>CM061142.1:261017758-261117758 GCA_030789695.1 Scilla litardierei | reverse complement strand
GCTCGGTCGAAAGAAGACCCAAACTAGTCATGATCTTCGTCAAAGGAAGACCCGAGCTCAGCAGCAAGCGTTTCCATGAAAGCACGGATAGAACTAGTGTCAGGCTGGGTAGAGCTCGGATGGCAGAGATCCGAACATTGGCAGCTTGGTACGGCCGATTGGGAGCTTGGCCGAGAAGAGTGTTGGGGGGAGCATCTCGAGTAGGCTTGGTGAAGAAGCTCGGCCTTAAGGCCGAGTAGCTCGTCTTTGAGCAAAGGAGCCCCGTTGGAAGAGATCAGAGCTCGGGGCGAGCTCTCAGATCTGATCGATAGAGGCAGGGGGGACCCCCGACATCGTCTTCCAAGTTTGTTTCCGGTCTCCAATGGTTTCGAGTTTGGGTCTTTGATCGAGTTATCTCCATCGAGCTCGGCAATCCCGGCGAGTAGCTCGGCAAGCACAGATGGAAGTGAGGTCGAGCTCAATTTTGTACCCGCAAACATCCTCCTCAACTGCAACCACGTCAACAAGATCAGCGATGTCGGCCTCGCACGCCTTGTCCCGCTGTCTGTCACCAACCAAGTCACTTAATACCATGTGATTTCAGCTGCTAGAACGATGTGCTACATTGATCCGAAGTATCAGGGCCCTGTTCTTTTGCGTTTAAATTTGGGTTGGTTGAAGTTGTGAATAGTGTTGTGAAAATGAGTATTGTGTTGTGAGTTGAGGGAGGCCTTTGGCCTCCCTCCCCTCATCACTCTCCATTACTCCCCACTAAGTTAGTGGGGAGGCCCTTGGACTCCCACCTCAACATGAGAGTTTTACAAATATAGTACCATGGCTATTTGCCATGGTTAATCCTCTTCAATCCTCTTCCAACACGTTATCAGCACTCTCTGATTTATCCATTGTTTCATCCTGATCTGCTCGTTGTAGATCTAAGTATCACTACTAATTATTCAATATACACTACGTGTATGATCGGCTTGTATGGATAATTTCTTTGCATTGTCAACTGAATACTTCCTAGCACTGGTATGCCACACAGAGAACTACATCAACAAGGCCACATAACAGAGATGGTTATTGGACCCAAATGACACAGTTTAGGATTTTTGGTATTCCACAACCCAAAAATGGGCTTAATGGCTGATTTTGTTTAATTTAATTAAAATAGATCGCCTTGTTGTTGGGCCTGCAGCCCCAATTACTTAATAGTAATTTTTGCCTACAAAAAAAAACGGGCCTGCAGCCCAGTAATTCTTACTGCAATCTTTAAAGTGTTAATTAAAATTTTGACACTGGGCCTGTAGCCCACATGTTAATTTGACTTATTAGGGCCAGAAGCCTAGTAAATTATATTGCAATTATTAATTTGTTAGTTTTTTTGTGGCAAATGGGCCTGCAGCCCAAATATAAATGAAATATTA
Organism: Scilla litardierei; assembly: GCA_030789695.1. Classification (NCBI taxonomy): domain Eukaryota; kingdom Viridiplantae; phylum Streptophyta; class Magnoliopsida; order Asparagales; family Asparagaceae; genus Scilla; species Scilla litardierei. The sequence goes on along the minus strand of CM061142.1, from coordinate 261,116,352 downwards.
CAATGATTAATATTTTTGGGCCTACTGCCCCATTCAAAATATTAATTTATTTTAATTCTTTGTTATGAGCCTGACGCGTCATATTGCTAATATTATAACACTCTCGCATTATTATTAATTTATGGAATATTAGGATTTTTTTTTTAAAAAATATAATTATCTTAAGGATCCTGCGACCGCTCTGCCGTTAGTCAACTAACCTAACGGTGTATGACGTCTCCCCGTGGTCCTAGAGATTATTATATTTTTTAGTCTCTTTTTCCATATTATATATGCCTGTGTTATATAAACTGTGTGGTTGCTTATTTTGTGCCTGTAGCATATTATAAACTGCGTGGTTGTTAATATAAGCTAAAATGTGATTTTTGGGATCGGCCATTTTGATACCCTTTTTAAATTCCTTGCAATTTTATTTTCTTTTTGAGAGAATTTGTAAGTGAGTATTAAATGTATTAATGCCAAAGACCGGTGTTCCGATAAATGAAGACGGAGGCGAAAATTGGAAAATATAGGGACCCTTCTGGGTTTCCAAGTTGTATTTTTCTTTTATTTATGGACTGTATATTCGGACTTTGGACATTGTATGTCTTTGGGTATCTGGCCGATCCCCACATTTTACTTATTTTATTGTTTATGCATGAATTTACACTTTAATTAATTCATGCTTATTTTAAATTGCATAGATAAATGGCAAAATTGGCAAGCGTCGATATCGAAGTTCTTGATGCTGCAGTAAATAATTACCTGAGTTGGCGAGTGGACCTGAAGTTCCACTTGCGTTCGATGGCCCTCCTTGGCTCAATTTTGGCTCCTTCATCGGTTCCAGCAGCGACCGATGCTTCTGCTAGTAAGGCCCCAGAAGCGGAACAATCATCTAGCAGAACTCCTACCACCATCTCTGATGTGGATAAGGCGAAAGCCATTATCTATATTAGGAGACATATAGATCGGACCTTAAAGGCCAAATAACTAACGGTAAAGGACCTAATGGAGCTGTGGACAGCGCTCGAGGCATGTTATAAACATCAAATTGATGTAATATTACTGCATGCCAGTTATGAGTGGGAAAACCTCAGACTTCAGGACTATAAGTCCGTCGCTGAGTATAACTCTGCACTTCATAATATCACCTCACGCCTGAAGTTGTGCGGTGAAGAAGTGACAGAACAACGCATGTTGGACAAGACATTTACCTCGTTTCACGAGAAAGATACAATCCTCATGCAGCAGTATCGTGAACGCAACTTCACGAAATTCTCTGATCTGATCTCATGCCTACTTAGGGCAAAACAGAATCAAGATTTACTGCTAGCCTCTCATAATTTACGTCCAGCTGGCACTACACCTATCCCTGAAGCCCACCACATTTCTCCCCAGAAGTGGAAAAATAAGAAGAAGGCTAATAATAACAAAGGAAAAGCTGTGATGAAGAATGGACGAGGAGCAGCACCCCCGTCCAATAACAACAATACAGGAAAGAGTAACTTCACATGGAAGCAAAAGAACACTGACCAAGTGTCACTTCCTAAGAAGAACTGGGAGGATAAATGCCATAGATGCGGCATGACTGGCCATTGGTCCAGAATCTGCCGCACTCCTCGCCACCTCCAGGCACTATATCAGGCGAGCCAGAAGTCTCTGCCTGAAACAAACTTGGCGGCTGTTCAGCCACCAACGATGTTCACTGCAAAAGACTTCGAGAACGACGACCTGTTCGATTAAGCTTCATCTTTTATCTATGCATTTAAAATTCAATGTTGCTTCATCTTTAATTTGCTTAAGTACGAACTTTTTTGTCTTTTTCATTGACTTAAATAAAATTTTGTTTTGCTTATAGATGAAGTATTTAATATTGTGGACAGTGCCTCGTTGCACTGGTGTAGCATTAATATTGCTCCCACATACAACGAGACTATAAGATGCAAACTTCTCCCCTTAAACATATAGGAATTTTCCAAGTTTCAAGGATATTTCGTTTAAACGAACATAACTTGAAAACTGTGGATAATAAATATTGAATATCAATATGTAACTCGTAAAGAGGATGGACAGTAGACCAGCTACTTACGATTTCATTGGACCCTCGTCGGGCCCCTATAATTACAGATATTCATCCTATAGAAAGCCAACTTGACTGAGCACCAGAAGTGCCTTTCATTGCCATAGTTTTTAACTCTGGCAAAATGGACTTAGTCATCTAGGATCAGCGATGATGGACGCATCATCAAATGAATCCATTGGAGAACCTGAAGATTCTTCAAAAGGTTGAGTTTCTTTGTCCCCCTTTGCCATAAGGGAAAACTTAGAGAGAGACCTTCCCTCCTGAAAGTGGGTTTAGAGTCTCCTGGCTTCATTGAGAGAATACATGGTGACCTTTTGCGGGCCTATTCACCCCGCAAATGGACCATTTTCGGTACTTCATTACTGTACTGATATATGCATCTACTAGATGGTTTTCTGTGTGCCTTCATATTCACTCGCAACATAGCTTTCTCAAAGCTAATAATGAGGGTGAATTCACTACTCATATCATTCAAGACTTCTGCCAAACAACTGGCATTGAAATTGAACATCCTGTAGCATGTTCATACTCAGAATGGGTTATCAGATTCTCTGGTAAAGAGACTCCAATGGATTTCACGTCCATTGTTAGATTCCAGTTGCCTGTTGATATTTAGGGACCAACAAGCTGCACTTCGCATCGCTTATCACGATACGGCCCGCTTGTGGCCATATCTTATTGCTGATGCCGCTTCCTTATGGTTTACCACCAAGTCTTGATAAATGTGAATTTGATGAGTAAAGTCTCATTGTAATAGGCACGCAGTCTAAAGAAGCCTGAAGCTTCTGAGACCATATCATGGGACACATAAGTCCTCATCTCGTTATGATCCGCATACTTTTTCTGTGTGACGTTGAGATCCAGAAGATCCTTCACATTCAGACTAAAGTACATCAATTGACGAATAAAAATTGCGGACAACCAGAAGATTGTTCGTTCATACGTCCCTGCTGCCAACACGCCAGCTAGGATTGACATTCCCAAAGATGGATGCAATCCACCGGTAGCAGAATTGGCTGTACCTCATTTGAAAAGAGGATGCCGGCCAGGTTCAAAATAAAAATTTTCTTATAATAGGAAGATTCCTGGATATATAAAAATGATCCAACCACGGGATGCTGAGCTCAGACCAGCAACCTCTCCCCTCCTAATTTCCCCTGCAGAGGAAACAACATGAGAAACATCATTATATTACGTACGTACTGGAGAGGTACTGGACAGATATAGCACAGTCGTCGTCAACAGTTTTACTTTCGCTATTGCCATTCACGTCGCTGAATACGACGATGACGTCTACCCACTTTTCTATAGCGTAAACGCATAGAATGGCCAAAGTGGGACGAGGCAATAAGAGTAGAGCTGGACTCACTCTTGAAAAGCAAAATCTTTGGACCAGTAGTCCATACACCTGAATGTGTAAAAACCTGTGGAATATAATTCGAATTTCATAAAGAAATTGAAATCAAGGAAATGTGATCATTTTCCTACTATGCCTACACTTCTCTGCAAAAGCCAATACATGCAGCTCATGGACGTTGTGACTGCATATATATACGGCAATATAGATATATAGATCTAAATAAAACTTCCAGAAGGGTATACTCTACCCCCAGAGATGAAAGAGAAACGTAGAAACGTCTTCTCCATAAAGATCATTAGTTGATCTTAAGCAATATTCTGCCCTTGTATCTTTTTCGAAAGATCGTTGACAGGATTTGTTATATTTGCCTTACATATGGTCGACTTAAAGCTAATAGGATCTCCAGCAGAGACCATTGAGATTTCAGATAGCTTTAAAGCGTACCTTCGAAATGAAAAACCTAGGTATAACGATCATCCTGACGATGACATTAATCATCCTGAAGATGGCAATAATCAGCCTGAAGATGAACTATCATCCTGGAGATGAACCATCATCCTGAAGATGACATTAATCATCCTGAAGATGAACTATCATCCTGGAGATGAACTATCATCCTTAAGATGACATTAATCATCCTGAAGATGAACTATTATTAATCATGCCGAAGATGTCTCGGCTTACATATTAAACACCTTCATGGTGGAACCCTTTCATATTCTTCATACACCTGGAGTTTATGAAGAATGATGTCCTTTTGCAACCTATTAAAAATGGATACTTATTTATGACACCTTTCAGTAGCTGAAAGAGGGGGAGGACATCCTAGGTCCCGAAGAGCCTAGCTCTAGTGTATTATCTGGCCAACTGCATGTATCTTTGATAGAACGTCTCCAGTAAAGTTGTTAACCAGATACAGTGTTGTCCTGGAGAGAAACACTAGACCAAGGATAAGCTGCTTTTGCGCAACTTCCAAGGGCCAAGGAATATATATTGCATATGCAGGTTTAAAGATCATCGCGATGACTGAAACACAATAGGCCGGCCACCTCCTAAATATATACACATCATCATCCAATGTCTACATCTTCTGATAAGCTCATCATCCAAGAAGCAAGTATTGAAAACGCTCAGCCAGGTCTAGCAGTACCTTGCAGACACACTGAAGACTGATTCAAAGAATACTTTAGTGGAGTCATCTACCAACTTCGAAGAGCATTACACTCCAGAGCGACGCTGCCTTCCAATAGCCGCTAGATGAGTGAAACTTGTGTAGATGAGTGATAATTGTATTTTCTTTCAGAACATGATGGATGTATAGACGAATAGGAGATGATTGTATAGATACATAGGAGATCTACAAGCCTGAAGCTTGTACATATCAGGGGGAGTCCCTCGATAGTTGTACTCTTTTCCCTTAAGCTGCTGGTTTTTCCCACTGGGTTTTCCACAGCTAAGGTTTTAACGAGGCAACCATAGTGGCTCTGGATCCAGAAGTATCCACCCCATTGGCATACTAAATCCTGAAGTATTCATATGCTTAACCCAAGGTAATTGAGAGATGAGAGGGAGTGTTGTGAGTTGAGGGAGGCCTTTGGCCTCCCTCCCCTCATCACTCTCCATTACTCCCCACTAAGTTAGTGGGGAGGCCCTTGGACTCCCACCTCAACATGAGAGTTTTATAAATATAGTACCATGGCTATTTGCCATGGTTAATCCTCTTCAATCCTCTTCCAACATATTGTGTTTTTTTGGGTGAAAGTGGGTTGTGAATGTGGATGTTGGAATTTTTGTTGGTCCCACACAACTTTATTGTGTGTGTTTTGTGGCCACGTCAGCAACTTTCACAGTCAAAGAAGCCAACACAAAAGAACAGGATGAGTGAAAGTGAGGATGAGAATGCGTGAATAGTGGGAGGAATAGTGGAATCTCCCACTTTCACACAAATTTAAACGTAAAAGAACAGGCCCTCAGCAGACGGGAATGCTTGGGTGCAAGTCGAATGTCTACTCGCTTGGTGTGATGCTGCTCCAGATCATAACAGCGAAGCTGCAGATGGGTTTATAGCAGCAGGCCATATCCAAGGGGACGTTTGAGTAAATGCTCAATCCGAAGTGAATGGCTGGTTGGTAAAGGAGGGACTTGTAAGTTGTAGTGAGGTCAAGCTCTTTTGAGCCTCACTTGGCAACAACAAAGTTGGTAGATGGCCCAACAAGCTTGGCAGAAGTGATATCAAGCTGCTTTGATCTTCGTTCGGCGATGGCGAAGCCGACAGAGGGCCCATCAAGCTTGGTGAAAGTGAAATCGAGCTCCTCTAAGCTGTACTCGGTGGCGACGAAGTCGATAGATGGCCTAACAAGCTTGACATGGTGAGGTTGAACTCCTTCGAGCCTTGCTTGACGATGGCGAAGGCGACTCGGTCAGATCAGAGCTCAGATTTGACATCAACTGGCAGAGATGCAAGGGTAGCTTAGATTTCAGAGCTCGACGACATTGCCTAGCGAGGAGGGGCAAGCTTGTAAGGACCATGTCTATGAGAAAAACATTAGAAGGGGTGGTTGAATAGTGTTTATAAAATTTAAACGATAGTTATACCAATTTAAATCCCTGACCATCAATAAATGCGGAATTATAAAGTAATCCAATATGAAACAAGCTAACAAGGAGATGTTGCAAGGGTTCGGATTACCCAAGTCCAATCCCGACTTTTTTCCCGGTAATCTTATGTCCCTTCTACCCAGATACCTTCTGATACTCAAGTTAGAACCCTAACTTGAGATTTCCTTTCAACCCACTTGTAGCAACCCTACAAATGTAATCGAACAACAATCGATGTCATTGACTCCTACAACATGGGATCAAGCAAACCCACTCTCATAAACCGAGAGTGAACTCGAAATACGAGATAATGAAATTTGAAATGTAAACACTTATAAACACTTATGCCTTGAAGTTGAACTTGAAGGAGCAAGTGTGTGTGTTGATGTCTCTTTCAAGATGAGAGAAAGCCCTTGCACTTGTCTTCACCAAAGCTTGAAGCTCAGATTTGGTTTAAGTGGAAAGACAAGATTAGAGTTGAGATTTCTAGGACTTGAGAGTTGAGGAAGAGATAGCTTGAGAGATTGAGCTTAGGAATTGTTTGCGGGTGTTTTCTCACCACAGGATCGCTGACCATGGGTTGAGCGGTCAACGTGGTCGAGGGGTCAGGTGTGATCCCTCGGGTGCGCTGAGCACACGTGCACTCTGCGCGGGTCGGAGATGGAGTCGGGGTCGAGCGCCGGATCCGAGCGGGGTGTCGGTCCTTGATTGAAGCGGAGCGGAGGGGACGCCTCGGCTCTGCTTTGATGGGCTCGGCCTCGGTCGGACGAGCGTCGAGGGGTAGCCTCGACGCCTTGGACAGCTTCTTCCTGAATAGACGAGAAACTCGTCAGGGTGGCCGGACCTTGGTTCCGGCCGTATCCCCTCCGATGCCTAAGTCAGATCAGGGTCTGAAGGATGCTCGGCAGGGTTGGCATGACTCAAGGGGAGATCGATGTGCTGACCCATGTCGCGAGCCAGGGGAGGGAAAAGGAATGGCGGAACACCAAGGTCATTGATGGTATACCTAAGCTTAGAATACCTGGGGTTCGATCCTTCGCTCTGTTGCCCCTCCGGTCCTTTTATAGGCGAATTTGCCGGGGTTACCCCTCATCCGCGTCGTCATGCCATTCCCCACGATGGTGCCTGCCAGCGTTGTGGGGGAGCCGTTTGCCCCCGTCCCGCCGTCACGTCGTGCATCGTCCGCCGCTACGCCTTCTCGGTCCGTCCCCTTGATGGCGCCTGCCTGTGTCCTGGACCAGCCCATTCCGGGGCGCCCTGACAGGCATTTAATGCCCCATTTTTCGGGGGTGTCGTTCCGCCCGAGGATCGTGGGCCAGTTATTCGTGTGTCGAACCGTGGGTGGTTCGGGTTCGAGGGTTTTGGGGGGCATCATTGATTGGGCCGTGCTTTCTTCGTGGGCCTCATCTGGCGGGGCCCAATCTTGTTAGCAGGCCTCTCGTCTGTGGCTTGATTTTGGGCTTCTTTAAAATAGTCGTATCAATTGCCACCATCGTCTGAGCCGTTCGGGTTCAGCCGGTCCGGTTCGGGTGATGTGACCGTTTGGGATTTGTCGGGTGCGTCAGTCGAGGCCAGCCCATTAAATGGGGATCATCATGACGTGGCCTAATTGATCTTCTTTTGGCGCGGGTTTCGAAACGCCGTCGACCCTCGGATGCCGCCATGTGTCCCTCTCCAGACGGTTTGTGTTCATTGATTGCCCCGTATATGAGGTGCCGGCTTCCCAGACTTCAATCCCTTCGCGCTCTTCTGATCTCGTTTTCACAGGCTCCCTCCTTCCAGCATCCTTCTCCTCGCAACTCTTTCTCAAGGTAACCCCTTCTCCTCTTTTGGTCTCATGGCTACACTTAGAATAGGCAGTTCGGCGTCAGGGCGTAGGGGTCCCCCGGCGCCTGGGTCTGGTGATGCCCAGCCTTCGGGGTCCAGAGCCCATTCGGGGGCTTATCCAGTTTGGGATAAGGGGAAAAGAAAACTCTTCACGGACCCTGTCAGTGACGACGTGGCTCGGGCCGTTGAGAGATACGGTGTTCCCCCTGTGGTCCTTAGGTCGCCGTCTAAGGCGACTTTCCCGGTGGTCGCGGAAATCCGGGAGAGGTATTTGTGTCATCTGTATGACGTCCGGGTCCCCTTTTATGACGAGCGGATTTGCTTTCCTCGGGGTAATGAAGTCGGTGTCTATGTCGAGAGCTTTCGCCTGGGCCTCCACTTCCCCCTTCCTCCCTTCATCATCGAATTCATGGAGCACCTGACGGTATCCTTATGTCAGCTGACCCCGTACTCCGTGGCGGTGCTGATCGAGTTCATCATGCTCTGCCTTGCCCATGGCATTGATCCGTCCCTTCCACTTCTCTTCCATTATTATCGGGTCCAGACGGTCGGCCAAAGGTCGTGGCAGCATCTCCGGTCTCATGCAGGGAGGGGATGCCTGCTCGGTCTGCCCCGCTGGGTGGGGGATTGGAGCTCGAATTACGTCTTTGTTGTCTTTCCTGAGGATGCCGAGATTTTGACGGGCTGCAGAGGGATATGTCAGCACAACTTGACGTTGGCCCTCTCTGAGGCCGACCAGGCAGCCGTTCGGCTGCTGTCGTCTCTTTCTTTAAAGGAGAAGTCGGTCTGGCCCCTGCTGGACGACCTGCTTCTCAAGACAGTTTTATGGTCCCCTGTTAGGCCTTCCCCTTCTTCTTGTTCCTCCTTGTAACGACCACTTTTCGTGGTGCGTTGTTCGTGCACGTGCTTTTGACCGTGCACGTGTTTGTTTTAGACTTTGTTGTTTGTGAACACTTTCGTGCGATATGCTGTTGTGAACGTCTCTGAGAATATTAAATAGTGACACTATTTTGGAACGACGTTCTCGAGTCGTTTTCTCACAATTTAAACTTACTCGATGAGACGTGACGATTCTCACTCTTGACGGGAGACGTTTCTATTTTTAGTTTCATCGTCCGACGTTGAATTTGAGATCAGTCTTCTTAGTTAGCTCACATTTGTCGCCACGATCACCCCGATATTTATTTTATAATTTTTGGAGTTTATTTGACCACTTTTATATTTTTAACAAGTTTAATATTATTTTTAATAATTAATTTATAAATTATTTTCGGCCAAATAAAATTTATTTGAGTTTTAAACGTTTTAAGGAATTTTTGAGCCAATTTCCAGCTCATTTGGACCAAGTCAAACCCTTGGGTGAGTTGGAGTAGTTGGAATTCAAATTTTAAATTATTTTAATATTCTAATCCTATTAGATTTAGCCCTAGACCAAGTCAACCCATCTATACTATATAAGCAACCCCTAGGAAGACCTATTTTCGCAAGAAATTAGCCCTAGCCTCTTCCCCCGCTCAGACCGAGAGAACGGGCTCCGTTCCCCCGCTCCGACCGCTGGCCGCCCCCGCACCAAGCTTGGCCCGCATCGCTGCACAGCCGCTCCGCTCAATTCTTCCGCACCGACCGAAGGGAGCTCTCGGTCAGACCGAGAGCTCAAGCGCCCGCTCCGAACCCAGTCGCCCGTCGCTCCTTTGCAATGCTCGCACCCCGCTCCGACCGAGAGGACCAATCGATCTGACCGGCCCGCTCCACCGCTCCGCATCGCAACCCCCGCTCCGCTGCAGCCCAAGCGCCCGACCGAGACGACCGACCGCTCAGACCGATGGAGCTCCCCGCACCCGCTGCTACACCGCTCCGCAGTGCTGCACAGCGCCGTGCGTTGTGTCTGACCGAGAGACTCTCTCGGTCAGGCTAGGGTACGACCGATGGCCAAACGTCGCAACCCCGCACCCGTCGCACCGCTTGCCACCGTGGGCCCCCCAAGTTCTCCAGAGTTATTTTGGGTCCCCCAAAGGCCCCTAGGACTACTGTGGACCCCACCTAGGTGCTTGCTCTTCGAGGATCCGTCGCGTACGACGTCGTCGCACGTCGTAGCCCGTCATCGCACGTGCTAGCTTTGGAATCTGGAACCGTCGCCCCGGTTGAAGCTCTGAATTTTCCAGCGAGGAATATATATTGGAATCAGGACTTGGAGCGCGATTTATTATTCCAACCCCCGGTGTCGCTACCCGACGCCGGTGTAGCTTTCGCGTCGTGTTGAGGTAACGCTTTGCACCCTTAGGACCCCCAACCCATTGCATGCTAATCAAGACTAAAATCAGTATTTTCAAAGTATTTTAAATGTTTTAAATTCACTAATGAAGATTAATAATATGGACTTTAGGCCGGTGGACTTGTGCACGTAGGATAATTGTGATTTTGGACTCATTGGACGGTGTGCTCAGACGTCGTACTTGCAGGCAAGTGAAACTTGCCAAATCTTGTTTAGGGCCATGTTTTTAGGCCACTTACTTGTTTCTAGCGTAAAAGAGACTAGTCAGTGAAATGATAGATGGCTAGACGCCTACTTGATCTAGTTTGACAACGAAACTAGATCCGTCACCTAATTGATCTAGCTTGACAACGAAGCTAGATCCACCCCTTAAACTTGTTGTTCATGCATACTAAACTGTCACGTTTACTTTTCTTACTTGTACGCTTTACTACTTGCCATGTCATGTCATCCATGCATTGAATGTTGCATTCGTAGCACACGCTACAATACTTGTACTCGTACTACTTGTCCGGCTAGGTGCACCCCTACGCCATACTTGTTTAAACACTTCCTGGCTCGTGGTCCAGAAGCGGGCCTCATGTGTTGGCTAGAAACCAATGCCCGATACACGTGGAGGGGTAGGGATAAACGGTTACTTGAGCTTAGGAGTGGCCTGATCCGCCCTCTAGCCAAAAGACGGAATCTCTGTGCACGAGGTGCTTACTTTTCTTGTCTTGTACTTGTCTTGTGCATGATTCATGAAATACTTGTCGTCCATGCCATGTTTAAATGCCATGCTCGTACCTTACCTTACTTTACTTTACTTTACTTGTTGCACTCATACTTTAAACTGCCATGTCATTGCATTCATGCTAGAACTGCTAGGTTGTTTTACCTACTTTCAGTTTCCTTGCACAAGTCTCTTGTAGACTTGCTGACATGTGCCCCTTGCTCTTTTGGGTGTCACATGTTAGACCCTGAGCCCGAGACCGTTGCTGCGTACGTGATGTGTTGCTGACGCTGAGTCTGAGTCCATGATTGCCCAGGAGGATTTTGGTGGACACCGGTGACCATTCTTTGAGTCTTTGTTGAGCTTTACTTTGCTTTAGGCATTTTGTTAGTTGTTGGTGCGTAGCACCGTTGTTTTGTACCTTGTACTTTTGTTGGCCATGTTTGGGCTTTTAGTCTCTTTTTCTTTTAGCCTGGTGGCTTTTCTGCGATGTTGGAATTATATTTATGGATATTCTGAGATTATTCTTTTGTCTCATTTCATTATTATTATCTTGTTTCGCTCGCGTTGCAAGGACCTGCAGTTTTAAATTTGATTGACGCTTATCGGACTTGCAGCTCTGTAGCTTCAAGTCTGAGCGGACCTTCTCACGCTTCGCCTCCATATTTTTGGGAAGCGGGGCGTGACAGGTTTTGTTGGTGGCCCATGCAGGTCCAGTCTTGCAATTGCGAATTAACGAAACAACGATAATAACGGAATGTCCATTAAATAAATTGCAACATCCGAGTAATAAGCCCTAAGTTTAGTCGTTTTCTTATGACACTAGGTGATAAGAAGACTTAGTTAGACGCCTGTGTTTGCTAGTTAGAGGCCTCTGATTGTTAGTTAGACCCCATGTCAGAAATTGAGCTAATCGTCGTAGGATTTATCTTAGTGGTCCTTGCCTAACCCTGACCATATTAGACTTCTAGAATTTCCTTCCGTCGTTCGCTTGGGTTCATCGATTTCGGACCGGGCTGAACGCATCTCATTACCGTCTAGCTCCTTAGAAGTCTTAGCGCTTAGTTTTTTAATCTTTAGTTGGTTGACCGTAGGTGTTTCCGTAGACTTCCTGATTCATATTCTAGGAGCATGAATGCTTTGATCACCTGACCAATTTTCTTGCCTCGATTCACGAGATCGCCCCGTGACGATCGTCGTCAATTTTCAAACATCCCCATTGCAAAACCTGAACCTTCTGAAAGTATTTTTCAAATCTTCTCTTCCACTAAGTTTAATTTTGTCCAAAATTTTAATATACCTATATTTCATCCTCCTTCATTGATTTAAATTTTTAAAACGTTTGTCGGAATATTTGAATACTAGCTTATGGTATTTTCCCAGCCTATATTTTTCCACACTTATGTAAATGTGTCGTTCCTTCATACACTAGTTTTACTTTTTCCCTGCCCAATTCGATTTATAATTTTCCCTCTTATTTGTGTTATTCGAATGATACGTCGTGTTTACTTTAATATACTTTCAAGACACATGGAATTCCAGCTTTCAGCAAGTTGGTCTTTGCTCCTCGTTTTCGCTACTTCAGATTTTTGCAAAATTACTATTTTCATAACATCTTCCTGCTTTAGACCCTCCATGATTTGATTTTAAAGACTTGCTATTCGATCTTGATAATTCTTATACTAAGTCGTCAATATTATTTTTTCCGTGCACCATACATACTTTCAATTATTTTTATAACCCTACCAGACTTATTGTGCTCGTATATTAAGAACCTTGTGTAACTCTGTTTCTCATTTTTGGCAAACCTTGGTTCTCTAAAAGTAGTTTCAATGATTGGTTATTCTCAATTTTCCATAGCCCAAAGAGTTTTGAAAGCATTTAACCTAAGTTTAAATTTTCCGTTACTCGATTTCATTCTTCGACTTTCCAAAATTTTTTGAAAAAATTATATTATATTACTGACGTATAAATTTTCTAAAATCTCGCCCTCGATATTCGCGTAAATGATTTTACTTCCCTTTTACAATGAGTTTATATAAACCAATAAAACATTTTCTCTTCCTATGGATATTTGACTCAAACTTATTTTGAACAACCCGCTTTATCGATCTTCAAATATTTTATACAGATGAGGATTCCAACTTTTGAGATACAATAGTTTTCAGATTTCGCGTGTTTTAGCTTGTGCCTTTTTCCCTATTTTCTTTTCTCCATCCTTTGTAAGCATCACTACATCTCCCTTTTTCCCTCAACCTAAACATCACCATTGAGTCAATGTTTCGTCTAACCAAGCTGTCTCCTGGTATTCGTCCTACCTGAACTCGTGCCTATCGATCCTTCCCTCGTCACGCTCTCGACCTCTCTTTATTGCTTAGGCCTTAGGGTCCTTCAATGTCTGCGTCAACTCTTAGTTGTTAGTAGACCCTTGGACCCTTGTGAGGTTGTCGTAGTGCACGTACCTAAGCTGTGTACGTGGGCTTGAAGGAGTGTACCCCCCATAGTATATTGATGATTGCCTATTGTGTGATATATATATACTCGGAGTTATTCGGGATAGTATGAAGTTGTTGTGAGTTAGTAGTTATAGATTTTTGGGTGGATAGCTATACTATACTAGGGATGCCTGTGTATATAAGAGTCAGCGTTGAAATATCTAAGTTGTGAATGTAGTAAGAGATACTTATAATGGTTGAAATAAAATGATTGGTAAAGCTATGTGTGTGCTAGGTGTGATAATAATAAGTGTATGTATAGTTAAGTAAGTAGGCCTATTGAGTGACCCATATATATTAGCACGTATGAGCGTGTGCTCGTATATGGGTATGTATTGTGTTTAGACATAAGTAGTTATGTTTTGATGCCTGAGTATATAGGTGATATACATATGGTAGTAGGAGTATAATTTTGATTGGTATTGCTTGCTTTTCGGGATGTTGCATGCGTGCATACCGTGAGGTATACACGACTATTGCACATCTTAATTACGTATGTGTGGATGTGTTAGTATACTAATTATAAGTAGTAGGCTATGGTGTGAATATATATATATATATATATATTAGTTAAATGTGGGTGTGTCTATACGATGAATACGTATGCATGTATTAGGGAGTGTATTATAATTATACGTGTGCTGATGTCTGTATTATTATTATTATGGTATATAGAGTGATTGAACTATGTAAGTATTACCTGACTAAATATTAAGTGTGATTGATTTATGGAATGTATATGGTTGTATTGGTAGATACATATATATATATATAATGGAGTGGTATTGGTATATGTATGAATGCCGTGTTACGTATATGGAATATTCTGATGTGTGTACTGAGTCTCACTCAAGCTTGAGTGGGTATACTCTAAGTACATTGAATGTATGTTTGTAGTTTGAATATAGCGATGTTTGATGCATGTATAGTGATAGGAGTGTTTGTGCCTGGTTGTGTTACGCACATGATTGTGGGTCGCTACACCAGTATATAGTTATAGGTGTTGGTCTTGTGGTATAGCTAATTATTAAGGACTTGCTCGTGTGAACGTACGTGTACTAGCTAAAACTAGGTGTGCAGATGTACTAGTAATGTAATGGTATGATTGGTATGCGTAAATGAAATATTAGCGTGTATGGGTGTGCACCATGCACGGGTAAGTATGTGCTTAGTTATAGGCATTGATGACTATGATATATGTGTCGTGTCGTAAATACAGTTATAGGACCGTACGTAATGTGAATGTATGGTGAAATATTGGAATGCATTTGAATGACTATATATATTATGAATTTATAGAAGTGGTGAGTGTATATTATATATGGTGAATTTGATTTAATAGTGGTATGGTGTGACTATATGTGTTGAGATGTTTTGTATTGGATGAATATTAGAGGGTAGTATACCCTTGATGTTTGTGCATAGGTAGCTACATATAGGTAGAGCAATGATTGTATTTGCTAGTATGAGATCATACCTATATAAGTATCTGAACTATTGTTTTGTGAGTAGCAGTTATATACGGGATGTATGTTTATATACCTGATTGAAATACATGTTTGAATTTGACTGACTATAATAGGTATAAGTGTATACGTACGTGAATATATATATATACGTGTTGGTAGTATTAATGTTTGACTACCTAGTGCATATATAAGCACTTGTAATGACTATATCTGGTTGAATTATTATATGACTTGATTGGGGTAGTTACTAGAGCGACTAGCTATATTAGAAAGTCCGAGGACGGACTTTATTCTAAGGTGGGGAGGATGTAACGACCACTTTTCGTGGTGCGTTGTTCGTGCACGTGCTTTTGACCGTGCACGTGTTTGTTTTAGACTTTGTTGTTTGTGAACACTTTCGTGCGATATGCTGTTGTGAACGTCTCTGAGAATATTAAATAGTGGCACTATTTTGGAACGACGTTCTCGAGTCGTTTTCTCACAATTTAAACTTACTCGATGAGACGTGACGATTCTCACTCTTGACGGGAGACGTTTCTATTTTTAGTTTCGTCGTTCGACGTCGAATTTGAGATCCGTCTTCTTAGTTAGCTCACATTTGTCGCCACGATCACCCCGATATTTATTTTATAATTTTTGGAGTTTATTTGACCACTTTTATATTTTTAACAAGTTTTATATTATTTTTAATAATTAATTTATAAATTATTTTTGGCCAAATAAAATTTATTTGAGTTTTAAACGTTTTAAGGAATTTTTGAGCCAATTTCCAGCTCATTTGGACCAAGTCAAACCCTTGGGTGAGTTGGAGTAGTTGGAATTCAAATTTTAAATTATTTTAATATTCTAATCCTATTAGATTTAGCCCTAGACCAAGTCAACCCATCTATACTATATAAGCAACCCCTAGGAAGACCTATTTTCGCAAGAAATTAGCCCTAGCCTCTTCCAAAACTCATATTGGACGTTGCGACGATTCGTCGCAACGTTGCGACGAACTTCCCCCGCTCAGACCGAGAGAACGGGCTCCGTTCCCCCGCTCCGACCGCTGGCCGCCCCCGCACCAAGCTTGGCCCGCATCGCTGCACAGCCGCTCCGCTCAATTCTTCCGCACCGACCGAAGGGAGCTCTCGGTCAGACCGAGAGCTCAAGCGCCCGCTCCGCACCCAGTCGCCCGCCGCTCCTTTGCAATGCTCGCACCCCGCTCCGACCGAGAGGACCAATCGATCTGACCGGCCCGCTCCACCGCTCCGCATCGCAACCCCCGCTCCGCTGCAGCCCAAGCGCCCGACCGAGATGACCGACCGCTCAGACCGATGGAGCTCCCCGCACCCGCTGCTGCACCGCTCCGCAGCGCTGCACAGCGCCGTGCGTTGTGTCTGACCAAGAGACTCTCTCGGTCAGGCTAGGGTACGACCGATGGCCAAACGTCGCAACCCCGCACCCGTCGCACCGCTTGCCACCATGGGCCCCCCAAGTTCTCCAGAGTTATTGTGAGTCCCCCAAAGGCCCCTAGGACTACTGTGGACCCCACCTAGGTGCTTGCTCTTCGAGGATCCGTCGCGTACAACGTCGTCGCACGTCGTAGCCCGTCGTCGCACGTGCTAGCTTTGGAATCTGGAACCGTCGCCCCGGTTGAAGCTCTGAATTTTCCAGCGAGGAATATATATTGGAATCAGGACTTGGAGCGTGATTTATTATTCCAACCCCCGGTGTCGCTACCCGACGCCGGTGTAGCTTTCGCGTCGTGTTGAGGTAACGCTTTGCACCCTTAGGACCCCCAACCCATTGCATGCTAATCAAGACTAAAATCAGTATTTTCAAAGTATTTTAAATGTTTTAAATTCACTAATGAAGATTAATAATATGGACTTTAGGCCGGTGGACTTGTGCACGTAGGATAATTGTGATTTTGGACTCATTGGACGGTGTGCTCAGACGTCGTACTTGCAGGCAAGTGAAACTTGCCAAATCTTGTTTAGGGCCATGTTTTTAGGCCACTTACTTGTTTCTAGCGTAAAAGAGACTAGTCAGTGAAATGATAGCTGGCTAGACGCCTACTTGATCTAGTTTGACAACGAAACTAGATCCGTCACCTAATTGATCTAGCTTGACAACGAAGCTAGATCCACCCCTTAAACTTGTTGTTCATGCATACTAAACTCTCAAGTTTACTTTCCTTACTTGTACGCTTTACTACTTGCCATGTCATGTCATCCATGCATTGAATGTTGCATTCGTAGCACACGCTACAATACTTGTACTCGTACTACTTGTCCGGCTAGGTGCACCCCTACGCCATACTTGTTTAAACACTTCCTGGCTCGTGGTCCAGAAGCGGGCCTCATGTGTTGGCTAGAAACCAATGCCCGATACACGTGGAGGGGTAGGGATAAACGGTTACTTGAGCTTAGGAGTGGCCTGATCCGCCCTCTAGCCAAAAGACGGAATCTCTGTGCACGAGGTGCTTACTTTTCTTGTCTTGTACTTGTCTTGTGCATGATTCATGAAATACTTGTCGTCCATGCCATGTTTAAATGCCATGCTCGTACCTTACCTTACTTTACTTTACTTTACTTGTTGCACTCATACTTTAAACTGCCATGTCATTGCATTCATGCTAGAACTGCTAGGTTGTTTTACCTACTTTCAGTTTCCTTGCACAAGTCTCTTGTAGACTTGCTGACATGTGCCCCTTGCTCTTTTGGGTGTCACATGTTAGACCCTGAGCCCGAGACCGTTGCTGCGTACGTGATGTGTTGCTGACGCTGAGTCTGAGTCCATGATTGCCCAGGAGGATTTTGGTGGACACCGGTGACCATTCTTTGAGTCTTTGTTGAGCTTTACTTTGCTTTAGGCATTTTGTTAGTTGTTGGTGCGTAGCACCGTTGTTTTGTACCTTGTACTTTTGTTGGCCATGTTTGGGCTTTTAGTCTCTTTTTCTTTTAGCCTGGTGGCTTTTCTGCGATGTTGGAATTATATTTATGGATATTCTGAGATTATTCTTTTGTCTCATTTCATTATTATTATCTTGTTTCGCTCGCGTTACAAGGACCTGCAGTTTTAAATTTGATTGACGCTTATCGGACTTGCAGCTCTGTAGCTTCAAGTCTGAGCGGACCTTCTCACGCTTCGCCTCCATATTTTTGGGAAGCGGGGCGTGACAGGTTTTGTTGGTGGCCCATGCAGGTCCAGTCTTGCAATTGCGAATTAATGAAACAATTATAATAACGGAATGTCCATTAAATAAATTGCAACATCCGAGTAATAAGCCCTAAGTTTAGTCGTTTTCTTATGACACTAGGTGATAAGAAGACTTAGTTAGACGCCTGTGTTTGCTAGTTAGATGCCTCTGATTGTTAGTTAGACCCCATGTCAGAAATTGAGCTAATCGTCGTAGGATTTATCTTAGTGGTCCTTGCCTAACCCTGACCATATTAGACTTCTAGAATTTCCTTCCGTCGTTCGCTTGGGTTCATCGATTTCGGACCGGGCTGAACGCATCTCATTACCGTCTAGCTCCTTAGAAGTCTTATTGCTTAGTTTTTTAATCTTTAGTTGGTTGACCGTAGGTGTTTCCGTAGACTTCCTGATTCATATTCTAGGAGCATGAATGCTTTGATCACCTGACCAATTTCCTTGCCTCGATTCACGAGATCGCCCCGTGACGATCGTCGTCAATTTTCAAACATCCCCATTGCAAAACCTGAACCTTCTGAAAGTATTTTTCAAATCTTCTCTTCCACTAAGTTTAATTTTGTCCAAAATTTTAATATACCTATATTTCATCCTCCTTCATTGATTTAAATTTTTAAAACGTTTGTCGGAATATTTGAATACTAGCTTATGGTATTTTCCCAGCCTATATTTTTCCACACTTATGTAAATGTGTCGTTCCTTCATACACTAGTTTTACTTTTTCCCTGCCCAATTCGATTTATAATTTTCCCTCTTATTTGTGTTATTCGAATGATACGTCGTGTTTACTTTAATATACTTTCAAGACACATGGAATTCCAGCTTTCAGCAAGTTGGTCTTTGCTCCTCGTTTTCGCTACTTCAGATTTTTGCAAAATTACTATTTTCATAACCTCTTCCTGCTTTAGACCCTCCATGATTTGATTTTAAAGACTTGCTATTCGATCTTGATAATTCTTATACTAAGTCGTCAATGTTATTTTTTCCGTGCACCATACATACTTTCAATTATTTTTATAACCGTACCAGACTTGTTGTGCTCGTATATTAAGAACCTTGTGTAACTCTGTTTCTCATTTTTGGCAAACCTTGGTTCTCTAAAAGTAGTTTCAATGATTGGTTATTCTCAATTTTCCATAGCCCAAAGAGTTTTGAAAGCATTTAACCTAAGTTTAAATTTTCCGTTACTCGATTTCATTCTTCGACTTTCCAAAATTTTTTGAAAAAATTATATTATATTACTGACGTATAAATTTTCTAAAATCTCGCCCTCGATATTCGCGTAAATGATTTTACTTCCCTTTTACAATGAGTTTATATAAACCAATAAAACATTTTCTCTTCCTATGGATATTTGACTCAAACTTATTTTGAACAACCCGCTTTATCGATCTTCAAATATTTTATACAGATGAGGATTCCAACTTTTGAGATACAATAGTTTTCAGATTTCGCGTGTTTTAGCTTGTGCCTTTTTCCCTATTTTCTTTTCTCCATCCTTTGTAAGCATCACTACATCTCCCTTTTTCCCTCAACCTAAACATCACCATTGAGTCAATGTTTCGTCTAACCAAGCTGTCTCCTGGTATTCGTCCTATCTGAACTCGTGCCTATCGATCCTTCCCTCGTCACGCTCTCGACCTCTCTTTATTGCTTAGGCCTTAGGGTCCTTCAATGTCTGCGTCAACTCTTAGTTGTTAGTAGACCCTTGGACCCTTGTGAGGTTGTCGTAGTGCACGTACCTAAATGGTCGCTTCGCCTGCGTCTGGGCTGCTCCCTGTCCCGCGGTCAGTTAGATCGGCTAGTCAGCGAGGGGGTTGCCCTTTCTCTTGAGATCCGTCGGGCCCCTCTTCTGCGGGAGGAGTCGTCCCCACCCTTTCAAGCAGGTAGGTTCTTAAGTCCTTGAGGGGTCTGCCCCTCGGCTTGTAAACGTCCGGCATCACCGCCTGCTGGGGGAGTTGCCTCCAGCCTTACGAGCGGGCGAGTCATTCGGTCGGCGAGGGAAGCTATCCCTTGGCTTACGACCGACCGATGTCCACGTCTGCTGGGGGAGTTGCCCCCAGCTTTACGAGCGGGCAGGTCGTTCGGTCGGTGAGGAAAGCTATCCCTCGGCTTACGACCGACCGATGTCCCCGTCTGCTGGGGGAGTTGCCCCCAGCCTTACAAGCGGTCGGGTCGTTCGGTCGGCGATGGAAGCTATCCCTCGGCTTACGACCGACCGATGTCCACGTCTGCTGGGGGAGTTGCCCCCAGCCTTACTAGCGGGCGGGTCGTTCGGTCGGCGAGAGAAGCTATCCCTCGGCTTACGACCGACTGATGTCCCTGTCTGCTGGGGGAGTTGACCCCAGCCTTATGAACGGGTGGGTCGTTCGGTTGGCGAGGGAAGCTATCCCTCGGCTTACGACCGGCCGATGCCCCCGTCTGTTGGGGGAGTTTCCCCCAGCCTTACGAGCAGGTGAGTCATTCGGTTGGCGAGGGAAGCTATCCCTCGGCTTACGACCGACCGATGTCCCCGTCTACTGGGGGAGTTACCCACAGCCTTACGAGCGGTCGGGTCGTTCGGTCGGCGAGGGAAGCTATCCCTCGGCTTACGACCGACCGATGTCCCCGTCTGCTGGGGGAGTTGCCCCCAGCCTTACGAGCGGGCGGGTCGTTCGGTCGGCGAGGGAAGCTATCCCTCGGCTTACGACCGACCGATGTCCTCGTCAGCTGGGGGAGTTTCCACCAGCCTTACGAGCAGGTTTATAGATCGGCCTGCTGGGGGAGTTGCCCCCAGCCTTACGGCCGATTGGCTCGGTCTGGGGCCTCCGGTCTGCCAAGTTGAAGCAGTCTCTCTGGGAGGGGAGATCGAGTTCCCAATCGTGCCATTCATCCAAAAGCAGAAAAGGAGGTCGTGTTTGCACCAATAAGGCGCCTTCTTCTTCTTCATCCCACTGAGCAGTACATTTGGAGGAAAACAAACAAAAATACACGAGGAGTCCTAGGTGAGACTGCCCCCCGTCCGGTGAGGTCGTGGCCATCGATCATGTCTGCTCACTCGATGATGCGCATAGGCACCTGGACTATGTTTACCTTCTTCCCATTGTCCAGCTGCCTGGACATCCCCTCGCCTGGGGCGGGATCGTCGGTGAAGTTCTTTAAGTGGCCCCGACTCACTAGCTTCTCTATATCTTTCTTCAAATGCCAGCAGTCGTCGGTGTCGTGGCCGTTGTCCTTGTGATATTTGCAGTATTTTTCTTCGTCTCTCCCGCCCCTTTTCATCTTCGAAGGAGGTCGGTTGATGCACCCCTCCTTTTGTGCATGCACGAGGACCACATCCGGGGTAACGTTCAGCTGGGTGTGCCGCGGGTCCTCTCTTCGCTGCTTGCCACGGGCCTTTTTCTCCTGCCGACGCTCTTCCAAGCCGCGGCGCTCACTCTCGTCGCGCCGGGATCCTCGCTTGGCCCTTTCTTCGTCGATGGTGAGCGCCTCTTCTGTCAGCATGAAGCGCTCAGCCCGCGCCATGACCCCGGCAAGGTCCTTCGGGGGGTCGTTGTGCAGCGATTTCTTTAGGCCCCGGTGCCGTAACACCTTCTTCAGGGCCGTCTTTACTACCAGCTCGGGGCAGCTCTCCACGTTGAGTCACTTTGTGTTGAAGAGGCGCATGAAGTGCCTCAGGGATTCCCCGGGACCCTGCACCACATTGAACAAAAGTTCGGAATCCGGCTTTACCTGTCGTCCGGCCACGAACTGTTTACAGAACAACTGGGCGAGCTCCTCGAAGCCATCGATGGATCGATTGGGCAGGCTGTGGTACCAGGTCCTTGCCACCTTCCGAAGGGTGGAATAAAAACCTCTACATCACAGGGTGTCGTCCGCCCCCTGAAACACCATGACCCTCTCATAGTCCATTACGTGGTCGACGGGATCGCCCGTGCCGTCGTACTTCTCTATCGTCGGCACCTTGAAACTCGAGGGCACTCGTGCTTCGGTTATCCTTCGGGTCAGGGGACATCGTTCACCATTAACGCCCCCCGGCCGTCCTCCTTCGTTTATCTCACGCTCGTCAGGCGGCAGTGGGGGGACGTGTTCGGGCTTGGTCGTCCCTCGTGCCCCCTGAAAGCCGGGGGCGGGGCTCCTTGTGGGCGCGTCCCTTTTCCTGCCTCGATATTCCCGCCTATCCTGCTTCGCTCGGGGGGGACTTCCCCTCCGTTGGAACCGATCCCTGAAGCCTCGACGGTCGTCCCGCCGGTGCCTGGATGAGTATGATCGTCTAGTCGAGGCGGTCATCGACCTCCCCTTAGATTGCTCGAAGCCCCTCTTGCATTCCTCGCGATATGAGGCGGGGGTGGAGACCGCGCTGGGTCAAAGCCTAGCATAGTGAATCGCCTCTCCAGGTTGGGCCTTCCGTTCCCGTGGTCGGTGACCGCGGCGGACCGCACAGATTGGTGGCCTCCTCCCCAGTGGTGGGCCTCGCTCAGGTCATCTCCCTGGACGGGCACGTCACCGTCGAGTTGCTGAATCGTGGCGGCCAATGTTCGGATGCTGGCGTTGGTCTCCTGGGCGAAGGTACGGAGCTGCTCTTGGGTGACCGATCGGGACTCACCTGCCCCCTCGGTGGTGTGGCTGAGCTGATTTTCGGAGGGAATGCAATCTCCCTCCTCCTGGATGGGGGGCATGCGTCCCACCCCATTGCAAATGGTTTCAATTTCGGTGGTTTGACGTGGGCTTGCTTCGGGTTCCCACAGACGGCGTCAGATGTTTGTGTGTGTTTTCTCACCACAGGATTGCTGACCATGGGTTGAGCGGTCAACGTGGTCGAGGGGTCAGGTGTGATCCCTCGGGTGCGCTGAGCACACGTGCACTCTATGCGGGTCGGAGATGGAGTCGGGGTCGAATGCCGGATCCGAGCGGGGTGTCGGTCCTTGATTGAAGCGGAGCGGAGGGGAAGCCTCGGCTCTACTTTGATGGGCTCGGCCTCGGTCAGACGAGCGTCGAGGGGTAGCCTCGACGCCTCGGACAGCTTCTTCTTGAATAGACGAGAAACTCGTCAGGGTGGCCGGACCTTGGTTCCGGCCGATGCCTAAGTCAGATCAGGGTCTGAAGGATGCTCGGTAGGGTTGGCATGACTCGAGGGGAGATCGATGTGCTGACCCACGGCGTGAGCCAGGGGAGGGAAATGAATGGTGGAACACCAAGGTCGTTGATGGTATACCTTAGCTTAGAATACCTGGGGTTCGATCCTTCGCTCCATTGCCCCTCCGGTCCTTTTATAGGTGGATTTACCGGGGTTACCCCTCATCCGCGCCGTCACGCCGTTCCCCACGATGGCGCCTGCCAGCGTCATGGGGAAGCCGTTCGCCCCTCGTCCCGCCGTCACGTCGTGCGCCGTCCGCTGCTATACCTTCCCGATCCGTCCCCTTGATGGCGCCTGCCTGTGTCCTGGGCCAGCCCATTCCGGGGCGCCCTGAAGGGCATTTAATGCCCTATTTTTCGGGGGTGTCGTTCCGCCCAAGGATCGTGGGCCGGTTATTCGTGTGTAGAACCGTGGGTGGTTCGGGTTCGAGGGTTATGGGGGGCCTTATTGATTGGGTCGTGCTTTCTTCATGGGCATCGTCTGGCGGGACCCAATCTTGTTAGCAGGCCTCTCATCCGTGGCTTGATTTTGGGCTTCTCTAAAATAGTCGTATCAGTAATGAATGCAAGATTGTCTAAGAGATCGTCAATGGAACAGCAAGAGATCCTCTTATAGGTTCTCAAAAACCCTCAAGCAAAATACCCAAAACCCCATTTGAAATCCTTGTGGAAAAAGCCAACGGATAGAAAAAACACTCCAGACAGTCGACTGGTTAAGAACACACAATCGCCTACTGCACTGTGTTAGAGGGTAGATGAGAATTCAAATGATAACTTACCATGTTGGACAGTCGACTGAGGAAGGTTGGACATGCATATGTAAGCCCACAGGCGACTGAGAAACCGTCTACAGTTGACTGAATTCCTAAGTGCGTAAGTGGTGAAAACTCAGGAATACTGGGAAGACAGGACATGCGAATGTAGAAGTATATACAGGTGATTATGCCATGAGCAGACACCTGTAAATCCTTCTTACATCGTATGCAGATGCAAGTGCGAAAGTTGTCAAAACTTGGAAATTTTTGACAAGCATAGACATGCATGCCATGGGCAGGCGCCTGTAAATCCTTCTTACATCACCTGTAGAGGCAAGTGCGAAAGTTGTCAAAACATGGAAATTCTGGGAAAAAGGAGACATGCGACTGACTAACAAGTCACATGCGCCTGTAACTTGACAGGTGCATGTACTTTGTATAGCAGTCACCTGATGAAAGATAAGAACATGATACCCAAAAATCAAGTTGAGAAGTATGTGCAAAACAGATGTCTAAAGAACAAACCTGAGGCGCCTGTAAGGGACGTGCGCCTGTATTTCGTTCCGCAGTCGCCTGTTGGAAGTCCAAAATGCACCTGCTTGAGAATTATGAAATGGAGGTCTAGGAAAATGAGTTCTAATGCTTTCCTAGGATAGAATTGAAGATGTGCGTGTGTGCTCCAACATAATTCTACGTCTAAGATACATACTAATGAGAAAGAAAAAAGAATAAAAATATTATAATTGTTTTTGCCTCTCTTCTTTCTATAGGATGATCATGAAATCTTCTTGAAGCTTCTATCTTCATCTTTGATCATCCAATCGACTTTACGAGATTTGATTGATCGTTGAGTGACATCCATTGCTAATTGATCTTCATGAAAGGTTTAGGGAATGGATTAACTACAAGTAGGGGATTAGTAACAAGTATTTATGTTTTCTCATCATCAAAACCAAGTATGGAGAAGTCCAATACTTACCAAAGCTAGGAGTAGCTCGAACATCAGAACTGTTGATAACTCGAACGGGGGGAGTGGAAACAGCTGATAAAGTGCTTGAACACTTGCATCAGCTGAAGTGTCAATTGATATCCAACACCAAGGGCACCAAGAGATACATTGGCAGATCAGAGCTTAGATCTATAAATCAGACATTGGAGCTCAAATCTCACAAGATGGAAGTTAAGCTATTGGATCTGGATCTAAGCCTAGAGGTGGTGTGTGAATATGCTAACAAAAACTCTCGAGATATCATATGCAATAATCAACACAATCAATCAGACACAGAGTAAATAAAGAGCAGATAAGACAATCATAAAGTACACAAGAGATTTACCCTTGTTCGGTCGCCCCAGCAACCTACTCGAGCCCCAAAGCAATTACTAGTATTAATAATGTCAAGGGTACAACTATAAAGAGCTACGAGCACCCACTATACACTCACCAAGTTCGTACCGCACTCACCAAAGTGCCAAACACTTACTAATCTAGTAAACGCTCTCTCCTGACTAGCACCGACTAGTCAAGACCCCAAAACCCCCAAAAAGAATATTTAAGCAACCTACAAAGCTCAACATGCCAATACACGAATATAAAATAATAGAGAGTTTAGAAAAGCTCAATTCGTGTCGGTGTTGTTGCCTCTGTCGTTCAGCACTGGTCAGATCTGATCTGACAAGATGTAGTCGTCTATCTCAAGTCTCCCTCTTGATCAACCTGGATGGAAGAAGTAATAGCTCTTGGCCAGCACCTTGGTTGATGCTTCTTTATCTCGGCCCCCCTAGATGAATGTGAGCCTTGGATGTCTAGGTCAGAAAGGATGGGTCGTCAATGAAGCTTGGTGCACCAACAAGCAATGAGTCGGTAAGGAAGCTGGCTCAGCTCGTCAATGGGTCGTCAATGAAGCTTGGTGCACCAACAAGCAATGAGTCGGTAAGGAAGCTGGCTCAGCTCGTCAATGGGTCGTCAATGAAGCTTGGTGCACCAACAAGCAATGAGTCGGTAAGGAGGCTGATGCATGTGGAAGCTCGGTCATCAAGTGCCTTGTGCGGCTGCAGTAATGGGTCAGCAAGGAAGAGATGCGGTTACATCTTGTGGATCAGCAATGAAGATTACCCTGTAAGCAAGGACCTTGGCACAAGACTTCCCTTCGCGGGTGTTGGTTCGATCAGCAGCAAGCAGTGGTGTGGAAAGCTGCTTGGTCATCAAGCAAGGGGGTGCAACAGATAGGATGACACATGTCGGCAAGTAGTTTGTGCGGCTCTCCTTCGATCAGCAATAGGGTTGCACTAGGGGAAGCCACAGTCAGCAACTATCTTGGTGCGGCTTTTGGATTGGTAGACAGTGCTTGCAATCAGTCGGTCGGCACCTCAATTTGATGCATGAGCAGAGAGATATCAACAAGTCTCTTGATGCATGGGCTTGTGTTGACTTGGTGGTGCGAGAACAGCTAGAGGTTGGCAATTCAAATGTTATGGCAACAAGATGGGTCAACGATTGTGGCTTCCTCTTGATCTTGAATCCTTGTTGAGGCTTGCTAGTATGAGGAAGAGGTGCTTGCTCCTTGGAACTTGAGGGTAGCTTGATGACTTCAAGGAGTGCTCAAACATTACGGCTTGTAAAGTTTTATAAGAGGTAAAATCTTGTTGCCTAGTTGTTTCTCAATTTGATGATGATGGCTTGGAACTTATGACTTGATGATCTGTAGAAGAGGACGCAATGCTTACGACTTGTAAATGGAGATGAAATAGGAGCTTAGGCTAGATGCTTGCAGCTTTGAGAGGGGACCAAGTTTTCTGGCTGCTAGGGCTTCAAGACCATATGGATGATTTCGGCAATGATGGGGTGTTGAAGCTTTGGTAATTTCTTTGTGTTGGCCGTATGATAACCTCTTGAAGATGGGGGGTTTATGTAACGGCCGCTTTCCGATCGTACTTTGTTCGTGCACGTGCTTTTGACCGTGCACGTATTTATTTTAGACTTTGTTTGTTTGTGAACACTTTGATGTGATATGTCGTTGTGAATGTCTCTGAGAGTATTAAATTGTGGCACTATTTTGGAATGACATTTCTCGGGTCGTTCTCCCACGATTTGATCTTATTCGAAGAGACGACGTGATTTTCACTTTTGACGTGAACGTTTCTATTTTTAATTTCGTCACCCGATGTCGAAATTGAGATCCGTCTTCTTAGTTTTCTTTCTCTCGTCGTCCCGATCACCCCAATATTTATTTCACAATTTTCGGATTTCATTTGACCTATTTTACATTTTTAGCAAAGCTTAAAATATTTTTAAATACTAAGTTTTAAAGTCTTTTCGACCCAATATAATTTCTACTAGATTATAACGCTTCAAAACATATTTGACCCAAATCCTAGCCCCTATCTTGGCCGCACCCTATCCTTGCGTGAGTAGGAGAGGGAGAGAAATGAGTTTTAATGTTTTTAAAATCCTAATTCTAAAATAATTAACCCTAGACCAAGTCAACCCACCTACACTATATAATTACCCCCTAGGATAACCTATTTTCGCAAGGGAACAAACCCTAGCCGCCCCCACAACTCAAAATCTCACTTACGACGTTCGTTGCAACCAAGCCCCGCAGCCGCCCCCGCACGACTGACGAAAACCCTTGTTTTCCCTCGGTCTGACCGAGGCCAACCCCCGCACAGCTGCTCCGCTCCGCACCCAGCCACCCGCCGCTTCGTTGCAACGCCCGCACCCCGCTACAACCGAGAGCTTCCCTCGGTCTGACCGAAGTGCCCGCCCACATCGCCCCGCATCCCGCTCCGTTTCAACGTTGCAACGTTGCAACCCCGCTCCGCAAGCGACCGACCGATAGCCCCCATTGGTCGGACCGACCCGCTCCCCCGCACCGCCGCTCGTTGCAACCCCCGCTTCGTTGCAACCCCCGCCCCAAGCGCCCGACCGACAGATCCCCTCGCATCGGCCCGCTGTGACCAAGAGCCCCCGCTCTGCATCGCGCTCCGCAGCGACCGACCGACCCGTGCGCTGCGATCTCTCGGTCTGACCGAGAGAAATCTCCGCAGCGGCCCGGTCTGACCGAGCGACGTTCGTCGCAACGTCGCAACTTTCGCATCGCTTGCCACCGTGGGGCCCCCAAGTTCTCCAGAGGTGTTGTGGGTCCCCCATTGGCCCCTAGCACTACTGTGAGTCCCACTTAGGTGTCTCCTCTTTGTGGATTTGCCGATTACGACGTTGCGATACGTCGAAGCCGTCGTCGCACGTTCTAGCTTTGGAATCTTGGTTCGTTGATCTGGTTGCTGCCCAGACTATTAGAGCGAGGAATCTATTTTGGAATCTGGACTAGGAGCGCGTTCTTATATTCCAACCCCTGGCGTCGCTACCCGACGCCAGTGTAGCTTTCGCGTCGTGTTGAGGTAACGTTTTGCACCCCTAGGACCCCCAACCACAGCCTGTTAATCAAGACTAAAATTGATGTTTTTAAAGTGTTTTTAAATTCACTAATCAAGATTAATTATATGGGACTGTAGGTTGGTGGACTTGTGCACGTAGGTTATTTGTGACTTTGGACTCTTTTGGACGGTGTTTTCTGACGTCAGACTTGTAGGCAAGTGAAACTTGCCAACTTTTGCTTAGGGCCATGTTTTAGGCCACTTCCTTGTTTTTAGCGTAAAAGAGACTAGACAGTGAAATGATAGCTGTCTAGACACAACTTTAAGATCTAGCTTGACAACGAAGCTAGATCTGTCACCCTGCCATGACATTCATGCATTGTTGCCTGCCACGTTTAAATTCCTTATCTGTACGCACTTAAACTATTATCTGCCATGTATTGCATCTTACATGTCATCCAAGTTGAATGTTGCATTCGTAGCACACGCTACAATACCTGTACTTCCTTGTTCAGGCTAGGTGCACCCCTATGCCATATTGAAAAACACTTCCTGGCTCGTGATCCAGAAGATGGGCGCCAGTCCATATACACGTGGAGGGGTAGGGAAATTGATCACTTGAGCTTAGGAGTTGGCCCGCGCAGCCACTCTAGCCAAAAGGCGTAATCTATGTGCACGACGTGCTTACTAGACTTGTCCTTGTCCTTGTATTTGTTATTGTAAAACTTGATATCCATGCCATGATTTAAATACAAGTTGACATGCCATGCTCATACTTTACTTTACTTGTTGCACTCATGCTATTTCTGCCATGTCATTGCATCATGCTAGAACTGCTAGGTTGCTTTACCTACTTTCAGTTTCCTTGCACAAGTCTCTTGTAGACTTGCTGACATGTGTCCCTTGCTCTTTTGGGTGTCACATGTTAGACCCTGAGCCAGAGACCGTAGCTGAGGACGAGGTGTTTGCTGACGCTGAGCCGGAGCCTACGTTTGACGAGGAGTTGGTGGACACCGGTGACCAGTCTTAGAGACTGTTCTGAGTTGCTTTGCTTTAGGTTGCTGTTAGTTGTGGGTGCGTAGCACCATTACTTGTTTTCCGTACGTTGTACTTTTGTTGGCCATGCTGGGGCCTTTTTAGACTCTTTTCTTTTAGTCTGGTGGCTTTTTCTGTGATGTTGGAACTTATTTTATGGATATTCTGAGATTGCTTTTTGTCTCATTTCCTTTTTATTATCCTTGTTCCGTATCGCATTTGCAAGGACCTGCCATTTAAAGTTTATTGACGCTTATCGGACTTGCAGCTTCACAGCTTCAAGTCTGAGCGGACCTACTCACGCCTCGCCTCCATATTTTTGGGAAGTGGGGCGTGACAGTTTATATAGGATGTTGTGGAGAAAAAGTTGGCTCAAAGGGAATCCCATAATTGTAGGAGATTGGAGATTGAATTCAACTATGAATAGGATTTGGAAGATCTCTTTCACTTGCAATAGGATTTGAAATACGATTTGGAATTTGTATTGGATTGGAATTGAATATGAAATTGGAATTGGTTGTGAATTGGATTTCAAATAATCACTCATTGATTTGTATGGGATTTGGAGTAATCACCAATTGATATGAATGCGATCTCTCCTTATCTCTCCATCTTTGACCAATTCTTCTTTGCAAATGAATAACAATTTCTCCATCACTTTGACTAAGTCCTCCTTTGAGTATTTACGAGATCGCCACTCCTGAAATCACTTTGCACACGCATCAAAACATTCACACATGTTTGTTATCATCAAAACAAAGTCATAGATCATTGTATCCAACTACACGTTGTATCCAACAATCTCTCCCTTTTGATGATGACAAACCATAAATAATATTTTAGCAACAATGTTCCAAACAATATCAACGTGACATGTGTGTGAAGGGTTATAATGAAGGAAATAATACAAACACAATGATGTACAGTGATGTTCAACATATATGCATGTTCCCCCTATATTCAAGCTCCCCATTGAACACATATTTCATTAAGCACACCGACACATATTCATAAACATATATTCATACACCAATTATTCATTAAGCACCAAATCTTTCCCAAATTATTCTCCCCCTTTTGTTATCATCAAAAGTGTAGTCACGAAGTCAATGTCATATCACATGCAAAAAGAGAGTATTATAAACTATAACAAACACTTGCATGTAGTCTTTCTTAGAATAAACAAGTCAAATCCAATGAAAATTATAACAAAGACTTTTACACCATCATGTAAGTGTGATGATTAAACATTGAAGTGTATAAGGAGAACTCTCAAGAAATTCAACCAAAACCAATCCCCTTTTCCATGTAACATGAGGTCATCTAGGATTTATTTTCTCCATCTCTTTGAAAATGAGTTCAAGTTACCACACCCAAAAACATAGCCTATGAGGACTCCTAGATGTGGGGTGGCATTACTTGACGAGTATAACACCAACGCTAAAGATTACTCTTAAGGCTTATGATGGATACTCGTGGGTAGTGTTGTTGCCATGGATCATATCAATTTTTTCATACGGAGCTCATTTCCTTTCCTTTTTTATTTATTTATACATTTTTTCAATTCAATTCTTTTGAGCTCTATTTTTTATCTAAGGCAAGACACATCATATCTTGTAGATTTTCAGTTAATTTATCCTCCTACATTCACTTTTCGACATTGTTAGTTCTTGAGTTCAAGACTAACGTTGATTTGATGATGATCAATACATTATGTTAGTGTGCTAATCAATCTTATGTTTTAGTCTCAGTTTATCTTAATGATTATATGTTGATGAGACAAAGCATAAGGCTTGGAGGATAATACACGGGATATCTTGAAGACCTCCAAGAGTGATGGTGTGCTCAAGCTTGGATGAAGTCATGAAGATCATCTAATGAAGCCAAAGCTTGGAGCATGATGATGGATGGACATCTAGAGAAGCTTTGTCAAAGCTTGGAGCTTGATGAAGGGGAGCTCATCAAGGAGTGCCAAAGCGTGGAGATGATAGGGAGCAGCAAGGTATTGTGAGCTTGAAGACTTAGACTCTAGGAGATGCAATTTGAAATCCATGTAATTTTTATTACCTGGATTTCTCTTTTTGAGTCTAGGATTATTGTAATGCCTTGATAGATGGTCATACTCTCATGCATTTGTATTTCACCATCTTAGTGAGCCTTAGGATTATCATAGAATCCAACCCAATAGGTTCATGCAGCCCAGAGACTCATTTGGAGTCTCTGGCTCTCCTATAGTCGCCTGCTGAAGGTTTTACAGTCGACTGGGTGATTTCCAGTCGTCTGTCGAGCCTTCTACAGTCGACTGTAATGCACAGCTCAAGTCAACATTTCTATTGACTCTTCTTGAGCTTTTTGCATCAGTCGACTGATGTTCAATTTACAGTCGGCCTGTGTTTCTACAGTCGCCTGTGAATTGGTCGACAGTCGCCTGTGTGCTTCTTGCATTTTATGGGCTTCATCCCAATTTGCAAGACATTCGCCTGATGCTGTTTTTATAGTCGCATGTATATTTACAGTCGCATGTGAAATGGCCATCAGTCGTCAGAAAGGCGTAAGTGCAAAAATTGCATCTCTCTCTGTTTTACTTCCATGCTCTGCAGCAGTCGACTGATGAATGATATACAGTCGCCTGTCTATTTTGCAGTCGACTATACTTTGGTCATCAGTCGCCTGTATGCATACTGGGAGTAAGGTGCATCTCTCTGTTTCTTGTCTATCCCTGCTGCAGTCAACTGATGAAGGATATACAGTCGACTGTCTGTTTTACAGTCGACTGTGTAGTCTTCTACAGTCGACTGTCCTGGCTCAGATTATAGCCGTTGGGATATTTTCTAGCCGTTGATCAGTAGACTGTCTAATGATCGTCAGTCGACTGTTCATGCCGTAAACTGCCAAAATCTAGCCGTAGCAGATTTCCTCCCTTTGGGTTTTTGGCTGTGTTTATAGGCTCTTCTTGGCTTCCTTTATATAGGGATTGGTTTAGGTCTTTTAGAACTCTTGAAAGGGTTAGAAATTCATAGAAGATCATTTAATCTCTTCTCTAAGCCACTCCTCCCACATTCCCTAATTAGAGCTTCATTCTTATGCTATAGCATCTAAGCTCTAGGGAATTTCTCCAAGGGATTTCAATCTCATTCCTTTCTTGGAGATCATCTTTTATCTCTTCATTTTCAGACACTCAAGTGAGAAGTGTTAGGATTTATTCCTAGAAGAGAGAAAGATCAAGAAGTGCAATCAAAGCTAATCTCAATCACTTGGCCATTCACTTGCATGCCTTCTTCTTCACATTGGTAAGATCATATCAAGGCATAGGTAAGTGTTGTTTCGTTTTGTTTTTGTTTCGAAACCCTAATTCTCTTTGTGGGAATTAGTTACTCTCTTTGTGGGAGTTACTCTCTTTGCGGGAGTTTGGTTCTTTCTATGTGAAAAAACAAATCCTATGTGTGAGGTCTCTCTGTGTGAGAGTAAGGATATCTCTTTGTGGGAATCCAAAATCCTCTGTGTGAGGTATCCCTTTGTGGGATTTTGTATTCACTTCTCTATGTGGGAATATAGTGAATACTGGTGTGCCTGGACGTACCCAAGTTTTGGGGAACCAGGGTAAAATCTTTGTGTTTGCGATTGTTGTTGTTGAGCACTCTGTTTAATTTCTGCTGCTTATTGTGCTTTAATTTTAGTAACTTTTAATTAAGCATTTTGCTTGCTATTACACTATTCACCCCCTCTAGTGTGTGAAGCCCCGCAGGGTCCCTTACAGTTGGTATCAGAGCCTTGGTTCGGTGGCTTTTGCA
The DNA here is from genome assembly GCA_030789695.1 of Scilla litardierei. NCBI lineage: Eukaryota > Viridiplantae > Streptophyta > Magnoliopsida > Asparagales > Asparagaceae > Scilla > Scilla litardierei. The sequence goes on along the minus strand of CM061142.1, from coordinate 261,083,289 downwards.
AGCATGATTTCTAAGTCTCGACAACATCCTCCCAAGTTCGATCTGGAGAACTATAGTCGATTGAGGAGCAAAATGATCAATCACCTCAAGAAGAACAATCTCTTGGATGCGGTGACTTCGGATGTCTCAGATTCATACTTCTTGATGGACGTCCATGCCAAAAGAGCTTTGTGCATCTCCACGTGGGACCATGAAAATGAAGATGTTGGATGCATGGAGACGGCACATGAAATGTGTACACCGGAGGTGATGAGATTGAGTCTAGCGATAATGAGGTATCTCAAACTCAATCTACTTATGAGCATAATGATCTTAGTGATAAAAATTCTTTAATTTCTCTTAAGTGTAGTGCAAATGCTTTTCATGATAATTCTCATAATTGCACTTCTTTGCATGCTTCTCATATTAATATGATTAAATCTTTGCATGCCGAGAAAGAAGTTTTTCTTTCTCAAATTCGTGAGTTAGAATGCTTCACTTAAACGTACTTACGTTTCGGATTGTGACTCCGTCATTCTTGAGAGAGATTCTCAAATTGACGCTTTGAGAAATGAGACATTGGCTCTCAAATCTCAATGTCTTGAGCTTAGCTCACGTCTATCTGCTAGGGATGACGACATTTCTTCGCTTTCGAAGAAATGTGAGCTATTGTCTACTCAAATTGAAAACTTCAAATTGAGTAAGAACAAGGTTTTAGGATCATCTACTTTGAAGGTGAACAAACCAAGCTCTTCCCCTAGAAGCACCCAAATAAATTTTATGGGGGAGCCTTCTAAGGGGTTAGTCACATCTAAGTCTTCTTTTGGCCAAAAATCAACTTTGAATATTAAGCCAAAGAAGAATCATGCATATATATACACCTCATTGCATAAGAAGCCTATTCAAAAACATGTTGATGTGAATGCTTCTTCTTTGAATGCTATGCATGATGTTTCTACTCATAGGAAATCTTAATATTGCTTGTATGCTAAAGTTGATGATAAATCTTTGCATGCTTCATATGTTCCTATGCATGGTAGAATTGCTTGTGTGAATGCTTCTAATGCTAAATTGCATGTTTCACACACGGGGCACGCCAATGTTTATGTTCCACCTCATAAGCGTGCTCCCTCACCTCCTACTCATGCCTTGACCAAACCTCTTCTTAAGAATCCCAAATCACTCTCTTTGTGGATTCCTAAGAATGCTTCTAGGCTTGATAGGAATGCGTATATAGATTCATATGTGTGTAATGTTATATTTTCATATGACTATATACGGAAACCAAACTCCACTTTTGTTTGGTTTCCAACTTGCTAGCTCACTCACATTGTTATTCATTGCGTGGGTACCATGCTTGTATGTTTACATTTTGTACCCACATTTTTGTGAGTGTGTCCTTTACTCCCATGTTTGCATGTTTTGTATGATTATGGGGGAGTATGGAATTTTTTCTTGCTAGCATTATTTTTCCATTCATATGTCACATTGTATTTCATTCACATTATGTTTGTGCATGTGGGATGGTTATTTCTCTTGCCCTTGGTTTTCCTATTTGGCTATTACCCATCTTTTTGATATGCCAATTGGGGAGAGAAATAGGTTATGTAAAAATATACCTTGTGCTTGTTTATGCATTATTATCAATTGGTATGTTTTTGCATAACAACCATCAATATGATTTGTGCTTTGCTTGTTTATATTTAATGCACATTTGAATATAGATTGGGAGGGTTTATTAGCACACATTGTTTATTTCAATGTTTATTATATTTTGACATAATGGACTGTCATCATCAAAAAGGGGGAGATTGTTAGTTCTTGAGTTCAAGACTAACGTTGTTTTGATGATGATCAATACATTATGTTAATGTGCTAATCAATCTTATGTTTTAGTCTCAGTTTATCTTAATGATTCTATGTTGATGAGACAAAGCATAAGGCTTGGAGGATATTACAAGGGATATCTTAAAGACCTCCAAGAGTGATGGTGTGCTCAAGCTTGGATGAAGTCATGAAGATCATCTAATGAAGCCAAAGCTTGGAGCATGATGATGGATGGACATCTAGAGAAGCTTTGTCAAAGCTTGGGGCTTGATGAAGGGAAGCTCATCAAGGAGTGCCAAAGCGTGGAGATGATGGGGAGCATCAAGGTATTGTGATCTTGAAGACTTAGACTCTAGGAGATGAAATTTGTAATCCATGTAATTTTTATTACCTGCATTTCTCTTTTTGAGTCTAGAATTATTGTAATGCCTTGATAGATGGTCATACTCTCATGCATTTGTATTTCACAATCTAGTGAGCCTTAGGATTATCATAGAATCCAACCCAATAGGTTCATCTAGCCCAAAGACTCATTTGGAGTCTCTGGCTCTACTGCAGTCGCCTGCTGAAGGTTTTACTGTCGACAGTGTGATTTTCAGTCGCCTGTCGAGCCTTCTACAGTCGACTGTGATGCACAGCTCAAGTCAACATTTCTATTGACTCTTCTTGAGCTTTTTTCATCAATCGACTGATGTTCAATTTACAGTCGCCTGTGTTTCTACAGTCGCCTGTGAATTGGTCGACAGTCGACTGTGCGCTTCTTGCATTTTCTGGGCTTCATCCTAATTTGTAAGACAGTCGCCTGATGATGTTTTTACAGTCGCCTGTGAAATGGCCATCAGTCGTCTGAAAGGCGTAAGTACGTAAATTGCATTTCTCTCTGTTTTACTTCCGTGCTCTGCAGCAGTCGACTGATGAAGGATATACAGACGCCTGTCTATTTTGCAGTCGACTGTACTTTGGTTATTAGTCGTCTATATGCAAACTAGGAGTAAGATGCGTCTCTCTGTTTCTTGTCTATCCCTGCTGCAGTCACCTGATGAAGGATATACAGTCGGCTGTCTGTTTTACAGTCGCCGGTGTAGTCTTCTACAGTCGACTATCCTGGCTCAGAATATAGCCGTTGGGATATTTTCTAGCCGTTGATCAGTCAACTGTCTAATGATCATCAGTCTACTGTTCACGCCGTAAACTGCAAAAATTTAACCGTTGCAGATTTCCTCCCTTTGGGTTTTTGGCTGTGTTTATAGGCTCTTCTTGGCTTCCTTTATATAGGGATTGGCTTAGGTGTTTTTGAACTCTTGAAAGGGTTAGGAATTCATATTAGATCATTTAATCTCTTCTCTAAGCCACTCCTCCCACATTCCCTAATTAGAGCTTCATTCTTATGCTATAGCATCTAAGCTCTAGGGAATTTCTCCAAGGGATTTCAATCTCATTCCTTTCTTGGAGATCATCTTTTCTCTCTTCATTTTCATACACTCACGTGAGAAGTGTTAGGATTCATTCCTAGAAGAGAGAAAGATCAACAAGTGCAATCAAAGCTAATCTCAAGCACTTGGCCATTCACGTGCATGCCTTCTTCTTCACATTGGTAAGATCATATCAAGGCACAGGTAAGTGTTGTTTCATTTTGTTTTTGTTTCGAAACCCTAATTCTCTTTGTGGGAATTAGTTACTCTCTTTGTGGGATTTACCTCTTTGTGGGAGTTTGGTTCTTTCTGTGTGAAAGAACAAATCCTCTGTGTGAGGTCTCTCTGTGTGAGAGTAAGGATATCTCTTTGTGGGAATCCTAAATCCTCTGTGTGAGGTATCCCTTTGTGGATTTATTATTCACTTCTCTATGTGGGAATATAGTGAATACTGGTGTGGCTGGACGTACCCAAGTTTTGGGGAACCAGGGTAAAATCTCTGTGTTTGCGATTATTGTTGTTGAGCACTCTGTTTAATTTTCGCTGCTTATTGTGCTTTAATTTTAGTAACTTTTAATTAAGCACTTTGCTTACTATTACACTATTCACCCCCCTCTAGTGTGTGTAGCCCCGCAGTGTCCCTTACAGATATTTCATAAAAGATGTCTCCAAATGTACAACTGTATTTAATACTTGTGGAAGTGACAATGTAGGTGTAGAAATCAAATTATTTAAATCATTGAACATGTCATGTTTATTTAGAAGATCAAATATGCACATGTAGCTATAACAATAATACATCAATTTCTACATTGATATGAATATCATTCATTAATACCAATTTAATGATTCACATTAAGCACCATTTTTGTAGCTTTTTGTATTTTTATTTTTTTTGATTTTATAAAGATCTAAAGCATCCTAACAAGCAAATGCTAGCACATAAAAAAATCAAGCACACAGAAAAATACTGTGAAGGTATAGATTAAGCTCAAGGAAGAAACCATACCTGCGCGTTGTCGTTTGGTTAAGAAACTTTTTAATGAAATGTGACGTCCAATCCATAGTTCCTCACCCCTCCATCTTACCTACATGAAAAATATTATGTGTGACCTTGGATTCCAATAAGGTCCACTCATGTTAGTCATTAAACTCTTAAGAATCCAAATTTGTTTAAACTTTATGCTTTTGTTCCTATATATGCAATAATGAGAAGTATGACCAACACAACTACATTTAAAGCACTTTGCTTGAATATTTCTAACTTTTGTTGTCTCATTATGAACTTTCTTATATTTTGACATTTCAACATGTTTCAAATTATATCCAAGTCCTCGCATATTATTGCCATATATTTTCTTTCCAAGAATTATATCCAAAGATTATTTTCCCGCACCAAATTTCTTTATGGTCAATTCTAGGTTCGTGACTTTAGATTTCAAATAAATATTTTTGCTCACAAGCAAAGTGCATTTACTAATGAAAGTCTTCTTGTTTTCCTCTTTATTCTTTTTCATGTTTTCAGCTTTCTTTTCAAACTCAATCTTTTTTCCTTTAAGCTCTTTGGTTTTATTTCGTAGCATGCACATTTTTTCATTAAGCTCTTTATTTTCATTTTCTAGCTTAGTAACTTTTCTTTATGCATGTTATTTTCTTTTTAAAAAGTAGGACAATTAAGGCATTCCGCTTTTTCATGCTTACTAGATTTTTCTTTTTTCAACGATTAATGGTAGAATTACATGCACAGCTTTTTCTTTCAGTTTATCAACTTCTATTGACATGTTGCAATTATCATGTTGCAGTTCAAACTTAGAATTTTAAGCTTCTCTACAGTGGATTCTAGGCTTTCAATTTCATCTTGCATTTCTTTACAAATATTCAGAAATTCTCTTTTAGTGCAAGATTTTACCTCATCAAGCTCTCCCATTAAGTAGAGGGATGAATGAGCAGTCTTCTCCTGAGTCTCATCCTAGCTATCCACATCCCAAGTTACTGCCAAAGATTTTCTTTTCTTCTCTGCAGTGTTATTCTTTCCTTATGGGCAATTCTTTATATAGTGTCCATGCTTCCTGCATTTAAAACATTGCATTTCCTCAGTAGCATTCTGCTCAGAAAGATTTCTAGCAGGAGTAAATTTATTGGAACGATTAAACCTTTGTTCCATTTCATTGCGTCCCTGCTTGGTCTTGATGTATCTTCTGAAGCCTCTTCCCATCAGTGCCTGCTCCTCATCAAGTTCATTATCTTCATCTTCCTCAGCTTGAAGAGCTAGTGGTTTAGGAGCCTTGGTCTCTGGTTTCTATCTTGATTCAATACTCTGCAGCTCACGCTCATGTGACATCAAGTTACCTAACAAGTCTTCCACTCTCAGATTTGAGAGATCCTTAGCTTCCTGGATAGCTGTGACTTTAGGATGGAATGAGCTTGGTAGTGCCATCAAAATCTTCCTTATCTACTCCAGACTTGAGTATGGCTTTCCTAGAGAGTTGGACTTGTAGACGATGTCTATAAACCTCGCAAACATCTCCTTGATGGACTCTGTGGGAAGCATGCAAAAACTTTCATATTTTGTGCTAAGCAAGGCAATCTGGATTCCTTCACCTGCGATGTTCCCTCATGAGTCACCTCCAGCGTATGTCATATTTCATGCGCAATTAAACATTGAGATATACGATTAAATTCAGCTTTATCCAAAGAGAAAATAAATGCATTCATAGCTCTACCATTCAATGAATAACGATTTCTATCATTATCATCCAATTTATCTTCAGTTTCAAAATTTTAGTGTCTTCAATTTTAATTAAGGGAGGTTTATATCCTTTTTCAACAATATTTCACACATTATAATCAACTAACACTAAATATATTTTCATTCTAGATTTCCAGTAAGCATAATCAACACCATTAAACTTAGGTGGTCGGGAGATGGACTGACCTTCAGCGAAGGCTGAACCAAAAATATTCATGGTTAATCTAGCCTAGATCCTCTACCCTTCTCTGATACCACTTGTTGGATCTGGATCTAAGCATAGATGGGGGTGGGGGTGAATAGGCTAATAAAAATTCTCGAGATATCATAGGTAATAATCTGCACAATCAATCAGACGTAGAGTAAATAAAGCATAGATAAGACAATCACAGAGTGCACGAGAGATTTACACAGGTTCGGTCGCTCCAATGACCTACTCCAGCCCCAAAGCAATGACTAGCATTAATAATGTCAAGTGTACAACCTTAAAGAACTACAAGCACACACTATACGCTCACCAAGTTTGTACCACACCCTACAAAGTGCCAAACACTTACTAATCTAGTAAAAGCTCTCTCCTGACTAGCACCGACTAGTCAAGACCCCAAAATCCCGAAAAGAATATTTATGTAACCTACAAAGATCACACACCAATACACAAATATAAAATAATAGGTAGTTTAGAAAAGCTCAATTTGTGTCAGTGCTATTGCCTCTGTCACTCAGCGTTGGTCAGATCTAATCTGACATGATGTAGTCGTCTATCTCAAGTCCCCATCTTGATCAGCCTGGATGGAGGAAGTAGAAGATCTTGGCTAGCACCTTGGTTGATGCTTCTTTATCTCGTCCCTAGATGGATGTGAGCCTTGGATGTCTAGGTCAACAAGGATGTTGGCTCAGCTCGTCAATGGGTCGTCAATGAAGCTTGGTGCGCCAACAAGCAATGAGTCGACAAGGAGGCTGATGCATGTGGAAGCTCGGTCGTCAAGTGCCTTGTGTGGCTGTAGTAATGGGTCGGCAAGGCAAAGATGTAACTGCAGCTTGTGGATCAACAATGAAGATGTCACACCAAGCAAGGGCCTTGGCACAAGACTTCCCTTCGATCGGCAGCCCTCTAGGTGTGGGAGTTGGTTCGATCAGCAGCAGGTTGTGGTGTAGCAAGTTGCTCGGTTATCAAGGAAGAGGGTGTGGCAGATATGATGGTACAAGTCAACAAGCAGTCAGTGCGGCTCTCATTCGATCAGCAATAGGGTTTGCACTAGGGGAAGACACGGTCAACAATTAGCTTGGTGCGGCTTTTGGATTGGTGGACAATGCTTGCAATCAGTTGGTCGGCACCTCAATTTGATGCATGAGTAGAGAACTGTTGGCAAGGCTCTTGATGCATGGGCTTGTGCTGAGGGGCTTGTGCTGACTTGTTGGTGCGATATCAGCTAAAGGTTGACAAGTAAAATGTTGCAGCAGCAAGATGGGTCAACAATTGTGTCAAGCCCTATTTTGCACTATACGGGTATTCTACTGAACACACATGGTATTTCTACCTACGATGCATACATGGTCATGAAATAAGCATAGATATCGATGTATGTGATGTAGTGCAAGGGGGATTATGTTGAGTATTGACTCCCCGGATTTGGTTTTGGATGATGAACAAACATAAATATATCGTGAACTAACTCTTTGTGAGCGCAGTTATAGAGATCGTCGCCAAATTCATATGAACATCTAAAGCAACGTCTCAAGACTTCTCAAAGCATGTGATCGTATGCTTGAAGCTTCGTTGAAGCTCAAGGACGTTGATTGAAGTCATGAAGATTCGATTGAAGCTTTTGAAGACGGTATCGTCAAGTTTTATTTATAGTCTTCTAGCTTCTTTCGTAGAATGTTAAGCCTTGAGTAGGTCTTACGATTTAAATCTTCATAACGCTCATATCTTATAACTAGGATCTTAGTAGAAGTCCATTCGAACTTTCCCGAAGCTTCGCACTTCGATTCACGACTTCTTGTGCATGTTAGTTGGTTCAAGAAGAAGAACCAACCGACTAGATGGTGATCTAGTCGGTCGGTAAAGCTTCTTGGACCGACTAGTTTGCGTCAGTCAATTCCAAGCTCTTTACTGTTAACAGTTAGTCGGTCAAAGAAGGTTCACCGAATGACTAGTTTGTGAACTAGTCGGTCAGTGTTTCTTCTTGGACCGACTAGTTGAGCTTCTACTGTACATGCCAACTTACTGTTTATCGTTAGTCAGTCTATGTACATTTGGCGACCGACTAGTTGATGAACTAGTCGGTCAAGATTGTTATTTGACTGACTAAATCAATTTGTGTTCAGACTTTCAGTTTTATCTCTTAGTCGGTCTCAGTTGAGTTACCGACCGACTAGTTCTCTTCAGTCTGAACTTATTCTTTTGGCTGTTCTACCTTTATTCGGTTCATGCTGTTTGACCGACCGACTAGTTGATGAACTAGTCAGTCAGTCAACCTTCTTTGACCGACTAGTTTGGTTCAGAATAGAGCCGTTGGAGCTTTAATTGAAACGTTTTCTCTCTCTCTCTGTCCTCTAACCTATAAAACTTGGTGTGCTGCATTCATTGCACTCAAGGATGATATTAAGAGAAGTTTATAGATCAAAAGAGAAGCATTCATTCCTCATTCAAAGCTCTTTCATTCTCTCAAGAATCTCTCCCTCACTCTTATTTCAAAAGAGAGATTCATTGATTGTGAGCCTTCCAAGCCAAGTGCTTGATCCTAGGTCACCAACTACCTCATAGCTCTCCATCGCTGATCTACTTCTTGGAGCTAGGGTTTGGTGCCTTCTTCTTCCTCAAAATCATCTTTGCCCTAATTCGTAAGTATACTCAAGGCATAGGTATTTTGTGGTAAGCTTTTCTATTTCATTTACTTTCGATATTGTAAGTATTTATCTCTCGGTTGTGAGAGATTGTTTGTGATCCTGGGTTGTGGGAGTCACAATTTCATTTGTGTATGATTTGACTTGGTGAAGGTTTTTCACAAGTATTTCATAGTGCAAATCTTGAGTTAGGTTTTCTAACTCAAGTATACGGAGGGATCCGGGTGGTTGGGACGTAGGATCACCGGAAACAAGTCGGGGAGACTTGGGTGGTCCGAACCCAGTAATATCGTTTGTTTGCGATTGTTTATTTGTTGTCTAATATTTACATTTCCGCATTATTGGAAGAGATTGCAAGATAATTAGGAATTATCCTCTTAATTATTTTAAAGTACTATTCACCCCCCCTCTAGTACTTGTGCAGTAGCTTCGTAGGGTATTACATTTGGTATCAGAGCCAAGTACATAGCTATGTCTGCCAACGAAAACAAAGCCGTTCGTCCACCTTCCGACTACAACACCTTCAGGAACCGTGAAGGAGCTTCTTCGGTAATGGAAGGACATTCCTCGACGAGGCCTCCTTACTTCAACAGTACCAACTACGGGTACTGAAAATGCAGGATGGAAACTTTCCTCCGGAGTGCTTCATTATGGAGGGCCACGATGAAGGAGTATGTCGAGCCCGCCGAAGAAGATTTCGAGAAGTGGACTCCCGCGAAGATCGCCGTGGAGGTAAGCAATGCCAAGGCAATGAACGCCTTGCAATGTGCTTTGGAGCCCGAGGATTTCAATAAGATATGCACATGTAAGAGTGCATATCAAATGTGGAACTCCCTCCTCATATTGCATGAAGGAACGAGTAGGGTAAGAGACTCTAAACTCGTTGTAGTTAATAAAGATTACGAGTTGTTTCATATGCTACAGGGTGAGAAGATGAAGGAGTACTATGCTCGTTTCGTCGACATCACAAACGAGTTGGAGGCTCTCGGTAAGACCTTGATCGCGCCGTAATGTGACCCAAAGAACGACCAAAAACTTGATCGGCCCCGGATACACACCCGGAAAACGATTGTAGTTTTACCGCAAGCGCACGGCGAAGTGGCGAGCGGGTATCGAACACGAGGAGGTGGTGTTGGCCCCAATCTATCCTAGGTTGGTTTGACTACGAATGTTTTATTGGTGGAGATGGTTATGGAATGATATAATGGAAATGGTGGTGGATGTCGGTGTCGATGATAAAGAAATCGGTCAAATATCGATTTAAACACAATATAATAAAAGAGGGAATTTGCCTTGCGGCGATCCTGTCACAATCGTCGGGCAAAGTATGGGGATATAAAATCAAATAAAGACGTCTAGGGCTAGGGAATTCCCACTACGGATCGTCATACATCATCGTAAATAGTGAATCTCAATATTACTAGACTTGCATTGAGGTGAACTAGTCGTAACTGAATATAGAACCAAGCGCACGCTCTCGCGCTATTGCCGGTCTATAGCAACCTAGATTAGAGCCCAATCTCTTGCAAACCCTAACCTAAGCCACTAGCATGAAGATCGACGTCATCGTTCAATCGCTCCTCGAGCCCACTCTCGTGCAAACTCGAGTTACGATCTAGGTTGTGATAGTTCGTATTCGTCCAATCTCTTGCAAACGAATATGTGTATAGATTTACAATTAAAAATCCTAGCTTTGGTCCAATCTCTTGCAAACCAAATCTAGAGAAACCCAATTGTAAACCTAAATCGAATATCTAGGCATTCCCATCGATTAGAATCCAATCTCTTGCAAACCCCAAATCGATGGAAATCCCCAGCTATCCGTAGGAAATCAATCACAACCTAACCTCCTAGCAATTCTAGCAATTTAGAATTCATTCTTCACAAATATGAAATTAGATCCATAGGGTTCATCCCCAAACCCTAGAACAACAAATCTACTCAAGCATAACAATAAGGATATAAGAATCAATAAAAACCATTGCTTGCATATAAAAAGATAGAAAATCAAAGATTCAAATAATAAGAATAGAAATACTTAGCTTAGATGAAGAATTCCAATCCAAATACAAGCTTTTTGATCCAAGAGGGGGCCTAGGGCATGGCCTAACCTCTAAAATAATCCTCCTAAAAACATCTTGGGAACCCCCCTAATGGTGGCTACAAACCCCCTTAAATAGCCCCCAAAAAACCCTAGCAAAAAGCCCTAGAAATCCCCTCCAACTCACGCACGAAACGGAGTCCGCGTACAACTTCAATTCTGGGCAAGTTACGACTCGGCCGAGTGGGGAAAGCTCACTCGGCCGAGTGAGAATTCCAGCACTGCAGCGTCGACTTGCAGAAATTCCCCAGATTTCATCCGACGTCCGATTCGCGCGTTCTTGGCGGCGTTGGAATCGTCATGAAGTCTACTATCCATAAAAAATATGAGAAAATTAATTTGATGGCTGGAATGATAGCAGATTTGAAAAGAGTAGGAGGATGTCTGAAAATCTGGGCGCCGTGTGTCCTCGGCATCACTCGGTCAAGTGGCAAATGTCACTCGGCCGAGGGGCATTTGGTACTCGGGCGGACGGCTTTCGTCACTCGGCCGAGTCAGGCTTCTGGGGCAGACTGACGGATTACAGTAAGTTGGACATTTTTGCTTGCCGTCGTCTGGGTGCCACTCGGGCGGACGGAGTCTCCGAACTCGGCCGAGTCGGCGTGCGATGCTCGGCCGAGTGCACGCTGATACATCTCTGTTGCGTGTCCGATCTGGCCGGCCGAGCGGGGTCTCATTGCTCGGCCGAGTGACTCCTTCACTCGGCCGAGTGGCATGCTGAAAATGCCCAATCTTCATCTTTTCGCTCCCCCGTCGCTCCTACGACGTTCTTTCTTCTTCCACTCCTCTTCCATTGCAGAATAACCCTCAAAAGGGCCATGGTTGACACTCCGGAGTGGGTGCAAATCTCTAAAGCTCATTTTTGCTCACGATCGCTCCATATTTCCTGAAATCCGACAAAAACAAGAAATAGTGAAAAGTAACACAATATCATCGAATAATCGTGACAATCGCAATATGAGCAACCGAAATGACATGCAAATATGTAGAAAAAGGTGTAAAATATGGACCGATCAAAATCCCCCAAGCTTGCCTCTTACTCGTCCTCGAGGAAGAAAAGTAGAGAGACGAACTCGGGAGATGAAAACAAAGAAAATGAAATGGAAAAGAAAGAACACGAGGTGGAAGGGGTCGCTAGATTATTCTCTCAGATCTCAAGCCATAAGCTACACATCACGATAACTTTGGAAATACGAATCACATGCTATAAAGATTTCATATCTTACTTAAACATGGCACTTGCAAGCTTTTCAAATCAACAAAAGGGATTCTCTAAATTCATACAAGCAATTCATATACACATCATGCATTTCATAGAATTTAATATACAAATGTTGGCGATGCACTTTTCAATCAAAAGTTATAAATGAAGCATATAAGATACACACCAAGCATGCAATAGAGAATAGAATAAAAGTCATGGCATTCACATATTTATTTCAAATCATGAAAAATCTCCATATCTAATATATTTTGCTAAGTCTAAGCATTATCGAATATTCCCATTCATGCACGTCTCCACTCTAATGTCATACTCACTCATATGGTCAAATGAATTCACCCCCCCAAGCTTAGCTTGAGGCGTCGCATCCAAAGGAATATAATAGTGGAAAATGGGATTTTTGCCTTGGTATTCCCAAGTATTTTGTGGCTCCAATAATGAGATAGAGAAATATATTTTTTTGGACTTTGTTTCTCATTTTTCTTTTTGGATTTTTGTAGGAGCTATATGATTTGTAATTTTTTGGATTTTGGCTCCTTTTTGGCTTTTTGGACTTTTTGGAGCTAACTTTTTCTTTTGTGGGGATTTTTGGGAAATAGATGCTATATAAGTAGCTTTAGGAGGTGAACTCAAGTGACATGTAGAGAATAAAAAGATATATGTGGAGAAAGAAACAATGTAGCACTCGGTTCACTCTAAGATGTGCACGAACGGTTCAATAAAATAATACTTCAACTAAAACTCATATGTAAGCATGGATATTCTCAATCATCTCAATAAAAAGTGAAGTCAAGCGGTAAAGCGCACAATCACATCAAGCATGCAACAGAAGGTGAATAAGACAATAAAACGGATGCTTCAGATATACTAATGATGCGTGAATCTTGGTGCATTTCCAACAAAAGCATACCAAACACTAATCCATACATTCAGTTTCAACTAATATCATGCATTCATGTAGAGGAATCATCAAAAGAAATAGATTTGTAAGGACATGTGAATAGCAAGACTATGGAATACTCTAAGTAGCATGGCGATGAATAATAAGCAGCGTGATGGTTGCTAAAGCAATAAGAGATATCATCATAAGGAACAAATCTAGCAAAAGAAGAGAAAGAAAAATAAAGAAATAAGAAAAAAAATAAAAGAGAGGAAAGAAAAGAAAAGAAAATCAAGCACACATTATGATGCATGAACACACATAAAAGAAAAATAAGATGGAAAAATCAAAAAGATGATGCAAAAATTTTGAAAAATTTTAAAAAAAACCTAAAATAAAGAAAAAAAGTGCAACTAATGCATCTAAATGGCATGGAAATGCACTCCCCCAAGCTTAAACTTCATATTGTCCTCAATGTGATCATAAAAGGAAAAATATGAGGAACAACGATAATAATAGGGGGGTGAATGAAAAATGATGAAATGAATGACATGAAATCCTAATGCAACTACATGCACATACAATGATGCATGAGAGCGCTTTCCCCCAAGCTTATACCAAACAATCCTATTCAAGTGACTCAATCAAAAATGTCATGGCTTTGCAAAGCGTGATCAAGTCAAATGAATAAGAAAGTGAGTATTCACTTGAAAGAAATGCTCGATGGTGGTGAGCAAAAGGATGTGGCGTATCAAAATATGGAGAGGGGAATTAATATATATAATGGGTTTGGGGTGTAAAAGATTTTTGTTGCCATCATATGAGGTGATATTTATTCAATCAAATCTATACGGTCCTCTCGCTGTCGAGAGGATTCGGGTTTATTGAAAGCATAAAAATTTCTACACTACTGGATTGATATCACCTATAGCAAAAGGCGGATCCAGTATCTTTTCCGGTGCAGGCAACTGCTCCAACTGCTCCTTCCGTGGCTCTGCCAGGCGCACATGTCCACGGACACCAACGAACTCTAGCAATGCATCCTCCAGCATTTCCACAAGGACTCCACATGTACCCTGCAGAGAATAGGATGCATCAGTTCGCTGCAAAAATTTCACCCTCATAATAAAAGTATACCAAAGAGGATCGTCAATAGAAATATATGAAATAAATAGTGGTGGACGATACTTCCCTGGAAATAATCCAATATCCTCACGTGCCATGATAGCTGTCTCCACGGTGTCTTCTCTATGCTGCTCAGGTAAATCTAGATCAAAGGTGTGGACCCCATCAAGATGCTCCTCATCATCGTCGGACTCATCCCAGTGCACCCCTTGATCATATTCATATGTGTCCATGGGTGCTAACTCCTCGCTCTCCTCCACATATACGTCCCATCGTACCTCTTGATCGTATGTACATGAATCCTGCAAAAGGCACGATGAATCATAAAAAACATCATACACTGGAGGGAAATCAAAGATAAAGGGCGAGGGAGTAAAGAGATCTCCCTGAAGGGGAGCCATAAGCTCTGTGGGGTAGTCCTCTGCGTCAGTGGGAGGATGAGGTGGCTGCGGAAGCTCTAATGGAGGAGGATAGTGCTCGGGATCCTCATGAATGGCTGTGTCCTCGTCCTGATGCACGACCTCCTCGGTGATAAGCTCTGGCTCTGTGTGTAAGGCCTCCTCAAAAGCATGCTCTGACTCCGTATGTGAGGCCTCCTCGGCAATATGCTCTGGCTCGATAGTGTGCTCCTTTGCCTTCTCATCAACTATCAATGTAGGCTCTCTCTGGGATGGTGATGCTGGCTGCTCAGGTGTGTCAACTTGTGGGGATGTATCATGTGGAGGGGAATGCCCGCAAGAAATCCAAAAATATAGTCTATCCCCCTCAAGTCTGACATGGATGTCCTCCTCAATTGTTCCTGCAGCTGAAACACGGTTCATAACAAAATTTGCAAATCGTAGCTCAAATGCATCACCTGCCGTAATGCTCTCTGAACCGGTGAACCTCACTGACTCCAAGAGACCCTCCAATAATCTCTGAAATGCGTCCTCCTCTGGCTGCGCATATGACTCAGTTTCTGCTTCCTTCACTGCCTCTTCGTCCATCCACTCTTCATATGCAATAGATGTATCGTAGGAAGTGGGATCGACGACGGCACATTCTGGCTCTGGTAGTAAGTCTGGCGATGCTTCTTGCCCATAAAATGAAGAAGCAGAACTGATATCTTTGGAAATCCCTTCAACCTTAAGCATGAGCATATTCATTTCAAGTTGCCTCTTCACCCGTTCCAATAGAAGGTTACCCTTTTCAAGCCCGGCTTGCACTTCAACCTGGTGTGCATGCATCTCATCAAAAAAGATCCTTTTTCTCTCATCAAGCTCGGGCCAGTGCATCTCCTCAAAAAGGTATTCGCCCATCTGAGCACTCTGATCAAAATAGTATTCTCCCATCTGAGCACTCTGATCATAATAGTAATCTCCCGTCTGAGCATTCTGATCAAAATCTGTGGTCCATGTAGTATAATCCATAGCACCTGATCAACAAAGATAAATACCTGGAGAAAAGATATCAGTGGCACAAAAGAATATAGAAATGATAATAATGGTGGCAGGGGTGAAAATTTCCTTTTTATTTATTTATTTTTTTTCGTAGTCTAATCAACCTAATTGTGACAAATTGGCACCAACGGAAACACCTCCCCGGCAACGGCGCCAAAAACTTGATCGCGCCGTAATGTGACCCAAAGAACGACCAAAAACTTGATCGGCCCCGGATACACACCCGGAAAATGATTGTAGTTTTACCGCAAGCGCACGGCGAAGTGGCGAGCGGGTATCGAACACGAGGAGGTGGTGTTGGCCCCAATCTATCCTAGGTTGGTTTGACTACGAATGTTTTATTGGTGGAGATGGTTATGGAATGATATAATGGAAATGGTGGTGGATGTCGGTGTCGATGATAAAGAAATCGGTCAAATATCGATTTAAACACAATATAATAAAAGAGGGAATTTGCCTTGCGGCGATCCTGTCACAATCGTCGGGCAAAGTATGGGGATATAAAATCAAATAAAGACGTCTAGGGCTAGGGAATTCCCACTACGGATCGTCATACATCATCGTAAATAGTGAATCTCAATATTACTAGACTTGCATTGAGGTGAACTAGTCGTAACTGAATATAGAACCAAGCTCACGCTCTCGCGCTATTGCCGGTCTATAGCAACCTAGATTAGAGCCCAATCTCTTGCAAACCCTAACCTAAGCCACTAGCATGAAGATCGACGCCATCGTTCAATCGCTCCTCGAGCCCACTCTCGTGCAAACTCGAGTTACGATCTAGGTTGTGATAGTTCGTATTCGTCCAATCTCTTGCAAACGAATATGTGTATAGATTTACAATTAAAAATCCTAGCTTTGGTCCAATCTCTTGCAAACCAAATCTAGAGAAACCCAATTGTAAACCTAAATCGAATATCTAGGCCTTCCCATCGATTAGAATCCAATCTCTTGCAAACCCCAAATCGATGGAAATCCCTAGCTATCCGTAGGAAATCAATCACAACCTAACCTCCTAGCAATTCTAGCAATTTAGAATTCATTCTTCACAAATATGAAATTAGATCCATAGGGTTCATCCCCAAACCCTAGAACAACAAATCTACTCAAGCATAGCAATAAGGATATAAGAATCAATAAAAACCATTGCTTGCATATAAAAAGATAGAAAATCAAAGATTCAAATAATAAGAATAGAAATACTTAGCTTAGATGAAGAATTCCAATCCAAATACAAGCTTTTTGATCCAAGAGGGGGCCTAGGGCATGGCCTAACCTCTAAAATAATCCTCCTAAAAACATCTTGGGAACCCCCCTAATGGTGGCTACAAACCCCCTTAAATAGCCCCCAAAAAACCCTAGCAAAAAGCCCTAGAAATCCCCTCCAACTCACGCACGAAACGGAGTCCGCGTACAACTTCAATTCTGGGCAAGTTACGACTCGGCCGAGTGGGGAAAGCTCACTCGGCCGAGTGAGAATTCCAGCACTGCAGCGTCGACTTGCAGAAATTCCCCAGATTTCATCCGACGTCCGATTCGTGCGTTCTTGGCGGCGTTGGAATCGTCATGAAGTCTACTATCCATAAAAAATATGAGAAAATTAATTTGATGGCTGGAATGATAGCAGATTTGAAAAGAGTAGGAGGATGTCTGAAAATCTGGGCGCCGTGTGTCCTCGGCATCACTCGGTCAAGTGGCAAATGTCACTCGGCCGAGGGGCATTTGGTACTCGGGCGGACGGCTTTCGTCACTCGGCCGAGTCAGGCTTCTGGGGCAGACTGACGGATTACAGTAAGTTGGACATTTTTGCTTGCCGTCGTCTGGGTGCCACTCGGGCGGACGGAGTCTCCGAACTCGGCCGAGTCGGCGTGCGATGCTCGGCCGAGTGCACGCTGATACATCTCTGTTGCGTGTCCGATCTGGCCGGCCGAGCGGGGTCTCATTGCTCGGCCGAGTGACTCCTTCACTCGGCCGAGTGGCATGCTGAAAATGCCCAATCTTCATCTTTTCGCTCCCCCGTCGCTCCTACGACGTTCTTTCTTCTTCCACTCCTCTTCCATTGCAGAATAACCCTCAAAAGGGCCATGGTTGACACTCCGGAGTGGGTGCAAATCTCTAAAGCTCATTTTTGCTCACGATCGCTCCATATTTCCTGAAATCCGACAAAAACAAGAAATAGTGAAAAGTAACACAATATCATCGAATAATCGTGACAATCGCAATATGAGCAACCGAAATGACATGCAAATATGTAGAAAAAGGTGTAAAATATGGACCGATCAGACCTACACCCAAAAGGAGAAAGTCTCGAAGATCATCGATGGACTTCCTTCTTGTTGGGAGAAACAGACCTTCGCCATCGAGGAAGGTAATGACATGAAAACCTATACCGTTGTTCAACTAATGGGTACCTTAATGTCATATGAAGTACGCAAGGATAGCAAGTTGAAGTTGCAGGACAAGATGAAGTCATACCTAAAGCAAGACGAGCCAAAGAAGAAGGCTATTGCTTTCAAGGCCGCTCCATCAACTTCCACATCGACCGATGATGAAAACTCGGAAGACGAGTTGGACTTGGAGTCCATGGCACTCATGGCAAAGAAGTTCAACCGGTTTTTCCGGAAAGGTAACTTCAAAAACAAATCAAAGTTTAGTTCTACTAATGCCTCCTCTCCTTTGTGTTACAAATGCAACAAGCCAGGACACATGAAAGCGGAGTGTCCTCAAAACAAGCACAAGGAGAAGTGGAAGGCGCCGAAGTTCGACAAGTCCAAGAAATACAAGAAAGGGTACAAAAAGGGGCTTGTCGGGACATTCACCGACTCCGAGGATTCCTCTAGCAGAGAGTCGGATGATGAGCAATTGAAGCAAGAACATATGTGCTTCATGGCTCGAGAAGAGCAAGATAAAGATTCCTCTTCCGATGATAGCGATAACGAAGGCGATGAG
Source organism: Scilla litardierei (assembly GCA_030789695.1). NCBI lineage: Eukaryota > Viridiplantae > Streptophyta > Magnoliopsida > Asparagales > Asparagaceae > Scilla > Scilla litardierei. Next base: position 261,064,756 of record CM061142.1, on the reverse strand, counting down.
GTAACCATGGATGACCTTAGAAATGCTAATGAGCAATTATAGTCTAAATACACTAAATTAGTAAATAGATATACTACAGTAAAAGATGATTTAGCTAGCATCCAAACCTCGCCTAAAACTATCATCACCAACAACGACACCGTTGTTGAAGAGTTGAAAAATGAGATTGTAAATCTCAAGTCTCAACTTGAACATGTTAGCATTGAGGACTCGGAGGAACACAAGATAGCGGATTTGACTTCTCAAAACTCGACTTTGAGTATTGAGAATGAAAATCTCAAATCTCATGTTTATGTGCTCACATCGCAGGTATCCACTATGTATACTTCTATGCGTTCTCTCACCGAGAAATATGAGTGCACATTGGGCCGAATCAATGAATTCAATAAGGGTAATGGCCATTTGGATAATATCCTAAATGACTTACCTCCGGCCAATCACCACATTGGTTTGGGGTATAAGTTGAGAAATTCATCCAAGTCGGTCACTACCTTTGTTAGGCCAACTTCCGATGCTTCGACGAGTGGTAGCAAACACTCTATTGGTAGTTCAACTACCAATGGTGCTTCCACCTCGTACACACCCTCATTTGGAAAGAAACCCGCTTTGGGTGGACCTCCAAAGAAGGGTCATGCTTATATGTACACAAATACCATGCCACGTAGGAAAACACATCCTAATCCACATGCTCACACATATGATGATTTTTATGCACCACATCCACAGGCACGTGCACACCATGTGAGACACCCTCACGCACGTGTTCCTCCACATGCATATGTTCACTCACATCATCATATGAAAAATTATCGTCGTGCACCATTTCATCATGTTCCTTATGCCTATCCACGACATGCATCACGTAGAAATCAACAACGCATCCATGCTCCCAATAGGATTAAGGCTCCCAAAATTTTCACTATTTGGACCCCAAAGGACACAAGCATGAATGAAAAACAAATTTACATGAATTCGTATTTCATGAATGTTGTGCATAGTGATAACTATGTGGGGAAGTCTAAGTCCAATTGGACTTGGCTTCCAAAGGTCTAATCTTTTGGACCCAATGACCTTGGGTACCATGATACGATATTTTATATCTATAGGTACTCAAGAGAAAGAAACTGAGCAACAAATCTAAATTTGGCTCCAAGAATAATTGGATACTCGATAGCGGGTGTTCAAAACACATGACGGGTGACGCTCAATTGCTCTCCGGAGTGGTGCCCATTGCAAATGGAAACAGCGTCGTCTTTGGAGGCAACGAGAGCGGAACCATCATAGGTGTTGGCAAAGTGGGTAATCCTTCTAAACCACTTATATGTGATGTTTACCTTGTTAAAGGATTAAACCACAATCTCATTTCAATAAGTCAACTTTGTGACAAAGGTTACAAAGTTAGCTTTGCGAAAGGAATGTGCCATATTTTGAATAAAAATACTAATGATGTATTGTTTTCCGGCACACGCCATAAAGATATATATATCCTAGATCTTCCAAGATCACATGAACAATGTCTCATTACCAACACAAGTGAACAACACTTATGGCATCGACGTTTTGGTCATGTGAACTTTGGAACACTATTTAAACTTTCCAAGTTAAATTCTATTAGAGGCTTCCCTAAGCTTGTCTTTCAAAGGAAAAGCTTTTGTGACTCGTGTCAACGAGGCAAGCTTCCAAAATCGTCATTTAAACCTAAGAAAAGCATTTCATCTAAGCGGCCACTAGAGCTATTACATCTAGATTTATTTGGGCCAACTAGAGTTGCTTCATTAGGAAATGCACGATATGGACTTGTCATCGTTGATGACTTTTCTAGGTTTACTTGGGTATTTTCATTATGTAATAAAAATGATGCTTTTGAAAACTTCACAATTTTTGTCAAGAAAGTACAAAATCTCATTGGAACCACCATTGTCACTATCCGTAGTAATCATGGAGGGGAATTTGAGAATGAGTCTTTTGAGAACTTTTGTGATGAAATTGGTATTACACACACCTTTTCATTCCCTCGCGCACCTCCTCAAAATGGTGTTGTTGAGAGAAAGAATAGGACGCTAGTGGAATGTGCCCGCACTATGCTTGATGATAGCCAACTTGGCCATCAATTTTGGGCGGAAGCGGTACATACCGCTTGCTATGTGTTTAATAGGATACTTTTGAGGCCCGGCACTAAACAAACTTGTTATGAATTGTTGTTTGGTAGATTTCCTCAAGTTAAACATTTTCGTGTTTTTGGTTCAAAATGTTTTATTAAAAACATATATGGTAGTTTGGACAAATTCGATCCGAGATCCGATGAGGGGATATTTGTTGGATATTCCTCCCGTAGCAAAGCCTACCGGATATACAACAAACGAACCTCAACGATTGAGGAATCACTTCATGTTTCATTTAATGAAGGTTTTGTTCCAACTAGAATTACTAATGATGATGACTCTATGGATGTCTTATGTGATTCAATTGGTAATTCTAATTCTAATAATTCTATTGATTCTATTGAGACTAACCCAACTAATGAAGTTTTTGAGAATGTTCCTAGTGATCAGGGAATTCCCAAACGGCTTCATACCGTTCATGGCCATCCTCATGAGCAAGTCATTGGCAATATTCATGATAGTGTCAAGACGAGATCGCAAGTCAACTACTTCGATCATTGTGCCTTTGCCTCCTCGATAGAGCCAAAGAATATTAATGAAGCGTGTGAAGATAGCGCTTGGATCTTAGCCATGGAGGAGGAACTCATTCAATTCGAGAGGAATGAGGTTTAGGAGCTTGTTCCATTGCCTTTGAAGAACCACACCGTCATAGGGACAAAGTGGATTTTCAAGAACAAGACGACGAGAACCAAAACGTCGTCCGGAACAAAGCTCGGTTGGTTGCTCAAGGCTACCGGTAAGAGGAAGGAATCGATTTCGAAGAATCCTTCGCTCCGGTAGCTAGATTAGAATCTATTAGATTATTATTGTCTTTTGCATGCCATAAATATTTTAAATTATTTCAAATGGATGTAAAAAGTGTGTTTTTAAACGAAGATGTTGTTGAGGAAGTTTATGTTTCTCAACCTCCGGGTTTTATTACTGAAAAATTTCCAAATCACGTTTTCAAACTTAAGAAAGCACTTTACGGTTTGAGACAAGCTCCTCGAGCTTGGTATGACCGTTTAAAGAATTTTCTTTTGGATTTGGGTTTTAAAATGGGAGAAGTTGATTCCATATTATTTGTTAAGTATTCGAATAATGATATAATTTTAGTTCAAATTTATGTTGATGATATCATTTTCGGTGCTACTAACTTTGCTCTTTGCGAAGAGTTTTCTAATGTGATGAAGGATCAATTTGAGATGAGCCACATGGGTGAGCTCAAGTATTTCTTAGGTCTCCAAATTCGCCAAATGGACGATGCAATCTTCATCCACCAAACGAAGTACACAGTGGAGTTGCTTAAGCGATTTGGAATGGAGAATGCCTCCGGGAAGAAGACTCCAATGAGCACAACTACGCATCTTGATAAGGATACTGGCGGTAAAGATGTATACATTCGTCTATATCGAGGTATGATATGTAGTTTAATATATCTTACCGCAAATAGGCCCGATATTATGTTTGTCGTATGTGTATGTGCTCGTTATCAGTCTCAACCTAAGGAATCTCACTTAGTAGCGGTGAAACGTATTTTCCGTTATCTAAGTTACACACTTGATTTTGGATTACTTTATCCAAAATCTAGCACAAATGAGTTAATCTCATATAGTGACGCAGATTATGCGGGATGCAAATCCGACAGGAAAAGTACTAGTGGCACTTGCCATTTTATAGGAAATTCTCTTGTCTCTTGGTTTTCCAAGAAGCAGAATTCCGTATCACTTTCAACCACCGAGGCGGAATATATTGCCGCCGGTGCCGCGTGTGCTCAGGTTCTTTGGATGAGAAACACACTTAAAGACTTTGGTATAAACTATGATACTTGCCCTATCATGGTGGACAACCAAAGTGCAATATGTCTCTCTTAGAATCCTGTACACCATTCCCGTTCTAAACACATAGATGTCCGACACCATTTCCTTGATGATCATGTTGCTAAAAAGGACATCATATTAGTGTACGTTGAAACCCAGAAGCAAATCGCCGATATTTTCACGAAACCACTAAAGGAAGACTCCTTTGTGCGGTTGCGTCGAGAATTAGGGATTATGGGTGAATCCGAGATTTAGGATTCATATGTTTTCAATATTCTTGCATGCTATTCAATTCGTTATATTTGTTCATGCTTGATGTATTGAAATTTTCTGGATTTTTCGTTGAATTTTCGGAATTTATGCTCGATTTGTTCATAAACGTCAAATTTAAGATTTTCGATGTTTAATGGGGTAATATAATGTTTTATGAGAGGATTACGATGTATCGTCGAAGTGCAATTAGGAGAGAACTCAAAAATTTTCAATTTTCAAATTTTTGGACTCTCTTAGTCGGTCCAAGTTCGTTGGCCGACTGACTAGATTCAGATCTAGTCGGTCAGTGAATGAGCTTAGACCGACTAATTCTTGTCAGTATTTTTGGCTTCTGCTACTATTTGCAACTAGTCAGTTCAAGCTCATTGACCGACCGACTAGATCATCATCTAGTCGGTCAGTGCTTGAACTATGACCAACTAATTACAACAGGGACAGTTGCGTCTTTTGCTCTTTCAATCGACTTATACTCCATCCAGACCGACTCCTTTTCATTCTAGTCGATCGAAATCCCCCATTCAGCGCAAAACCCCCATGTGACCCTTCGACTTCCTCCTCTCTCGTCGTCGTTTCCGATCATCTTTCCGACCAACTCCGACCGCCGATCAACCCCCACCTCCTCCTTCTGACCTAGGTACTCCCTCTCCTAGCTGTCTAGGGTTTGTTTTTCAGCTCCTAGGGTTAGGGTTATCCCATTTCGGTTAGGCTAGGGTTGTTTAGGGTTCTAGATTTAGATTTCTCGTTTGATTGCGTCATGTCTTGCTTCGCTTATGGCGAGAACACGTATTCCGATCGATCCCTCCGATCCTTCGCCTATGACCGTCGATTCACCACCCTCGGACCCCCCGCAACCCAAACGAACCCCACCTAAACGCCGGTCGAAATCCACTCAACCTTCTTCGTCTTCACCTCCTCTTAAGCGTAAGAGGACGGCGACAGCGAAGCCCCGAGCCCAATCTCAGCCCAAGCCCAAGCCGGTGTCTTTTCGTGCTCCCATTCCACCCGGTGCTTCGGATTCTGACACCGAGTATATACCCGAGACCGAGACCCATAGGGATCCTACACCCCCTCCTAGGGTACCTACGTCTAGCTCTCGACCCCGTTCCTCATGTCAGCCTAAGGGAAAGGGTCCGATGCCGGTTGGCGGTGTTGATATCTCGTTGTGTCGCGATGACCCTATGTGTCTCGCGGCTTACAATCGTATCGAACACTGCCCACTGTTATTGGAGCATTTCGTACAGTTTTCAGACTTCCCATGCCTCACAGATCTTCTGTCGTCTAGCGGTCTTATCGATTACCTTCGATATGACCCTAAGGCGAACCCATACCCATACCCTCGCCTTGTGAAATTATTCTATGCCAATAGGGTTCGCGGTCAGTACGACGAGACCCACTCGATTGAGACTACTGTCTTGGGGACACCGATAGTCCTCACGGCAGAAATCTTAGGAGAGGTGTTGGGTGTCTCCTCGTCTAGCCTTCTTCCTTCAGATATTTCTGTCCACGACATCTCTAAGCTTGATCAGGTGATGCTCGTCGAAATCTTTCACGAGATTCCTCCTGCCATGATTGGCGTGCCATCTAAGTCCTTCAAGCCGAATGCTTGGGTGCTTAATCTGATTCTGAAGTCGTGCTTACTTCCTAAGTACGGCTCCTCTTCTTTGCCATCCCAGCCATTCTTGAAGCTCATTTATGCCATCTTCATGGGGAGCGCGATTAAATGGGCTCGGATCATACTCGATAAGATGGATTCTTTCGAGTGTATCCGCAAGTCCATGAAATCTGCGCATATCCCATATCTGTGCTTGTTGACTCTTGTTTTTCGTCACTTCCGGGTCACTCTGCCTCGTGATGATGAGCGTCCCCGCGGTCCCCCTCTGAACGCGACGGCCGTCAAGAAGTCTCTTGCGGCGCTCCGTCATGTTCAGAGGACGACCCCTACTGCTTCAGCCTCTGCCTCAGCCTCAGCTACTCCCTCTCCTACTCTTGCTGACCTCACACGTTCGATCAAACATGTGGAGTCTCGGTATGCTCGCACTGAGGAGATTCTTTCTCGTATCGCTTCTCATTTGGGGATTGAGATCCCTCCGTCAGTTTCTGACGAGGAGGAGGAGTTGGATGATGATGAGATTCTCGAGCTTGCTCGTGCTGCTGCTGTTCGTGCCCCTGAGGGTACTCCTGTTGCTGCTACTACTTCTGGTGCTGCTGCTTCATCTGCCGTTGATCCCGAGAGCATACCTGCTGCCACCGTTCCTCCGATGGATGCTTCTTCTGCTACTCCCGAGATCACTCCTGTCGTGCCAGAGATTTCCACTCCCGTCGCTCCTGTTGACACACCTACCGTCCCAGTGACCACTCCTGCTGCAGAGCCTGCTGCTGCTGCAGATCCTCCCGGTGCCTCCTGAGCTTCTCTGAGGACTCTCCTAGTGCACTTTCGATGATAGATCTTGTGTGAGAGAGTTGGGTAGGATAGTGTGGGTGGTTATGATTTTTGATACTTTTGGATGTATTTTTTGATGTATCTCATATGATGTTTTGAGATTTTTGTATGTTTTGTGATACTCTAATATCAGCTGTGTGATATGATGTATTTTTGTGCTTCGATCGTTGGATCGCTTATGTATGTTGTCGATGTATCATCTTGATGTACTCATGCTTTATATATATATACACACACATCGATGTTGACATTCACCTTCTTGTGCACATTATATTCTTTTATATGTCTCTGATGTTTGATTTCGTCGCTCGACGATAATAACTCGGTTAAATAGAAATTTCTTTTATGGAAACATAGAATTGTTTTCCATGCACTAAATTAACCAAGAATGTTGATATTGGAGAGTATATTCCATAACTCAATATGTTTAAATGATTTGAGTTTTGATGATTTCGTTTTTCGATTTTCAACTATGGTTTCATTGGCACGCTTTGATTTTATTCGATATTTTCCTTTGGTGCCATTTGAACCTTGGTCGTATTCTTCGACTCCCGTGCTTTTATTTTAGCCATTGTTGTTGTCGTTGTTCTCCTCCCGCTCTTTTTGCTTATGCCAAAGGGGGAGAGAATTAATAATGACGATGTGCGACATGATAATTCAAAGCAATTTACCATGAATCTAATTTGATATGTTAGATTCAGGGGGAGTGAAGATATATACATGGATTTTCAAATCCGATATTTCAAATATTTCAATGATTGGATTCACATTTATTTCTTCTCTCGTATGCTTGATGCATATGATTATTATTTAATTTGGAATTAACGTGTCATCAATGCAGGGGGAGTAAGTAAATTTCATTTGAATCATTATTTTTTATTATTATTTATGTTGGTTTGTCATCATCAAAAAGGGGGAGAATATATAGTATTGACTCCCCCGGATTTGGTTTTGGATGATGAACAAACATAAATATATCGTGAACTAACTCTTTGTGAGCGCAGTTATGGAGATCGTCGCCAAATTCATATGAACATCTAAAGAGACGTCTCAAGACTTCTCAAAGCACGTGATCGTATGCTTGAAGCTTCGTTGAAGCTCAAGGACGTTGATTGAAGTCACGAAGATTCGATTGAAGCCTTTGAAGACGGTATCGTCAAGTTTTATTTATAGTCTTCTAGCTTCTTTCGTAGAATGTTAAGCCTTGAGTAGGTCTTACGGTTTAAATCTTCATAACGCTCATATCTTAGAACTAGGATCTTAGTAGAAGTCCATTCGAACTTTTCCGAAGCTTCGCACTTCGATTCATGACTTCTTGTGCATGTTAGTTGGTTCAAGAAGAAGAACCAACCGACTAGATGGTGATCTAGTCGGTCGGCAAAGCTTCTTGGACCGACTAGTTTGCATCAGTCAATTCCAAGCTCTTTACTGTTTACAGTTAGTCGGTCAAAGAAGGTTCACCGACCGACTAGTTTGTGAACTAGTCGGTCAGCGTTTCTTCTTGGACAGACTAGTTGAGCTTCTACTGTACATGCCAACTTACTGTTTATCGTTAGTCGGTCTATGTACATTTGGCGACCGACTAGTTGATGAACTAGTCGGTCAACGATTGTTCTTTGACTGACTAAATCAATTTGTGTTCAGACTTTCAGTTTTATCTCTTAGTCGGTCTCAGTTGAGTTACCGACCGACTAGTTCTCTTCAGTCTGAACTTATTCTTTTGGCTGTTCTACCTTTAGTCGGTTCATGTTGTTTGACCGACCGACTAGTTGATGAACTAGTCAGTCAGTCAACCTTCTTTGACCGACTAGTTTGGTTCAGAATAGAGCCGTTGGAGCTTTAATTGAAACGTTTTTCTCTCTCTCTCTCTTTCCTCTAACCTATAAATACTTGGTGTGCTGCATTCATTGCACTCAAGGCTGATATTAAGAGAAGTTTAGAGATCAAAAGAGAAGCATTCATTCCTCATTCAAAGCTCTTTCATTCTCTCAAGAATCTCTCCCTCACTCTTATTTCAAAAGAGAGATTCATTGATTGTGAGCCTTCCAAGCCAAGTGCTTGATCCTAGGTTACCAACTACCTCATAGCTCTCCATCGCTGATCTACTTCTTGGAGCTAGGGTTTGGTGCCTTCTTCTTCCTCAAAATCATCTTTGCCCTAATTCGTAAGTATACTCAAGGCATAGGTATTTTGTGGTAAGCTTTTCTATTTTATTTACTTTCGATATTGTAAGTATTTATCTCTCGGTTGTGAGAGATTGTTTGTGATCCCGGGTTGTGGGAGTCACAATTTCATTTGTGTATGATTTGACTTGGTAAAGGTTTTTCACAAGTATTTCATAGTGCAAATCTTGAGTTAGGGTTTCTAACTCAAGTATCCGGAGGGATCCGGGTGGTTGGGACGTAGGATCACCGGCAACAAGTCGGGGAGACTTGGGTGGATCCGAACCCAGTAATATCGTTTGTTTACGATTGTTTATTTATTGTCTAATATTTACATTTCCGCATTATTGGTAGAGATTGCAAGATAATTAGGAATTATCCTCTTAATTATTTTAAAGTACTATTCACCCCCCTCTATTACTTGTGCAGTAGCTTCGTATGGCATTACAGATTAGGCCGTAATACGTGGCTAAGGGAAGAGAATGCGAAATGTGAATGCGGGAGAAGTGCAAATGACGTCGTGAGTGTAAAACAACAGGAATGTGTTGGACGTGTGTGCATGGGTCATGTATGCATGTGTAGGTATGCATGGGTATGTGCAGGGAAGCCATGCAAGTATGAAAGGGGTTAGGGTTCAATGGCAACCCGCGTAAATTTTTAGAAAGGTGAGGGGCAAAATGGCCATTTGGACTAAAGCTGCTGTGCGTACATACTTAAGTGGTCGGTGCATAAAGTAATGGCAAACTTGTAAGTACCTAAAGGTTGAGGGGTATTTTTGGGAGGGTATTATGGTCATTTTAAGTGGTGAATGGCTTATGGAGCAAGAAAGAGAAGTGTAGAAATTTCTAAGGTTTTCTTCTCTTCTCTTATCTTCTCATTTCTTCTCCCTTCCTCTTTCCATTTTCCTCTCCCTCACAAATTAGGCCGGCCATCCCTCCCCTTTTTCTCCTAATTACTTCAATCCAAAACCCTAATTAACCCTCCAAAAATCAAGAGTCTCAAGTGGTTGCAAGAGGGAAGAAGGTGGAGAAGAAAGAAAGAGAAAGAGATGGGAAAAATCAAGTTTTGAGGTAGGGATCTCTTGGATTTGGAATTCCATTAAATCAATTCTTGCTATTATGTTTTTATTGCATGTTTTATTTAATACGTATTAGGGATGGTGAAAATTCATGTGCCATGTTTCAATTTTACAAAGTAACCCTTGAAAATTCTTGGTAAAAACAACCCCTTTGAAATCCTGAAATTTTGTTGTGTGTTGTTTCTGTAATCCTGGTTACTGTAGCTTGAATTAGGATTCGAAAAAAATATAGGCTTATAATTCTTGAATTTCTACCCCAAAATCATATAAATTTTTTATATATGTTCAATTCAGAAATTATGAGCAAAAATTCCAACTTTACAACATGTCTGTTTGATTTTCAGTTTTGACACAGTTCAGCAAAATTGACCTAAACAACTGCACACACAATGAAATTTTATGTTCTTGGTCTTGTTAGAAATTTAACAAGTTTTTCTAAAATATCATCGCAGTGCTTATATGTCGAATTTCTGGCTGCAACATGTCCAAAATTTGATTTCAATACAGACCCTGAAATCTGTCTAAAAACAGATTTGACACACTTCACCAAATAATTCACCATAAATCACTTACTTAACATTTGTGCATGAAATTTTATCTGTGATTCCAGGACTAATATATCTATAACTTTAATTTAGGACATTTTGTCAAATTCACAAGAAACATGGATCAAAAATGCTGATCTTGTAGCTGTTCTGGCAATTCCAGCAAGCTGGAATGTCTAGTTGAATATTGAAACTTGTGGTGATGTCAAATTTTCCATTCTAATATGCATGGATGTTGTGCTACTTACATGAATGCTTAATCATGCTATATGTCACTAAATTTTCTAATGGGATAATATTCATTGATATGGCGCATGCCACGTGTTTGTTGAAATGCCTCAATGAAGGTGAAATTAAAGAAACATGAGAAATGAGATTTTATGCTCTTGTACCAAGAAGCCTGTTATAAATTGATGATGGTGAGGACATGGATGGTATGGATACACTGTTATACTTGAATGTGTATGTGATGTGATCGAGGGCATGACACGTGAGTGCATGACCCAGATTGCTATGTGATGAGGCGATGACTGATGGCATGGCACTCGGTGCATGACCCAGATCAATACGAATGAGGAGTGTCAACATGGTGAAGCCATGCCTTCATGATTCTTATAATATGACTTATGATGCTTAATTGATGATTTGGAATGTCTCAGTCCTCTCTAATGAGGGTGGGTTAGCAAAACCTGTGTTTTCGCTGAGATTTGTGTAAATTGTAGATTTGAGGCCTGGACTGAGATGTTGGGGGAAATGATTATGTGATTTGTGATATTTATGCCCACTCGCCTTTACCGGGAGTGGATGAGACATATGGAGGTTGTGTTATTGTGGGAGAGCCTCATTCCTGCCAGGGACGGGGGAGCTGAGAGGCCCGGTGTCATACAGTGCCCGTGTCCACTGCGTCGTGTGCTATATTCACCCCAAATTTGGGGTGAAGTCCAGGTCCAGGTATCACATAGTTTACCCAAGTTCCCAATTAATTCAATTAATTAACTCAATCATAAAAATAAGAATTACATATGTTACATTCTCCTGTTGGTGGCACCTTGCCTCTTCCTTTCACCTGCTTTGCTTGTGATGCTGTAACATACCTCTAGCACTTGTACTTATCTTATTAGATAGTATTTGCTTGAATATCTGTATTATTATTCGTGCTAACCCTTTTCTTGCAGTAACTCGACATCAAGCCGCGGGTATGATCCCTCACTTAGCTATTTACTTTCCGCCATATTATTTACTTTACACGTCTTATTTCTCATGCCTTGCTTAGTGGTTGATAACCTTAAACTGGTGTTCCAAATCCAAGTGGATTCCTACTGGGGCACGCATTGACGTGCTCCTCCCTATTTTTTCTGGTAGCAGAGGTAGCATGGTTGGAGGTGGATTGGAGTTGGGTTTTAGGAGTAGCACTTGGTGGGAGATGTAGCTTGTGTAGTGACATGGTTGTCTTGGAGGGGGAGAGTGATGATGTATATGTAGTGGTGTACCTGGGCTATGTAAATTAATGAAAGTCGTTATATATGATATGTTGTTATTGATCTAAGTTATTTATGGTGTTGTTTTGATATTACTGTGAAGCTTCACTTGTACTATCCCAGCATGTGCGCAGTGGCCTGCTTGTTCAGTTTCTCCTTTCTCTTTCTTTTCCTCTCTCATCACCCTCACTCTTCAGGATACTTGGAAAAAAAATTTAATTAATGCCAGGTATCCTGGGGAACGGGGCGTAACAGTTGTTGGCGGCCCATGCAGGTCACCGCACTGCGATGTGTGTAAGGATAGTACATGTAATGCTTCAATATTTGATTGGGATACTTTAGCCTAAGGTGGGTAGAAACCTTAATGACCTTAGAGTTTTAAGTGATCAAACATTGAACCCCTAGCGTTTGGGAGTTGGGGGATAAACTTCCTACGATGTATTATACGATAGATGAGTATTTGTGATATATCGGTGTATTTATAATTGTGTGAATCCACGTGTATAAGTGCATTTGTTGTGCTTGGAAATCAGAATTATATATGTTGTGGTATACTTGTACTCAGTATATGTATTTATATTTGAATGACATGAAAGTTACATGTATCTTGGATGGTTATGGTGGTATATTGATATGTGTGAGCGTTTATATTAGGTGGGTAAAAACTTGAACGTATACATATATTGTCTCTATATAGATACATGATATGGATATGTGAGTATGTATGTGTTATACTTGTGTGACTCTGAGGTATAGGTGATGAGTATATATTTATTAGTGGATGTGTACTGGTGGATACATATCAGCTAGCGGGGATATTATATGTTTGTAGAGATGTGGGCGAGGGTGTGTACGTATGTCATATGAGTGCATGTAAGTGTTTTCCTATGCGTGTGTCTATCCTTGTATGGATAGAGCATTGGGGTGTCCACATTGTTTTTGGACGTATGGGGCAAAGTGCATGTGTGTGAATATATGTGTGCTTATATGGGTAGGTGGTGTAGATATAGGTTGGGATATTGGTGTGTATATATCACTAGTGTTGCATTGCTAGTGTATGAATTCCTAATGTGTTAGATTTGAATGACTGCGAGTATGTGTATGTGCTGCCTACGTGTCTATATGAACCGATATATTGTCTTAATTTGGTATATGGTCGTGGGTTGTATTATTGCGTGAAGATAAGTGTTGTGCAATGGCCATACATGGTGTGTAGGTAGCGATATAGATACGTAATGGACGTATGGATAATATAAGTAATGCTCTCGAGTGTTTGGGATAAATGTGTCCTGAGGTGGGTATTGGTGCTTTAGACCCGTCCACCCTAAGTGTAAACTCTTAGCCCTATACCATGCCTAATATGGGATAGGGGTATAAGTGTGACGTGTATCATATGTAGAATGTGATGAATGTAAGAATTTGAGATTATACAGTGCATGTATAAGTGGGATGGCTATGGGTTTGCATGGTTAAGTGGAGTTATGGTATATGTATATATGTGTGTATATGCTTACCTGTAGAATGGTGCCTATATGACCATTTGGATGTATATGTAGTGCACGTACCCTTTCGTATATAGCGGCATGAGGGGGGATTGTGTATTGGTATATGAGATACTTGTATGTATGTAGGTGTGTTGTAGCAAGCGTGGTGTGATAGTATGTGTTACTGAACGTGTATTGGTGTATGCCTTATGAGTGGTTATATGTATATATATGTGAATGATCCCTATTCTGATATGCATGTATCAGTATATGAATATGTACGTATCTGGGATGTGACTATCTACTGAAGGTGTATGACTATTGAAATACACTTATTTGTGTATGTACTAGGATGCTAGTAAAAGTGTGGATATATTGGATGCTATGTATATAGTGGTATGGGTAGCTACCGGCTACCTGCTAGTATAGTTTGAGTAGCTTGACGGTATATGTGTGTAATAGCAGGATGCGTATGGTATGTATGAATGGGCGTGTGTGCACATACATGGTAATGTATGTGCATGGTGCATGGGTCCTAGTACATATATATATATATATATATATATATATATATATATATATATATATATATATATATATATATATATATGCATGTCTGTGTGCGTATCTACTACTAGTATAGTAGTCATGTGTGTATGTGTGTACATGTATTTGGCTATATGTAGATTCAGGGATCTATGTGTGGTATTGATACTTATACATCTGTGGGTGTATAACGAGTGTGTGCTTGTGAAGTATCTATGTGGGGTATTACTTATTGCATATACGTGAATATGTATCATAGTTGTATGGATTTCTATTATACGTGTCACAATGGAGCGTAGGGATATATTCATGTATGTGTAGTGTGTAGTAGGAGAATATGTAATGATGTGTATATTGGGTGAAGGAATGTATGTATATACTTATACATATCTTTATTTGTTTACCTGCTGATGTATCCTATAGGGTTGTCTATCCAGGTGTATCTCAGTGTGCCTTGGATAAATGTATTCTTGTTTGTATGTTTGTATATATGGGTCTGTACCAGAGAAGGTGTGTATGTATATAAATATGCAATGTGGATGTAAATATGGTAGATATGGAATATAAGTGTATATACACATATTTGATGAATATAAGTGAATGAAACTGTTTAGTGTGTAGGTATTGAGATGTGTGTGAATGTTTGTATATGTATACGCATGTGTGGAGTGTAGATGGATATTTATATTTATTTGACGAATATGGCAGTATGTGCGTAGAATATACATGGTGGCTATATATATAACATATGGGGGGAATGTATTATGTTTGTGCACTCTTGTGTGTATTGTGTGTGGTATATGTACCTATCTATGTGAGGTAGTAGGTACACTGCTATGCATGTGAGGTTATGTATATACTTATTTATAGTTATGATTGTGAACCTTATGTGACTTGATCATGTATGTGTTAGTACGTGCACGTGAATGTATGTATGGATGTGACTAAATATTTGTATATAGGTATTCATGTGCCTATGAATGTGAGTAAGCCAATGTGATTAAGTATGGGAGTATAGGGATCCGGGGTACATACGGTGTGACACCGTGATAGTGACCCTGTTTATCAAGTAATGGTGTGTAGATTAATGTGTATTGCTGGGTGTTTGTGCATGGAAGTAGACATATATGTAAATATATAAAGAGATAGAATATAAATCGTTTATACTTGAATGTATTTTGATGTATCTGAAAGCATACCATGTATGAATACCTTATGTATCGTGATATGGATATGGTGTGATGTCCTATGCATATAGATATGAGTAGTGATCTAAATACGTGTAATAATACATATAGAGACTTATTTGTGGTGTGTGATGTATAT
Organism: Scilla litardierei; assembly: GCA_030789695.1. NCBI lineage: Eukaryota > Viridiplantae > Streptophyta > Magnoliopsida > Asparagales > Asparagaceae > Scilla > Scilla litardierei. The sequence goes on along the minus strand of CM061142.1, from coordinate 261,049,463 downwards.
GTTAATGTGTGAATATGTGTGCCTATATGTTTATGTGAAGAACATATATGTATGTGTATGTGATGATGCATATAGTGATATGGATGTGTATGGATGATAGGGAAGCATATAGTGTATGTAAGTGTGGTGTAGATACGTATTCTTGTTTGTACTTCATGGGTAGTAAGACCATCATACCTAGCTGACCTCGACAAGGTTCACACCCTAGGAAGTCCGATGATGGACTTTATTTTAATGTGTGTAGGATGTCAAGCCCTATTTTGCACTATACAGGTATTCTACTGAACACACGTGGTATTTCTACATATGATGCATACGTGGACATGAAATAAGCGTAGATATCGATGTATGTGACGTAGTGCAAGGGGGATTAGGCCATAATACGTGGATAAGGGAAGAGAATGCGAAATGTGAATGCGGGAGAAGTGCAAATGACGTCGTGGGTGTAAAACAACAGGAATGTGTTGGACGTGTGTGCATGGGTCATGTATGCATGTGTACGCATGCATGGATATGTGTAGGGAAGCCATGCAAGTGTGAAAGGGGTTAGGGGTCAATGGCAAACCCCGTAAATTTTTAGAAAGGTGAGGGGCAAAACAGTCATTTGGACTAAAGTTGTTGTGCGTACATACTTAAGTGGTCGGTGCATAAAGTAATGGCAAACTTGTAAATACCTAAAGGTTGAGGGGTATTTTTGGGAGGGTATTATGGTAATTTTAAGTGGTAAATGTCTTATGGAGAAAGTAAGAGAAGTGTAGAAATTTCTAAGGTTTTCTTCTCATCTCTTATCTTCTCATTTCTTCTCTCTTCCTCATTCCATTTTCCTCTCCCTCCCAAATTAGGCCGGCCATCCCTCCCCCTTTTCTCCTAATTAATTCAATACAAAACCCTAATTAACCCTCCAAAAATCAAGAGTCTCAAGTGGTTGCAAGAGGAAAGAAGTTGGAGAAGAAAGAAAGAGAAAGAGATGGGAAAAATCAAATTTGGAATTCCATTAAATCAATTCTTGCTATTATGTTTTTATTGCATGTTTTATTTAATATGTATTAGGGATGGTGAAAATTCATGTGCCATGTTTCAATTTTACAAAGTATCCCTTGAAAATTCTTGGTAAAAACAACCCCTTTGAAATCCTAAAATTTTGTTGTGTGTTGTTTCTGTAATCCTGTTTACTGTATCTTGAATTAGAGTTCGAAAAAAATATATAGTCTTATAGATCTTGAAGGTCTACCCCAAAATCATATAAATTTTGATATATGTTCAATTCAGAAATTAGGAGCAAAAATTCCAACTTTACAGCATGTCTGTTTGATTTTCTGTTTTGACACAGTTCAACAAAATTGACCTAAACAACTGCACTATGAAATTTTATGTTCTTGGTCTTGTTAGAAAGTTAACACGTTTTTCTAAAATTTCATCGTAGTGCTTATATGTCGAATTTCTGGCTGCAACATGTCCAAAATTTGATTTCAATACAGACCCTGAAATCTGTCTAAAAACAGATTTGACACACATCACTAAATAATTCACCATAAATCACTTACTTAATATTTGTGCATGAAATTTTATCTGTGATCCCAAGACTAATATATCTAACTTTCATTTAGGACATTTTGTCAATTTCTCAAGAAAAATGGATCAAAAATGCTGATCTTGTCGCTGTTCTGGCAATTCCAGCAAGCTGGAATGTCTAGTTGAATATTGAAACTTGTGGTGATGTCAAATTTTCCATTCTATTATGCATGAATGTTGTGCTACTTGAATGAATGCTTAATCATGCTATATGTCACTAAATTTTCTAATGTGATAGTATTCATTGATATGGCGCATGCCACGTGTTTGTTGAAATGCCTCAATGAAGGTGAAATTAAAGAAATATGAGAAATGAGATTATATGCTCTTGTACCAAGAAGCCTGTTATAAATTGATGATGTTGAGGACATTGATGTCATGGATACACTGTTATACGTGAATGTGTATGTGATGTGATCGAGGGCATGACACGTGAGTGCATGACCCAGATTGCTATGTGACGAGGCAATGACTGAGGGCATGGCACTCGGTGCATGACCCAGATCAATACGAATGAGGAGTGTCAACATGGTGAAGCCATGCCTTCATGATTCTTATAATATGACTGATGAAGTTTAATTGATGATTTGGAATGTCTCAGTCCTCTCTAATGAGGGTGAGTTAGCAAAAACCGGGTTTTAGGTGAGATTTGAGTAAATTGTGGATATGAGGCCTGGACTAAGAAGTTGGGGAAAATGATTATGTGATTTGTGATATTTATGCCCACTCGCCTTTACCGGGAGTGGAGGGGACATACGGAGGTTGTGTTATTGTGGGAGAGCCTCACTCCTGCCAGGGACGGGTGAGCTGAGAGGCCCGGTGTCGTACAATGTCCGTGTCCACTGTGCCGTGTGCTATATTCACCCCAAATTTGGGGTGAAGTCCAGGTCCTGGCATAACACAGTTTACCCAAGTTCCCAATTAATTCAATTAATTAACTGAATCATAAAAATAAGAATTGCACATGTTACATTCTCCTGTTGGTGGCACCTTGTCTCTTCCATTCACCTGCTTTGCTTGTGATGCTATGACATACCTCTAGCACTTGTACTTATCTTATTAGATAATATTTGCTTGAATATCTGTATTATTATTCGTGCTAACCCTTTTCTTGCAGTAACTCGACATCAAGCCGCAGGTATGATCCCTCACTTAGCTATTTACTTTCCGCCATATTATTTACTTTACACGTCTTATTTCTCATGCCTTGCTTAGTGGTTGATAATCTTAAACTGGTATTCCAAATCCAAGTGGTTTCCTACTGGGGCACGCATTGATGTGCTCCTCCCTATTTTTCAGGTAGCAGAGGTAGCATGGTTGGAGGTGAATTGAGGTTGGGTTTCAGGAGTAGCACTTGGTGGGAGATGTAGCTTGTGTGTGACATGGTTGTCTTGGAGGTGGAGAGTGATGGTGTATATGTAGTGGTATACCTGGGCTATGTAAATTAATGGAAGTCGTTATATATGATATGTTGTTATTGATCTAAGTTATTTATGGTGTTGTTTTGATATTACTGTGAATCTTCACTTGTACTATCCCAGCATGTGCGCAGTGGACTGCTTGTTCAGTTTCTCCTTTCTCTTTCTTTTCCTCTCTCATCACCCTCACTCTTCAGGATACTTGGAAAAAATTTAATTAATGCCGGGTATCCTGGGGAACGAGGCGTAACAAATTGCGGCTCCCTCTTGATCTTGAATCCTTGTTGAGGCTTGCTTGTATGAGGAAGAGGTGCTTGCTCCTTGGAACTTGAGGCTAGCTTGATAACTTCAAAGACTGGTCAAAGATTACGGATTGTAAAGTTTTGTAGGAGGTAAAAACTTGTTGCCTAGTTGTTTCTCAATTTGATGATAATGGCTTGGAACTTGTGACTTGATGATATGTAGAAGAGGAGGCAATGCTTACGGCTTGTAAATGGAGATGAAATATGAGCTTGGGCTAGATGCTTGCGGATTTGAGACGGGACTAAGTTTTCTTGCGGCTAAGGCTTCAAGACCATATAGATGATTTCCGGAATGAGGGGGTGTTGAAGCTTCAGGAATGTCTTTGTGTTGGCCACATGATACCCTCTTAGAGATGGGGGGTTTATATATGATCTTTTGGAGAAAAGGTTGGCTCAAAGGGAATCCCATAATTGTAGGAGATTGGAGATTGAATTCAACTTTGAATAGGATTTGGAAGATATATTTCAATGACAATAGGATTTGAAATAGGATTTGAAATTTGCATTGAATTGAATATGAAATTAGAATTGGTTTTTGAATTGGATTTCAAATAATCAATAATTGATTTGTATGGGATTTGGAGTAATCACCAATTGATATGAATGAGATCTCTCCTTTTCTCTCCATCTTTGACCAAGTCTTCTTTGCAAATGAATTGCAATTTTTCCATCACTTTGCTAAGTCCTCCTTTGAGTATCTATGAGCTCGCCACTGTCGAAAACACTTAGCACACACATCAAAACATTCACACATGCTTGTTATCATCAAACATGAAGAGCATGAGCAGGGAGGAACTCGAAGAGCTAGTGCAGATCGGAGCTTAGATCAGATGCCAGCAGATTGGAGCTTAGATCCGACGTCAGCATGGAGGAATTCGAAGAGCAGATATGAGCTCAGATGATCGAGCTCGGATAGCCCAGTTCGCTCTCCCCCATCGGCTGGTTTGCGAGCTTGGTAAAAGGGAGGTTTGTGCGTTCAGCATGCTCAGATGATCGAGCTCGGGTAGCTCGGTGGGATCAACACCTTTGCGAGCTCTGCCGCGAGGTTGGGACCCGGCCCGCAGCGGCCGAGGCATCAGCATGAGAAGATGACGATGGCGGGCAGGGCCAAGTCGGAGAAGACGTCAAGGATATATCACAAGCCTTAGCGGCGGCTGCTTCGATTTTGTGAATTTCTACCTTCTCTTTGTTGATCTACCGCCTGTGGGGTTGATAAGGAGAAAGACGGAACCGTTTGAAGGATGAGGGCTCACAGAGCGGGGGTGTCAATTAACGGGGTGAGTCAACATCGTCAGTGCTTGACAATGACATGGATGTTAACTATTTGTTCCTAAACACGGTGCCAACTGTTGATGGATTAATTCATCAAATAGTGAGGTGGAGCTGACGAGATCACCGCTGATGATGTAGAGCTTCTTGACTGAGAAGTGGGACCCGAGAATAGCTGAATCCAGGTCAGGGGGAGCTAAGTCCTAGCAATCTGTATTAAGCCCGACCTAACTCCGAGTGGTTCTGCATTGTTTACTGAGTCAATCGCCAAGTTATCTACATCAAATATAAATTGTCAAGGGGATCTGGGTTCTGACCTAAGTACCATCTGATGCTTAAGTTATTAATGTACTCAAGAAGGCTCGAGGCAGTCAACACTAACCTATTGGGAGGTCGTCTTGATACTGTCATGCCGAATTATGCAGGAAAAAATATAAGTTGAAAGTAAGAGAGAATAAATTATCAATGTTTCAGAGTGTTTTCTCACTACAAAAGCGTTGACCGTGGACAACCCGATCAACGTGGTCAAGGGGCCAGCTAAGGTCCCTCGGGTGTGTCGAGTTGGTGCAGACGAAACGCGAGTCGAAGTTGCGGACGACGTGGAGCGCGTCGGCTGGGCCGAATCTGGATCCTCGGTCGCAAGGGGGGCGAGGGGAAGCCTCGACCCGGTGTGAGACGTTCGGCCTCAGACGGACGTGCTCGGCCTCGGCCGTCGGACGACGAGGAGTAGCCTCGATCGTCCTGCTGGTTACGTGGCCGGTCGCGGGGCAGAGGGGAAGCCTCGGCCCGTGGATCTGATGTCCTCCTGTGTAGACGAGAACACTCGTCAGGGGGGTCGGACCTTGGTTCCGGCCAAATCCCCTCCGATGCCTAAGTCAGACAGTGATCTGAAAGAGGAGGCCCGGCGGAGACGGTTCGACTCGAGAGGAGATCGGAACGGCGTCTACTGGCGCGAGCGGGGGAGGAAGGAGATGAAATGGGGGAACTAGGTCGTTGATGGAGTACCTTAGGTTTTAGTTACCTGAGATGCGGTCCTTTGTCCCGTCGTCCTCCTAGCCCTTTTATTGACCTCCCGTCGTGACTGCCCGTGACTCACGTCCCCCGTCCGCCCCCAATTGTGCCCCCTCAATCCGCCCCCTCGCCGCTTCCTGCGCCATCCCAGCACCTCCCCATAATGACCATTAAGTGGTAACGGGTCTGGGGGAGCGGTTATCGCAGGAGTGGTCGAGTGACCAGCGCGTTATCGGGGCCGGGTCGGATCGACATTCGGGGGTCCTCTATAGGGCCTTGTCGGGTGGGCCTGAGTGCGCAGATGGGCTTCTGATCGGCAGTCGGGTTTCTGGGCTCGTGTCTTTCGGGCTTCGGCCAAATAGGCGTAACAATTGCCCCAATCGGTCGGGTTGATCGGCCTCGGCCAGTTCGGCTCGGCCGATGTGACTTCCGCCGACTTTGACAGGCTCGTCAGTCGATGCCGACTCATTTATTGGTCGTCATCATGGGTTGGTCCGTTCGATACTTTAAGGCACGGGTTCCGAAGCGCCGTCGGTCCTCTGATGTTGCCACGTGTTGCTGCGGGTTTATCCCCACCGCTCGCAAGGCCGTCTTAGGTTGAGAAGCCGGGTGGGTTGAGTGCCGCCATTCTGTCATTTTCTTCTTTGCGTCGATCTCGATCCCGCCTGAGGTTCGCCTCATGTCGTCTTCCTCTGCCACTGGTTCGGGTCGGCCGGAGCGTGACGTCACTCCTGGCCTGGTGGGTAGCCCTCCTTCGGCGATTCGTCGGCACGGGGGTGAGCTCTCAGGGGTGCCCCCGGAGGTCTTGTCGTGGCCTTCATCGGTCTGTGCCACCGCCATCGGGAGCATGCGCTCCGCCTACTTGCTTCCGCCTTACTCAGCTCGTGCTCCCGGGTCTGACGAGCGGATCTACCTTCCCGGTCCCAACGAGGTTGGAATATACGAGAAGTGCTTCCGCTTCGGGCTTCGTTTCCCGCTCCACCCTTTCATCGTTGAGTTCCTTCAGGCCCACAACGTGTGCCTGTGTCAATTCTGCCCCAACGCCGTCGGGCTCCTAGTTGGGTTTGTCGTCGTCTGTATGCTGAGGGGAGTGGCGCCCTCTCTTCGTCTCTTCGCCCAGTTCTACCGCCCGAGTCACCACCAATCGGGGGCGTGGATTTACATCAGCGCCCGCCCGAAGATGACTTTGGTGTTGGGGTTACCGAGCTCCCTGAAACGTTGGAAGGGGGAATATGTGTTCGTCACGTTCCCGTCGAGTGTACCTTTCCCGGTTCGGTGGGGAGCGGCCGGCGTGGTCATCCTCGATCTGGGTGAGCCGACTGCCACCGAGCAGCAAACGACGAAGGACCTGCTGGCGATTCCTGCGAGGGAGCGGATGATCGACGTCCTCTTTAGTGACCATAACTTGCGCAAGACGGTGTGGCCCTGGGGTAAGCTCTCCTAGTGTTCGCCATTCGAGGTCGCCTGGGCTCTTCTCGGTCTCTCATTTCTTCTTTGGGTGCAGGTGGATTTCCTCTCGGTCCTTCCCCCGCCAGCGCTCACGTGCAGGCCCCAGATCTGGATCCGCACAGGGGAGATCATGTGCTGGAGGTCCGGAAGAAGCAGCGGGCCGTGACCTCGACTGGAGGCTCCAAAAGGAGGAAGGGGCCATCCCCCTTTATCCCCTTGTTGGGGTCTTCCAAGAGGGTCCGTGAGGGGGTCGAGGGAGTTGACGTCCCGCTGCCTGCTGATCAGCTTCGACCCGCCCCCGTTGAGGTTGCCTGGCCGTGGGTCGGCCCTTCGCCTCTCCCGGACGGTTCTCTCCCTGATGCCTACGATCGGTATCTAGGCACGTTCCGCTCCAACCCCGGCGAGTTTCCTTCATCAGGGGAAGGCCTTCTTCATCCACGCTTCCCGGTAGGGGAGAAGGAATCGGTGTTTTCGAACCGCGGAGCCGCCGCGCGAGTGGCCGAGAACAGTTGCCTCCCTCCCGATCAGGCCGCGCTGGATGGAGTTAGAGGTGACTATTTGGCCACCTTCGTGATTCAGGCCGGTCAACAGGTAGAGAATCTCTGCTTGTCCTCCCTCCAGCTGCTTTCGCCGTCTTACCTTTGTTGCCTTGGTGCAGTTGTCCTCGGTGGGTCTCTCGATGAGGCACCAGTTTGCGGCGCTTCCCAAAGCCAAATCCGATGTTGGGCGAGGTCTTGAGGCCCACGGCGAGGAGGGAGAGGCAGGTCAGTTAGAGGAAGTGCGGGTCAGGTCCTTGGAGACCCGCGTAACTGAGCTGTCCTCTGCCTTAGAAGAGGCGGACCGGGAGAGGGCCTTGGCTCTGACTGCAAAGTCAGAGGCCGAGGCGCGGGTCGCCGAGCTTTTGAGAGATGCCGACACGTCTGGGGGAGCCGAACAGGTCCCCGTCTCCGTTGCTGCCCCCGAGACCCTGGAGCTCTCCGATCGTCTGGAAGCGGCAGAGGAGCAGGCGAGGGATCTCCTTGCTCAACTTGGCGAGAGATCCCGGGAGATCGAGAAGGAGAGGGCGGAGCACCAACGCCAGATCGAGACCTTAGAGGCTCGGATGCGTGGGCTTGAGGAGGTGGATCCGGCCCGGATCGCTCAAGATGCCGTGGCTGAGTATGCCACCTCCTTCGTTGAGTCCGCCTTGGCGGAGGCGTTCGAGAAGGGTTTCGCCCGGTGTCAGTCCGAGATCCAAAAGGAGTTCCCGCTCTCGGGGGTCAACTTCGAGGATCTCAGGATGCACCCTGACGTCGAACGGAGTGTGGGGGATGGCCCAAGTGGACCGCCAGCCGGTGGCTCCACGGGTGCCCCTGGAGATGAATGAGGGAGGGGAATGCCCCTTGGCCTCTTCGTGCGTCTCTCTGTACATCTTTTTGCTTATCTGGAAAGGAACGAATTCAAATAAATTTATTTCACAGGAAACAATACATTTATTGAAAGTACTTGCGTAAATGTTCCGCATTCCAGGCGTGAGTGAGAATCCTCCCCTCCATATTGGCTAGACGGTAGGTTGCGGGTCTGAGGACCTCGATGACTTTGTAGGGCCCCTCCCATTTAGCCGCGAGCTTCCCTTTGCGAGTGGTATCTGGGTTGAAGCCCGCTTTCCGGAGGACCAGGTCCCCAAGGTGGAAGCTTCTTCCCCTGACCCAAGCATTGCAGTATCGGGCCACCTTCTGCTTCTGGCGGATGATGGTGGCTAGGGCATGCTCCCGCCGCTCGCCGAGGAGCTCCAGACTGAGCTCCAGACCCTGCGAGTTCCTGTCTTCGTCAAAGTATTTGAGGCGGAGAGATTCTTCGCCCAACTCGACCGGCACCACCGCCTCGGCCCCGTAGGCGAGCATGAACGGGGTCTCGCCGGTGGCCTCCTTGTGGGTCGTCCGATATGACCAGAGTATCCCGAGGAGCTCCTCTGGCCAGTTTCCTTTGGCGTCCTTCACTTTCTTTCGGAGGGGCTCTATGATGCACTTGTTGGCTGCTTCCGCCATTCCGTTGGTCTGGGGGTGTGCTACGGAGGCGAAGAGAAGCTTGATCCCCCATTCCGTGCAAAAGTCTTTAAACCCCGCGGAGTCAAACTGTTTCCCGTTGTCAGTGACGATGGCCCGTGGCACCCCGAATCTGGAGATGATGGAGTTCCACACGAAGCTTTTCGCTTTCTTCCACGTGATGGTGGCCAATGGTTCGGCCTCGATCCACTTGGTGAAGTAGTCCACCGCCACAATCAGATACTTCCGCTGCCCCCGGCCTGGCTTAAACGGTCCTATGATGTTGAGCCCCCATTTCGCAAAGGGGATGGGGCTCACGATAGGGATGAGCTCCGACGGGGGAGTTGAGGTGTGGTGGGCATACCTCTGACATTCTTGGCATTTTTGGACGTAGTTTGTCGCGTCTTGGACCAGGGTCGGCCAGTAGTATCCCTGTCTCAAGATCTTCTGTGTGACCACCTTGCCTCCGTGGTGATTTCCGCAGATCCCTTCATGAACCTCCCGTAAGACGTAGTCGGCTTCCTGCGGTCCGATGCATTTCAAGTATGGGTGGACATCCGTCTTCGTCCAGCGTCTTCGGTAGAGCGTTCCCTCATGGATCACGTATCGGAGCGCCTTCCTCTCCAGGGTCCGACGCTCGTCCCAATCCGTCGGCACCTCCCCACGAGTGAGGTACCGTATGATCGGGTCCATCCAGGTGGGATCTTGGTCGATCGCCATCACCTTCTGCTCTTCCGTGCTGGGGGACTGCAGGTTCTCCACGTAGATGGTGCGGCCCAGCTCCTTAGGAGAGGACGAGGCTAGCTTCGACAAAGCATCCGCACGTGCGTTCTCCGATCGTGGGAGATGCAAGACTTCCACGTTTTTGAACCTCTGCATCGCCGCTTTGGCGACGGCGAGATACCTCTGCATCGCCTCCTCCCGCGTCTCGTAACTTCCCAGAAGTTGGTTGACAATGAGCTTCGAGTCGTTGAGGAGGTGCACGGACTCGGCCCCGAGCTCCAGGGCCATCCTCAGGCCGTTAATCACCGCTTCGTACTCCGCCACGTTGTTGGTGGCTGGGAACTCGAACCGCAACGTGTATTCCATGATGTTCCCTTCCGGAGATCGGATCGCTATCCCAGCCACGCCTCCTGACTGTGTGGCCGATCCGTCCACATGGACTATCCACGCTCCTGGGACTCCTGACTGGAGGTGGTCAGCCGAAAGAAAAGACAAGGGTTGGGCAATTACCGTTGCTGGGCCTTCTTCCTCCGAGGGGCCATTTCCTTCCGTTGTGCACTCAGCGATGAAGTCGGCCAGAGCCTGCCTTTTGATGGCCGTGTGCGGTTTGAATCGGAGGTCGAACTCGCTCAATTTCACCCCCCAGTTTAGCATCCTTCCCATTCGATCGAATCTCTTGAGGTTCTGCTCCAGTTGTGAGTCGGTCAGGATTAGTATGGTGTGGGCTTGGAAATAGGGTCGGAGCCTTCGCGCTGAGAGAACGAGGGCGTACGCCAGTTTCTCCATGGGCGAGTACCGCACCTCCGCCCCCTTCAAGATCCGGCTCGTGTAGTACACCGGCCACTGCACCCCACCGTCTTCCCGGATCAGCACCGAGCTCACTGCTTCCTCCGCGCACGCCAGGTAAAGGCTTAGCGACTCCCCTTCACGTGGCTTGGACAGGAGTGGCGGGCTGCGGAGATATTCCTTGAGATCCGCGAACGCCCTGGAGCAGTCTTCGTCCCATAGTATCGCCTTCCTATTGTCTGAAGGTTCCGCGATCGCTTTCCTCAGGACTTTGAAGAAGGGGAGCGATCTTTCCGCCGATTTGGAAAGTTATCGCCCAGGGCTGCGATGCGCCCATTCAGCCTCTGTAGTTCTTTGATCGTCGTCGACTCACGCATGTTGATCAGTGCCTCGATCTTGTCAGGATTAGCTTCAATGCCACGGTTAGTTATCATAAATCCCAAGAATTTGCCAGATCTTACCCCGAACGTGCACTTCGCGGGGTTGAGTCGAATGTGGTGTCGCCGCAACCGCTCGAAGGTCTCCCGAAGGTCGGCGATGTGGTCCTCCGGCTGTCTTGATTTGACAAGCATGTCGTCGACGTAGACCTCCAGGTTCCTCCCGATCTGGGAGTTAAAAACCTTGTTGACCATTCTCTGGTAGGTGGCCCCTGCGTTCTTCAAGCCAAAGGGCATCTTCTTGTAGCAGTAAGTTCCCCGGTCCGTCGTGAAGGCTGTCATCTCTTCGTCCCGGGGATCCATCTGGAATTGATTGTACCCTGAGTAGGCGTCCATGAAGCTTAGCATCTCGTACCATGTGGCGTTGTCCACCAGGTGGTCAATGCGCGGCAAGGGGTAGCTGTCCTTGGGACAGGCCTTGTTTAGGTCACTGAAGTCCACGCACATTCGCCACTTCCCGTTGGGTTTCCTGACCATCACCACGTTCGACAGCCACTCCGGGTACCAGACCTCTCGTATGAAGCCGGCGTCGAGGAGACGCTCCACTTCCTCGGAGGCCGCCTTCATCTTCTCGCCGCCCAGGTTCCGCTTCTTCTGCCTGACCGGCTTGAAGTTGGGGTCGGCGTTGATCTGGTGGACGATCACCAGGGGATCTACGCCGGGCATGTCCTCCGGTGACCAAGCAAAGACGTCTAGGTTCGCCTCCAGGCACTCGACCAGTTGGTTCCTCAGGTCGTGGCTTAGCCCTCTCCCGATCGAGACGAACCGGCCCTCGACGTCCGTGACCGGGATCTGCTCTTGCTCCTCCGCAGGGGTGGGTCTCGGCCCGCCCCTTAAGTCGAGCGCGGCCATCCGGTCGACTAGGCGATCTTCAGGACCTTCCTCCGCCAGTTGATAGCAGGTAGTCGGTCTCCCCGCGTCTCCTTCGACTTGCCCCATCCCCCTGGGCGTTCGGAACTTGATAGTCTGATGGAGAGTCGAGACAACCGCGCCTATGGCATTGAGAAGGGGTCGGCCGATGATCCCGTTGTACTCCGACCCGATCCCCAATACGATGAATTCTACCGCCAGGGTCACTGAGTCTGGTGGGCCTCCAAGTGTTACCGGGAGATGGATTGTGCCGATGATGGGGGTGGAATGACCCATGAATCCCACCACGGGACCCGAGCGAGGTCGCAAGTCTTCCCTCCGCCGCCCCATCTTTTCCAGTGTTGACATGAAGAGGACGTCGCAGGACCTGCCGGTGTCGACGAGCAGTCGACGTACCATGGTTGCGTCGATGATCACCGACACCACCAAAGCTACGTCCGAGCTGCGGGCCGTTACAGACGTGATCGGCCTCCCGACCGGTAGGGTCAGTGAGGGTCTCCCGGTCCTCTCCTCACGATACTCCTCGCGCTGGGCCCGGGCCCACTCTTGCCAACGACGGCGAGCCCTGTCGCCTCGCGTCTGAGCCTTGCTCTCCTTTCGACGAGACGGGTGAAGCCGTGTCATTGCATGTGTGGTTTGTTTCTTCGTGGGACAGTTCGGATCCCACAGACGGTGCCAGATGTTTCAGAGTGTTTTCTCACTACAAAAGCGTTGACCGTGGACAACCCGGTCAACGTGGTCAAGGGGCCAGCTAAGGTCCCTCGGGTGTGTCGAGTTGGTGCAGACGAAACGCGAGTCGGAGTTGCGGACGACGTGGAGCGCGTCGGCTGGGCCGAATCTGGATCCTCGGTCGCAAGGGGGGCGAGGGGAAGCCTCGACCCGGTGTGAGACGTTCGGCCTCGGACGGACGTGCTCGGCCTCGGCCGTCGGACGACGAGGAGTGGCCTCGATCGTCCTGCTGGTTACGTGGCCGGTCGCGGGGCGGAGGGGAAGCACGTCCGTCTACCTCTCGAGTCGAACAGTGATCTGAAAGAGGATGCCCGGCGGAGACGGTTCGACTCGAGAGGAGATCGGAACGGCGTCTACCGGCGCGAGCGGGGGAGGAAGGAGATGAAATGGAGGAACTAGGTCGTTGATGGAGTACCTTAGGTTTTAGTTACCTGAGATTCGGTCATTTGTCCCGTCGTCCTCCTAGCCCTTTTATTGACCTCCCGTCGTGACTGCCCGTGACTCACGTCCCCCGTCCGCCCCTAATCGTGCCCCCTCAATCCGCCCCCTCGCCGCTTCCTGCGCCATCCCAGCACCTCCCCATAACGACCATTAAGTGGTAACGGGTCTGGGGGAGCGGTTATCGCAGGAGTGGGCGAGTGACCAGCGCGTTATCGGGGCCGGGTCGGATCGACATTCGGGGGTCCTCTATAGGGCCTTGTCGGGTGGGCCTGAGTGCGCAGATGGGCTTCTGATCGGCAGTCGGGTTTCTGGGCTCGTGTCTTTCGGGCTTCGGCCAAATAGGCGTAACAATCAAAGTACCTAGGCTTAGTTCTTCTAGAGATTGAACTCTCTCCTTTCGTTCCCTTTTCTCATATTTATATTCGACGATTTCTCCTTTCCTGGGCTGTTTTGTTGATAATAGCTTTGCCCTTATAGATGCATGATCATCTCCAGGAATGTAGATAACGGTTATCCATTTACTTCGACAGTATTAACCAATTCCTTGATATTAGCGGAACCCAACGGATATATGTGTTGGCACATTGACTGGGTAAGTAACTCGACTTTCTTGGGGAGGTCTTGGGCCGTTAGGCCAATGCATTTCTCTTCTCCTGGGATTTCCCTATCAAGCTAGATATCTTTATCTGCTTCGTGGGCCAGCCTAATATAGTAACAATGCCATTGTTACAGATAAATATGGTCTGTCATTATTATGCCGACCCACAGCTCAAATCTCATGAGTTGAACAAGTCAACATCCACCTCCCTCAAAAAGAGCCATCAATGATGGGCGGTTACATGTCATCATGTCCTACTTTAATGGCCACTAATTCAATAATTATGGCCTACTTTATGGTGACCGTTACTCCCATGAAGCCATATTATTGGCCTAGTTTTATGATGACGGTTATCCCTATGAAGCCACATTATGAGTGGGGAGGTTACATGACAAAAGGATGGATATAAAAACTCCAGGGGACAACAGAGCAAGGGGTATGATCCTAGATTGAGGTATCACAATACTTTACACTTTTTCACTTTATACTTTCTCGTTCATAGCTCGACGTGACAGTGATCGGACGATCTCCTAATATGTCGGACCTAGCTGTTCCGAGCCCCTTTTTTGAGTCATCCACTTAAGCATCGTAGGGATTTGGTCGGGCCTCAAATCCGACCCCCTGACGATTTCTTCTATGATGAAGTTCTACGAAGGTAGCGTGTAGCTATGACGGCCTTAAACAAATAGCTCAGTACTAGCTAGGACGCTCATCGACTCGGGATCGCCAAATTAACGTTTCCCTTCGACACTTTCGCTTTGAACCAACTGTTTACACTAATGCTGTCGATATGTTGGCGGTGAGTGCGCTAATCCCAATGGAAATAGCAAGTGATGGAAATAACCTTTGTATTTAATTGTTATCCTTAAATTAATCTAAGGGTAAATTATATTAAACTAAGATTATTCTTTCTCTAGTCTAGTTTAATACTCATGCACTATCATCAGGTCCTGGCTTAGTCGCAGTGGTGCATCAACACACTATCATACGTCCTACCGTTTGATTACTCAAACATACGAACGGAAAAATTATTTAATATTAATTGTCGATTATCCATCGGTTAATCAAAAGTTTAAAAAAATATATGCAAGTATTGGGGTCATTTTGCATGCTAGTAGCTTGTCCCCTAATTAGTTTGCCGTTGCTTGTTCACGCAATCACCATTGATCTTTATCATGTTTTTTTGAATTTAGTAACATGCTATTCCTACCTTCCACTATATTTAAAGCATATTAAGTTGATATGCCTTTAAACTTTTTTGTTCGCATAACCTTGCCGTCCTTTAAAATAGGATCCACAAATATCATTCGCATAAAAAAATAATGAGATATTTGAGGAAATCAAAATGTCTAATAAGTTGTTATATACTATTGAGAAACCGGGACGAAATCAATGGTGGGCCTGAGGGAGCCGTTGACCCCAAAGTTTTTCTCCAAGTATGCTCCCATAGGCCGTCCCATCCCTAGCCAATTTACCTCTGCTCCTAGCCCGACCGGTTGTTGTTGCTGCCAATCATGGTGATCTGAGGAGAGAGAAAGCAAAGAGGGGGAATGAGGATTTAATAGCATAGGGGAGTGGGCATGGGTTTAGACCGAGGTCGGTAGACCGTGTGTGTAATGGTCTGAATCCATTTATACATGCTTTATACATGATTAAATATTATTTTAAATGATGCTTATGAAAGTGTGAATAATCTCTTCTTCGAATGTAGTTTTACTAGATATCTCCTGTGCAGAAGCTTTCTAAAGCTGGGGATTACTACTCCTCCACATCCCTCCCTTGCCGGGGTTGGTGACCTATTTCTCTCCTGCTATCAGAAGAAGGATAGTGTGGGTATTCTAGCCAAGACTGTCTTGGCTTCGATGGTATGTCATATTTGGAGGGTGAGGAATAGGAGGATCTTCAAGGGAGTTAGCCTGGGCCAAAATCTTCTCTTTGAAAACTTAGCTGCGGATGTCAGGATTGCTCTTAGACATATGGAGTGTGATCAGTACTTTGCGGCAACACCACTTTCAAATTGGGGGATTTTGGAGGGACATTGATGTATTGGATTTTGCTTCTGTATATATTTCCTTGTTGTGTTTTTTAGGTTCCTTGGTTAGGAGGTAGGTGTTAGTAATGGAGGGTGACGGCGCTTGTTCCATATCCCTTCCTTACTAATAGTCTCCTTCTATACCTAGAACCTTGTACAGTTGTGATTCAGTATAGATACACGCTTACCTTTCAAAAAAAATTATTTTAAATGTTTTTTAAATGCTTTTACAATTCAATCTTTAATATTTTGATAGCCTAAATAATTTGACAAAGAATATTTTCATTAGCGTTCCAATATTTTAGAATTTATGATTTTTCTGAAATCATTTCTAGAGTGCGAAATACACATATAATTATACACATACACATATAGGTATATACATATCTTAATATTTTCTGGTATATATATACAACATATATTTAGTGATATCAATGGCCCTTACATAATATATAATTTTCATATAATTTTCATCACATGTATTATTATGCATACTTAAGAAACGTTTCACATATAATTTGTACTACATATTTAAATTGACAATATAATCATGTAATATCCCTATACATAATCTATTATACATTTGAGAGCAGATTTTGAATTTTGTCCCAGTCATCAGTTCAGTAATATTTTGCTTTGTCCCAGTCATAAGTCCCTTGCTGACTAGGACAATGAGCCCAAAAAACTTTGAACTTTCAAACAAAAGTTTTGGAGGGGAACTCTTGAAATTTCAAGTTTGGAGGGAAACTGAAAATTTTGAATCTGGTGTGGGAAATCGAAATATTTGAAAGTAAAGCATAACCCCAGCGTTTGAAGTGGACCAACATGGGGTGGGGTCAGGTAGAAAGAGATAGGGTTTGGGGGTGGTTTATTTGGGTTTGGGTCTATTTTGAAAACCCCCCAGCAAAGCACAACCCCAGACACTGCTTGATGTCTTTCCATATGAATAATCCCATCAAGGGCATCATAATCCCATTCACCCCCTTCGACGAGCCTGCCTTCGCCCCCAAGGACAACGAAGACGACGACGAGGTCTCCTTGGCCCGAAAGAAGCTCAAGTTTGCCGCCTCGGCTAAGTCGACCGCCCATGACGGCCTGCCGAAGATGTCTGATACGTTTATCACCTACGAGAGGAGGCGCAAGAAGACTAAGGAGTAATTGCTGGGCGTACCGAAGGTTTGGGGATAAAACTGCTTTAGGCACCATTCGTGGGTCTTAGATGATGTATGCACCACGCCTCATCATTATATAAGAGAGGGCGTGGGCTAGGGTTAGGGTATCGAATTTGTGAGCCGTCATTTGATATTTCCTAGAGTTCTCCGAGGAGATCTAGAAGAGAGTTTAGGCTTTTCCCTTGGCAAAAGCTAGGAGAGGGGCCAACTCTCCAAAAATTGGCTATTTATCTTGTAACCCTCTTCCCCAAATTCCAATAAAAATCCCCAAACCTCTTCTACAAACCCTAGTCCGCATCAATGTCCCACGTCACGGTGGAGCGCAACCGGAGGAACAGATAAACGAGAATCTGACGGTTCTACGGTCGTTAATGCCTTGCTTCTATGTCAAAAGGGTAAATTAATACATCTTGAGTATCACCGTCTATTTCATCAAAGAGAATGCATATAGAAGTTGTTGTGGTTATTTTTTCCTGCAAGGGGATCAAGCATCGATTATTGGGGGTAATTGTAAGTTTCCTTTCTCTGTTGCAACGATTTTGATTTTGGGCAACGATTTTTGTATGTTTCCTTTCTCTGTTGCTTGCTTTTGATTTCTCTATTTTCTGACCGAAACATGGGGGCTTGCTTACCGATAGCAATAGTTAATGCCAAGAGCTTCCCCAAGAGAGCAGCATTCCCCATATCGCATCATCTGGGTCTTCCTGCAAGGCGTAAGGCACATCATTTCTGGAGCAGCAAGGGCCATCACTGAGCTCTTGGGGAGCAAGGATCATCATTTCCCCTATTTCTGGAGTCTAAGCTGAAAGAAGGTGCATATCATTTCCCCTATTTCTTGGGTCTGAACTGAAAGGAGTTTTTTATTTTTGTTTAAGGATTTAGTGTTATCGTGCTAGCATGGGTTGATTGGATTAATTTCCCTTTTTGGCTTCCCCTTGCGATAATCAATTGATATATTTGAGATCTCATTGGTTTATTAACTGGATGCTTGAGTTTGTTATGCTATTGCTTGGTAATCTCCATTACCGTCTCTGCTTGCATCGATATATATAAATTTATGGTATTACTTGATTTTTTTGTATATGATAATCTTTCTTATATATCATAGGAATTACATCTTTGAGAAACCTCAAGCAATATTTTCAGTGCACAATGTAGGGAAGTAGCTACTCTGCACTGAAAAAATCCTAATTGAATAAAAAGAAGCTCACTGCATTGTTGAGATGTAACAACAGTTCGGGATCGAAACATTAAACCGACCATACCCAATTGAATATAACGAACAAAAGAACCATTGAAAATAATGAAAATTTGAATATAAAGGGAATGCTCACTACATTATCATTATCTTTCAGCATTCCATGTTGTTCTTTTGTTTATAGCAGCAATAACCTGACTGTACCCAATTGAATATAACGAACATTTTCAAGATAACAGTTAAACACATGGATTTACGTGTAAGCACATCTTTCAGCATTCCATGTTGTTTGAAAATAATGTAGTGAGCTTCTTTTTATTCAATTGGGATTTGTTCAGTGCAGTAATAATCTGAAGAATTCATACTGTACTTCATTTTTGTTCTTTTGTTTATAGCTCCCATTTGATAGGATTTTCCAGCACAAATGGTGTAATTAGAGTGCAGCATAGGATTGCAATGGTAATGACACTGCTATATAAAGGCTTATTGTCTCTTCCAACCAAAAAGAAGGAAACTTTTCGGAGCTTAGATTTGTACATTGAGCAAAGAAGAGATACAAAAGAGCATGCCAGATAATGATAAGGTGATTCAAGTGTGTTTCAAACAGAATGCAGAATACTTGGAATTATCTCAAGGTCCATGCTTGATTGTAAAAGGATTTGTTCTTTATATATTGTGCTTTGTACTTTATTTGTGTTGCCTTTTGTTGGGAAGCTATGTTTATTAAAAAATTTCTTTATTTATTGGATGTAATTTTAAGTTTACCTAGAGTGCTTATTTTATGATTCATTAATCTATTCTCTTTAGGTAACTGTCAAACTTAGAGCTGTTCAGGATGCTCTGCTATTGATAACAGATAATCTTTAGAGTCTTCTTTTCCATGATAAAGTTCCTGGTATGGACCATTCCAGACATCCTGCTTTCCTTGATCAGATGCCTCCATTTGGCATACATGGGAATGAGAGAACCATCACCCCGAGGATGTTCTCCAATTTTCCACCATTTCAGAAAGATATTATTGTTCACCCAAACATCTTCTTTCGCTCATGTAATGCATTGTCCTGGAATTCCTCCTCATGGGTTTGAAAGAATACCACCTGCACCGTGGGAACTCAAGTATCTTTCTTATTTTATTTTTTTGCAAGCGGTTTACTTCAGTTTGCTTCCATTTTCTTGCGGATACTTCTTTGATTTTCCAGTTCATTATAATCAGTTTGTCTTAGTGGCTTAGTATATCTGGCGTTTAAATTTGTCTGGGTATGTCGAATTTTAGGACGTTTTAAATTAAATTTGCAAACTTGAATTTTTATATGATCCTCAAGCGTCAGTACTGGATTTCTTTTTGAGAAAGATATTTAAAAAGTGGAACTAGAATGATGATAGTATACGACTTATCAAAAGTTCCATCAACTAAATGTTTTATATAGAACTTGCTATAAATTATTTTATGGACATGCTAAGGTTCTCAGATTTGTTAAATTGGATGTTGATCCAATCTACATATATGCATTTTGACAAGGTAAGTACCATGAGCTTCCATTTTGACGTCCTTTACCTATCTTGGGAAAAGTAAGGGCATGCTGTTGTACCAAATGTTGTATACATTTTTGGCAGTCTTTCTCTTATTAATGATATTTATTGTATAATATGGTCAGTTCAGCATAATTTTCGGTTATTCTTTATCTTCTTTGGGTTGTGTTGGTAAATGCTATACTATGAATATTATTAGTTTGATCTAGATGAATTAACTTATTGGAGTGTTTACCGGAAACACCAAGAATTTATAACCCTATGACCTTTATGTGAAATGGGAAATTGTATATTTTTCCTGCGATTTGTTGTGTTTTTTGTTTTTTTGTGTTGGGTTTTTGTTGTTTTAATTTTCCATTTTAGGAATTCCTTTTGTTGAATTTTGCTGTACGGTTGTGCATTTGGGCTAGCAATTTTGTCCTTTAATTGTGTGTGTATATATATCAGGCGGACAATGGCCGAGGATTAGGGCCAGTCGACAGGATGGATGCGGGCATTCACCATTGCTGCATACATGCCCTACTTTGATGGGGACACTTCAGATGTTTAGGAGAGGATCATGGTCTTGCTGTTCCCATTCAGAGCTAGCTTCACCATGAAGACACATGCCAATCCCAATATGTGAGTTTGTTGTTACAATGTAAAATAAGTATTAGTCTGCAGTCCATCACCTTAAGGTTTTGCATAAAGTGATCCTCCACACATATGACCCAGAAAACAAATTAATGGTTAATATACTTTTGATATTAATGTCCATTTTGAATATAACTGAAGTTGAGTGAAAACAATGCATATCGTAGGAGACAAATATTGCATGATACTACACTTCTACTGACATTAAGCTTCGATTATTATTCTTCCATGCTTTGCATTCTTTATTACTGTTTTATGCCATCCATTACTTGGGTAAGTCATGACTGAGTTAACTGAGGGACCAACAAGGGGTTATGATATACAATTTCTTTGTTATAAGCTGCTAACTACCTTACCTTGCCTGAAAATATACAGTAACACCTGGTCTTTGTGGAGATTAAATTTTTCCAGCTACAATGTTATTTTGAGCTCACTATACTCTAAATTACACAAGAAAAAGCAATTATACACCATATTATTGTACAACAAACCACCATAAAAGAGACAAATTCACAAGTGTAGACTGAAAGACATAATAATATGCATATGTATACAACTTTTTCACTCTTTCATCTTTTTTGTATAGGTACCCAGATGAAGAAGCAAGGGAAATACCGTTGGCATTTGTTGTGAGACAACCTGGAAGTACCCTCAACGAGGAACACATCATGGATTATGTTGCGAAGAAGGTATATACCCTCCATCAATTAAGAACTTAACAATAAATAAATGTAATGTTAATTTTGTTTTTTAATAGAAATAATCATGTCTAATATATCTTCATACACAAAGAAAATAGGAAACACAAGTGATGAATTTTTCCCCAGTGGTTTTGATTATTTGTCCTTTAATTTAGATCTAATATGACATTCGTCCCTCAAATCTTAGTTTTTTTCCCTCATTTTAATAACACACAAATTACTCCACATTAGACATTTCGTCAAAAATCCTAACTTGATTATATGATTAGGAGTTAGAAACGGTATGTAATGAACCAATTAACCTTAATTAGTTTAGTTGCATCATTAACAAATACACGTGCAATAAGGATGTGATTCCAATTTTTAGGGCTAATTGGTTCTGAATTGACTTTTGAGAGGTTAAAAAGGAACTGATTTGGTGTTTTTAAAAAACCCAAAAAGCATTTAACCGTTATAGTTAAAGGAATATTCACTAGAATTCAAATGAAACTTAATCATAGGGGCTGATTTAGTCTAACGTAAAGTAATTTGAGGGACTAATATATGAATATCAAAGTACGGATGAATCAAAGGATGCATATACCCAGAAGCCCTTTTTTCCCAAGTGTCCTCCTGTTATATATTTTCGGTTCCCGCAATCCTTATACCTTTCCAACTTTGATGTATGTTGTTTCAGAGTGTTTTCTCACTACAAAGCGTTGACCGTGGATAACCCGGTCAACGTGGTCAAGGGGCCCGCTTGGGTCCCTCGGGCGAGTCAAGTTGGTGCCGTAGAGGCTCGAATCGGGTCTGCCGACGACGTGGAGCGCGTCGACTGGGTCGTCTCGGGGTCCTCGGTCGTTGGTAGGACGAGGGGTAGCCTCGGCCTGGGTTGAGACGCTCGGCCTCGGTCGGTTGCGTTCGGCCTCGGCGGTCGGTCGACGAGGGGGAGCCTCAATCGTCCAGCTTGTTGCGTGGTCGGCGAAGGGCGGAGGGGAAGCCTCGGCCCGTTGATTGGGTATCCTCCTGCGAAGACGAGAACACTCATCAGGGGGGCCGGACCTTGGTTCCGGCCAAAACCCCTCCGATGCCTAAGTCAGACAGAGATCTGAAAGAGGAGGCCCGGCGGAGACGGTTCGACTCGTGAGGAGATCGGAACGGCGTCTCACGGCGCGAGCGGGGGAGGAAGGAAATGATATGGGGGAACTAGGTCGTTGATGGAGTACCTTAGGTTCTAGATACCTGAGATGCGGTCCCTGGTCCTGTTGTCCTCCTAGCCCCTTTATAGACCTCCGCCGTGATTGCCCCCGACCCACGTCGCTCGTCCGCCCCCAATCGTGCCCCCTCGATCCGCCCCCCGTCGCCGCTCCCTGCGCCACGCCAGCCTCTCCCCATTACTGCCATTAAGTGGTAGTGGGATCGAGGGAGCGGTTATCGCTGGAGTGGGTGAGTGACCCGTATGTTACCGGGGCCGGGTCGGATCGACATTTGGGGGGAGTCCCCCATAGGGCCTTATCGAGTGGGCCCGAGTGTGCAGATGGGCTCTTGACCAGAGGTCGGGTTTCTGGGCTTGTGTCTTCCGGGCCTCGGCCAAATAGGCATAACAATTGCCCCCATCGGTCGGGTCGATCGGCCTTGGCCGGTTCGGCTCGGTCGATGTGACTTCCGCCGACTTTGACAGGCTCGCCAGTCGATGCCGACTCATTTATTAGTCGTCATCATGAGTTGGCTCGTTCGATACTTTTAAGGCGCGGGTTCCGAAGCGCCGTTGGCCTTCAGATGCTGCCACGTGTAGCTGCAAGCTTATCCCCACCGCTCGTGGGGTCGTCTTAAGTCGAGAAGCCGAGGGGTTCGTGAGCCGCCCTTGGTGGGGTCGACCGGCCTTGGCTTGCTCGGTTCGGCCGCTGTGCCTCCTGGGATTCCGAGTGGCGCTTTAATCGAGGCGTGGTCATAAATGTAGGTCATGATGAGGCGGATCGATTGGACTTCCCCTGGCGCCGATTTCGAAACGTCGCCGGTTCTTCGAGTCCTGCCACGCGTTATTGTCAGGCGCTTTGAGTTCGTCCCTGCGTCCGATATATAAGATCCCCAGCTGCGTTGATCTCCTCTCCTTTCTTGCTCTTCCCATTGCTCTAGGCTTTCTATAACTCGGAGTCTCCCGTCGCCCTCGCTTCTTCGCCTCCTTCAAACTAGTTAAAAGGTAATTTCCTTTCTCGCTCTCGTATTATGGCTGCTCTTAGGATAGGCGGTTCTGGCTGAGGGGCGAGGGATTCTCCAGAGTCCAGGCGGGGCAGGCCCCGGCTAGTGGGATCAGTTTCCTCTTCCGGGAGTCGTCCCCTCCAGGATAAGGGGAAGGGGAAGCTATTCCCAGACTTCGCCTGTGATGACGTGGCGTCGGCTGCCGTGCGTCTTAACGTGCCCCCGGCTATCCTCCGTACGCCGTCGAGGATCGTTCCTTCGGCGGTCACGGAGATCCGGGAAAGGTATCTCTGCTTCCCGTACGATGTCCGAGTTCCATTCGTCGACGAGCGGATTTGCCTTCCGAGGAGCAATGAAGTCGGCGTCTACGTCGAAATGTTTCGCTTGGGTCTTCGTTTCCCGCTCAATCCCTTCCTTGTCCAGGTCATGGAGTATCTCATGGTGCCCCTTTGCCAGTTCGCCCCTTGCTCGATCGCGGTACTGACGGGCTTCGTAACGCTTTGCTGCACCCGCGGTCTGGAGCCGTCTCTCCCCCTTCTCTTCCACTTTTACCAGGTCCAGACGGTTGGGCCGGGGTCATGGCTGCACCTCCGAGCCCGTTCGAGGAGGGAATGTCTGATCGGGCTACCCCGCTGGTCGGGGGATTGGAGCTCGGATTATGTCTTTGTGGTCTTTTTGGGTGATGCCCAGATTCTGACAAGCTGGGGCGTGTCCGTCCAGCCTCGCCTGCCGTTAGCCCTTTCTGACGCTGATCAGGTAGCCGCCGCACTGCTGTCGGCTCTTCCTTTGGAATCGAAATCCATCTGGTCTTTGTTGGACGACCTACTCCTGAAGGCCGTCTTGTGGTCTCCGGGTAGGTCGCTTTTTCATCCTCGGATCGCCCTACGACTCATCCTGATTTCGGTCTCCTTTGCAGGGATGGCAGGCCGCGAGTTCGTCCGTGACGTCGATGAGCTGATCCGTCGTGGAGCCGCTCGGAGCCGAGGTAGTACCTCTGGAAGGGCGCCTCGGAGGACCGTTGAGGAGGAAGTGCGCCGAGCCGAGCCTTCCGTGGGTAAGGTGGTGGCCGCGCCTCCCGCCTCTTCTTCTGGCGATCCCCTTCCCGGGGGTGAGGATGGTGCGAGGCGGAAACGTTCCCCTCCGGCGCCTCTGGAGCCCCACGGTGGAAAGAAGAGGAGGGAGGACGTGGATCCCTCCAGTCCGACAGGTTCCGCGCTTCCCGTGGTGACCGCCGGGGATCCTTCGGTAGCTTTGTCAGCCACCCCCCTCGCAGCGTCTTCGCCCGTATCACCGGGGGTCGGGGCCTTGTTGGCGAGCGACTTGGCTTCGATCGTCGTCCCTGGGAGTTCGATGTTTGTTGACCGAGCCCTGGCCCAGCAGGTTGCCGAGGTCTCCGTCCCTCCCCGGGACCGCAGCCTCCTCAAGAAGATCCCGGCCGACAAGATGTCGGATTCCTTGGTCTGGATCCTTCAACAGGTTCGGTTATCTTGCTATCCTCTCTTTCTCTTTATCCTCTTCTTAGCCCATGTGTCGTCTTTTCAGGGTTCAGCGCTCGCTGTGGAGTTGCAGTGTCGAGCCGTCCGCTTGAGGGAGCTGGAGGAGTCCTCCATGAGGGCTCAGGAGCGGGCCGGGGTGGCTGAGGTGGCTATGACGGAGGCCCAGATGGAGTCTCGGCGTCTCAACCTCCGTGTGGCCGAGTTGGAGGGACGAGTGGGTGACCTCCAAGGAAAGCTGGAGGATGCTCATCAGTCGGCTGAGGAAGCGGCGGAGTCGTTCCGCCTGGAGAGGGAGGAGCTTCAGAGGGAACTGTCGAATCGGCGCCAGGTGATGCGGCTTGCCGAGGAGGTGGAGAAGGGCGTCGTCGAGACCCTGGGGAAGAGGATCTTCGAGGTTCTCAGGGAGGCCTTCGGTAAGTATGAAGACCTCATCGCCCCTCGGATCGTCGAAGTCGTCCAGTCTTCCTTCCGGGAATGTGTGGAGCGTGTTCGGCAAGCCCCTCCATCGGTCGATCCCCCTCGCTCCGAGCAGGGCGAAGTGCCCGAGGATGTGTCCTCCCGAGCTCGGGCTCCCTAAGCCGTCCCTCCCGGCCTTATCCTCAAATTTTTAAGCATCCGCTTCGCTTTGGGCCAGTCTACTTGAAATGGATCCCTGGCCCCCGCTATCTCCTTCGGCTTCGTTATCGGCTCCGTGGCCAATAATTGCTGGTTGCATGGCCGCTAGCTTGGGCTAACTACTTTGGGTCTTTTGTCAACCAATTTTGCTCTGTCGGTGGCGATCTAGCTTCTGTAGGTGAAGAACTCTGTCATTCGTCGTGAGTGGATTATTTGTAGAGTGTTTCCTTCGCCTTGATTCCCTGTAAATATGACACGTTTTTGTACCCTGGTTAACTATTATAAACGAAATTGACTTACTCGGACTTCTCGTGTATTTTGCGTTGCTGCCTCGTTCTTGGCCTAGGATTGGATGACGTTCGCGTCTGCTGGGGGAACTGCCCCAGACTTATGAGCGCAGGAGTCGGTCTGCGAGGGCAAGGTCCCCCGACTTAGAACCGGTCGTCGTTCGCGCTGGCTGGGGGAATTGCCCCCAGACTTATGAGCGCAGGAGTTGGTCGGCGAGGGCAAAGCTCCTCGGTTTAGGACCGGTCGGCGTCCGTGCCTGCTGGGGGAACTACCCCAGGCTTATGAGCGCGGGAGTCGGTCTGCGAGGGCAAAGCTCCTCGGCTTAGGACCGGTCGGCGTCCGTGCCTGCTGGGGGAATTGCCCCAGACTTATGAGCGCAGGAGTCGGTCGGCGAGGGCAAAGCTCCTCGGCTTAGGACCGGTCGGCGTCTGTGCTTGTTGGAGGAACTGCCCCCAGACTTGCGAGCGCAGGAGTCGGTCGGCGAGGGCAAAGCTCCTCGGCTTAGGACCGGTCGGCGTCTGTGCTTGTTGGAGGAACTGCCCCCAGACTTGCGAGTGCAGGAGTCGGTCGGTGAGGGCAAAGCTCCTCGACTTAGGACCGGTCGGCATCCGTGCCGGCTGGGGGAATTGCCCCCAGACTTATGAGCGCTGGGGTCGGTCGGCGAGGGCAAAGCTCTTCTTCCTCCTCCAGTGAGGCGGCGGTCCCCATTCTTTTGCGCTATTGGTGACATGTCAACTCCGTCGGGGATTTAAGAAAAGACAAAAAAGGGAATGCATTTGTACTCTCAAGAGTCCTGTCGGACCGGTACATTTGGAGGAAAAGGAAAAAAGGAAATGAAGCTACACAGAGGGATGTAAACCTAGATAACTCCATCTTACTAGGCTGCAACCGGGGGGAGAGACATCGCCCGCTCACTCTATGATGCGGAGGGGACCTTGGACGGTGTTGATCTTCTTCCCCTTGTCTGGCTGCGTGGAGGTCCCTTCTCCGTGGGCCGGCTCGTCGGCCTGGTTCCTGGCGTGCCCCCGGCTCATCGGCTTCTCAATGTCCTTCTTCAAATGCCAGCAGTCTTCAGTGTCATGGCCATCGTCCTTATGGTACTTGCAGTACTTCTCCCTGTTATTCCCACCTCTTTTAGCCTTCGGTGGGGGGCGATCAGCTCGCTCTTCCTTCTGTACTTGGGCGAGGACGGCGTCTGGGGTGGTGTCCCTCGCGCTTTCTCCCCGCTGTCTGTTCCTCGGCCTCTTCTCGGTCCGGTACCCTTCGGGGCTGACTCGTCCGCCGTCGCCGCGCTTGGTCCCTCGAGTGGCTTTTCCTGCATCCTCGGCCAAGGCCTCCTCGGTCAGCATGAAGCGTTCGGCCCTCGCCATGATCCCGGGGAGGTCCTTCGGGGGATCATTGTGTAGGGACTTCTTGAGGCCTCTGTGGCGAAGCCCTTTCTTAAGGGCCGTCTGGACCACCAGGTCAGGAGGGCTGTTCACGTTCAGCCTTTCCGCATTGAAGCGGCGCATGAACTGTCGGAGCGGCTCGGCCGGGCCTTGCACTATGTTGAACAGATGTTCAGCACCAGGCTTGATCTGCCTCCCCGCCATGAACTGTTTGCAGAACAACTGGGTGAGTTCCTCGAAGCTGTCGATGGAGCGGCCGGGCAGGCTGTGGTACCAGGTCCTCGCCCTCCCCTGAGAGTAGAATAGAAGCCCCGGCAAAGCAGGTCATCGTCAGCTCCCTGGAAGGACATGTCCCCCTCGTAGTCCATCACGTGGTGTCCCGGGTCCCCTATCCCGTCGTACTTTCCCAGCACCGGGATCCTGAATCGAGAGGGGACCCGTGCGTCGGTTATTCTCCGTGATAAGGGGCACCGGTCTCCGTGGATGCCCCCGGGGATGCGGCAGTCGCCTGCCTCTGGCTCGATCGGGGGTGGAGGAAGCACAGGCGCCAGCGGGGCTGGCTCCACGGCCCTCGCCACGCTGGGGGTCGGGCTGACCCGACGCTCCCGACTCCTCCTGCGGGAGCTCCTGCTCCGTCGTGATCGGTCTCTTGAGTGGTGTCGTTCGCTTCTCCTGCGGCGGGACGACCGTGACCGACGAGATGATGCCGTCATCGATTCGCCCTCCGTCCCTTCGGTTTCTCTTCGGCTCCTTTCACGATAAGGGGAGGAGGCGCGTGACCTCCCCTGACGAGAGCCGGACAGCGTGAACCGACGCTCCGTTTTCGGTTTCTGGGTCCCGTGGTCGTCGACCACGGCGGACCGCAAGTGCGGGGGACCCCCGCCCATCGATGGCTATCGTCCAACGTGCCTCCGTTGGACGGCGCAGGGCCGACGAGCTGCTGTACCGTCGCGACCAACGTCTGGAGGCTCGCGTTGGTCTCCTGAGCCAGGGCGCGGAGCTGTCCCTGCGTGGCCAGTTCTGAGCCGCCGGTCTCTTCGGTTGAGAGGGCGGGGTGGTCGCCGACGGGCGTGTCCTCGGGGTTGCCGTTTGATGCGCCATTCCCCTCCTCCGGGATGGGGGGCATGCGCTTCCTTCCATTGCTGGCTCGTGCCATTGTTGGTGTGGTTTGCTGCTTCGTGGGATGGTTTTCGGTTCCCACAGACGGCGCCAGATGTTTCAGAGTGTTTTCTCACTACAAAGCGTTGACCGTGGATAACCCGGTCAACGTGGTCAAGGGGCCCGCTTGGGTCCCTCGGGCGAGTCAAGTTGGTGCCGTAGAGGCTCGAATCGGGTCTGCCGACGACGTGGAGCGCGTCGACTGGGTCGTCTCGGGGTCCTCGGTCGTTGGTAGGACGAGGGGTAGCCTCGGCCTGGGTTGAGACGCTCGGCCTCGGTCGGTTGCGCTCGGCCTCGGTGGTCGGTCGACGAGGGGGAGCCTCAATCGTCCAGCTTGTTGCGTGGTCGGCGAAGGGCGGAGGGGAAGCCTCGGCCCGTTGATTGGGTATCCTCCTGCGAAGACGAGAACACTCGTCAAGGGGGCCGGACCTTGGTTCCGGCCAAAACCCCTCCGATGCCTAAGTCAGACAGAGATCTGAAAGAGGAGGCCCGGCAGAGACGGTTCGACTCGTGAGGAGATCGGAACGGCGTCTCACGGCGCGAGCGGGAGAGGAAGGAAATGATATGGGGGAACTAGGTCGTTGATGGAGTACCTTAGGTTCTAGATACCTGAGATGCGGTCCCTGGTCCTGTTGTCCTCCTAGCCCCTTTATAGACCTCCGCCGTGATTGCCCCCGACCCACGTCGCTCGTCCGCCCCCAATCGTGCCCCCTCGATCCGCCCCCCGTCGCCGCTCCCTGCGCCATGCCAACCTCTCCCCATTACTGCCATTAAGTGGTAGTGGGATCGAGGGAGCGGTTATCGCTGGAGTGGGTGAGTGACCCGTATGTTACCGGGGCCGGGTCGGATCGACATTTGGGGGGAGTCCCCCATAGGGCCTTATCGAGTGGGCCCGAGTGTGCAGATGGGCTCTTGACCGGAGGTCGGGTTTCTGGGCTTGTGTCTTCCGGGCCTCGGCCAAATAGGCGTAACATATGTGGAATGTCCCTTCTATTCAATTAACTTAGTAATGCAACAGTACATTGATAAATAGAATGTCCCTTCCATGCTAATTTTTATTTCTAAACCTTAGTGATGGTTACATATAATGATATATGTGATTATTTTTCTTTCAAATGAAAAACTACCTCCATATCCTGTGTTTTACTTTTTTATATTTTGAGAGTTAACTTGCTATTAAAACCTACAGTAATAACAAACTTTGAGGACCAATGTGCAAAAATTCAGGCACAAAACTCCAATTTGCGTCGCAGGCACAACAATTGAAGGTATCCATACTATTCTAATTGATATACTGTACTAACCATGCTATCATAGTCTATTTGAGGACAGAGCTGTGTGGTTATGGGAGCAACTGTCGCTACAATCATCCCACTTACAATTGGCAGGTGAGGGGATCGCGCTACCACCGTAGATGTTTGATGTCAGTAATTTGATTTTTTGCTAAATTACTCACTTGTAAAATTAAGAAAGACTTGATGTGTGAATGTATTGATATTTGGATGTATTGGTTGCTATAGGGAACTCAGGACAGAGGAGAATTGCCTGAACAAGTTGGCCAGCCTGATTGTTATGTATATCTTTCATGCGTGCCTCTTACAGATAAACATGCATAGGTCCAACAAAATGGAGCTTGCCTTCTTTGTTTAGCATCTTAATTTATAGTCAAGTTAGGTAACTTACACTGCATCGGTGAATGTAGCTAAGATTTTCGTATTCCTTCCTTTACGGAACAATGAATAATTGGTATTATAGTTTCAGTTGCCAGAGAACCTCTATTCTCAACTGAAAGTGTTTGCTTAGGTTTCCTATTGATAAATGTCTGTTGTGATGGTTTTAGTAAGTAGGGATATGAATTGTATGATTTGAGAATGCTATTACCATCCGTTAGGAGATGATTTATCTTTTAAAGAGACTTTATCATCATCCATTGAAGATTCTATTTTGAAGCTAAAGTTATCCTTACATCCTTATATTGGTCCAATTTTCGGTAATTTTTGAGAGAATATGTTAATTATTTAAACATGCTCAGAAGTATACTCTATAGTAGATATATTACTTATGTTTAAAATATATGTCCACCTGTGAAAGCATGCAAAATTTTGGGGAAGTAGCGAAAGCATGCAACATACCACAGATACTCTTGACTGCATTTTGCATATTTCAAACATAAGTGTGTTGATCTAACCTATAGACTAGGAATATGCAGCATTCTATAGGGAAAATGATACCAGTTAACTTAAGTTCTGGGAATATTCAGTATTCTCTAGAGTGTATGCAGCATATGTATGTTTTTAGAGAATGCTGCATACTTGACTGTCATGCTTTAAGTTAACTGGGAATATGCAGCATTCTCTAGAGTGTCATTTTAAACATATGTTAACGGGTAACATTTTCTCTAGAGAAATGCTACATATTCCCAGTCTGTAGGTTAACTGGGAATATGCTACATATGTTAACTGGTAACATATGACTACCCTTCCTGTGGGTTCCATGTACACCTCCCCAACACTTAGGCTAAGTACACAACGCCACCTACAATGCACGGGAAACGGTGGCCAAACAATCCCATGCCCTAATTCCACCGAGATGTCACCTATGCACAAAACCAAACACCTCACGGGCACAAGAGAGAGTTGTCACCAGCCATCAACTCCCTCGACGATCTTGCAATAGATAATGTAAGCATGCAAATATAATACAAAATTAAGAGTAACACAAAAGAGACGGAGATTTACCCTGGTTCGATTGCGAACAACCTACATCCAGCATCCAATGCACCCGGTTCCACTATCGATCAAGCAAGACATACATTGACCCCATCATCTTCCACCACAGTGAGAGAATAGCTCCAAGCAACAAGACCTAACCCTAGATCTCTCACCAAGCTCACACACTCTCAACCAAGTGGGAATCCTTGATAACAAAGCCTCTACAACACGTAGAGCTCCTCAAGGGACCAATCCCACACCAATGGAGATCACTCCTTGATAATATAGCCCCAAACTAGGAAGCTACCCAAGGGACTCTAGATCTCAAACACGGAAGAAGAAATGAAAACAGTCTCCATGGATCTCACTAGCAAAGCTCCTTGGCTTTCCAAAACCCTAGCTTTGCTCTCCAATTTCAGATCCAAGCACAGCTCTCCCAAAAAAGGCAGTCGAGCGTTCTTCTTTGCTCTCTGGAAAAACAAGCCGCTGCCTCTTTTTTTCCTTCTCTGCAGAAAACGGAGAGAGCCTCACCCTTGCTCTCTGGAAAAACAAGAGAGCCCAAACCCCCTTTTCTGTCGGTTGCCACAAGGAAACAAAAGCATTCAAGTCCCAACAACCGACAAAGGGGCTCACCAAGGCACTGTGCAGAGACATGGACTTTTCAGAACATGAATAACAACACTCTGCTGACGACTCAAGACACGAATGCACACACACAAGCGCCAAACTGACCACCGCAACATCATCTAGCCTCTGGATATCGTCCTCACCTGCCATCCCTTGTGATGAACTCGCCGAAGGTGAGAGATGAGCGCACACTGAAGAATCCCTACTTGGCTTTGTCTCCTCCCTATATCGAGTGAGAACGCACTCGATATATGGCCTCCTAACTCTCAACTCCAAGTTCCTAGTGGCAACTCCACCTGGGACCACCATCGCAATCTCCACACTGTCGTGGGAGCCTCCATGCTCTACC
>CM061142.1:260992256-261017258 GCA_030789695.1 Scilla litardierei | reverse complement strand
GAGCGGGGTAAGCATGCGATATGTTAGACATATGGCACCTAAAACCATGAGTTCTACATCTTAGATGCGACAATCCCTAATAATGCCAATGTAACGTAAGAGTTCTAACCTAGCATCGACATCCGACGATCCTAGTGGTGAGTCCTAACGCCCTAGTCTTTTATTATTGATTACAACCTTGTTTGAGATATAACTCCACAACAACCAATCCTTTTAAATTGGCTGCTAGCAATACGACGAAGACTTAGGAATCACCCAAGACTATATTAGCATTCACTTCCCAGTGGGATCGATATCTTTTATACTATAACTTGACACAGTGCGCTTGCGATACGGTCCAGGAGTTACATTTGGGACGCATCTAGCCTTTGGCATTCATGCCATTGCTAGGAAAGTTTTAAGTGTTGGTTCTGGGTGCGTCAGGAGACATGGTCCTAGGCTCAGACATGCAAAGGATGGTGGTGGCACTGGGTAAAGCGCATGTAGGGATAGACAATGGATGATGACTTGGATGGGCTAATGCTAAAAATGGGTAGGCCAGAGATCCTCTCCCTGAAGTGAGTGGAGTGAATGTCGGGGGGGGGGGGGGAGTATCCTTGCCATGATGATAGGCAGAATCATCAATAGGGACATCGGGCCACTGTAATATTTTACGGAGTCCTCCGTAAGTGAACTCTAACTCCTCGTCAAGTAAACTGAACAATATCTCTATGTCGGTGTAATGCAAAGAACTGAGGGCTTCTAGGGTGAGGCGAGTGTAGGTATTTGCCGTCAACCCTAAGAAGTGATCCCAGCCTAGGTTTTGATAGAGCTGCCTAATCCCTGGAAAGAGACATAGCTACCCTAAGGCTTCTAAGTCGGCGAATTTAGTGGAAATGACTTAACGCTTAGAGAGTTCGACAAATTTGTGACGATGTGCTTCATCCATGAATTTGATGTCGTAAGTCTTTAGGGGCATGCCCTTAGGCTGTGGGGGTGGGGGTGTTGGGGGGGGGGGGGGTGGTGGGGCTTCACTTGAGGGGACACGTGTCCTAGAGGAGGAACCATAAGACGTGCGCTTCTTCTTAGCAGGTGGGTGTGAAGGTGATGGGGATGGTGATGGTGTGGGATCACGTGTGGTAGTGCGTGCCCTAGGGGAGGAACCCTTTAGGTTCTTATTTTTCTTAGGCAGTTATGGTGCAGGGGGCGGAGGAGGAGGTGATGGTGATGGTGGTGAGGGAATGGGTGTGCGGATGCGTGCCCTGCGAGGCATGGTGTACCTGCTCAAGCAAACCAGTAATAAACCGCAAACGATAATGATATATAGATAAATATGCGAGTTTGGATTGAGTATACCCAAGCAGTAATGAGCCGAGTCCCAAATGCATGAGCTCCACGTGCCCTAGTGTGCAAAATCCATGCACTCAAACGTGCGATGTCCCCAAAGCTAGTCGACAATCTTCCACGAGCTCCACGATCTCAACAAAACTCAAATTTGAGGTTTGATTTTAGAGCTATTTCAAGTTTGGGGGAAATCGGGATTTTACGACTTAGAGAGGGTTTAGGGGAAGGAGGAGGGTGGTGGATGAGAGGGTGGGAGGGGTATTCAAGGGGGGAGGTCAGAATCGAGGGAGATGGACAGGGTTCTGGCGCTCGCTTAAGGGGAAGGAGGATAGAAGGGTGTGCTCGCTCGATGGTCTTAAAATAGATCGAGCGAGCAGCCCTAGCCTTATAAATAGGGCGCTTAGTGGTTAGGCGCTCAGTCGAGCGACCAAGCGATCGGTCGAGCGTTTTTAAGGTGCAGCCCCAATTTTGCGTTTCAAGCAGCCTCCAGAGGAGTTGGTCACTCGGTCGAGCAAGAAGGACGCTCGGTCGAGCGACATGAGATCTGGCCTTGTTCTGGGCTCTCCAGCTGAATCTGTGCTCAGCCAAGTGTGGCATCCGCTCGACCGAGCAGCTACTACAGGAAACCTGCTACTCCATCTTGTCGTATCCCTCCTTGATTATCGAATCTAGCTCAACGTACTTGCTTCCCCTCTTTTGTTTGACGTCCTGACCCTCGAGTTCCTGCGAGAAATAAAATGCATTATATATATATATAATCTCCATTGTTGGGCCTGGAAGGATTTGTGTACCCCTAAGGAAGAAGGTGGGGCGGGGCTTAGACTTCTTACTGATTTAAATGTCGCTTCTGGTATCCGTTTAACTTGGAAATATTTATCTTTTGATAGCCCATGGGCTAAGTATATGAGAAGCACTTTTAAACCAACTGAAGGGTTCTTCTGCTCCAAGGCCAAACCATCCCAGTCTGGTACTTGGAAATTTCTACTTCGCTGTCGTGGTAAGTCTTAGAAGCTTATTAGACGCATCGTGGGTGATGGGACATCAACTTCATTCTGGCGTTATAATTGGTTACCTTGCGGTCCTCTATATCATTTTATGATGTTCCTAATGGTAACGATAATAAGTTCGTCAGTGATTACTAGACTGGTCGGCCTGGGTTAATGAGTCGGCTATTGATGCTATGAGGCCTCTTCTAGTTTTGGTCCATTTGGGGCAAGGAATTGATTCCAGGGAATGGCTGGGTAGTTCATCTTGCACTTTTCGGGATGCTTGGGAGGGTTCTCGTACCAGGTCTAACCCCTTTCCTTATTACAATGTTGTGTGGTTTAGTAGACATGTACCCAAAATGGCTATTACCCTTCTTCGGGGTATTCCATGGCAAGTTACCCACTAGAGAGATTCTTCACAAATGGGGAGTTACTACTAATCAAGCTTGTGTTCTCTGTGATGACGGTGCGGCTAAAAGTATTGATCATTTATTCTTTTTATGTCCATATACCGGTTATATTCTTTGCAGGAGCTTGCTGAAATTAGGTATCTGTGCTGCTGCTCCTACATCTCTTGCTGAGTTGGGGGATTTGTTACTTTCTCTATTTAATAAAAAATACTATGTATGTACTCTAGCCAAAATGGCTCTTGCATCCATGGTCAGGCATATTTGGAAGCAGCGCAACATGAGGATTTTCGAGGGGAAATTAAAGGATAAAATAAGTCTTTTTGAGGATATTGCTTCCGATGTTCTCATTACTCTTTGAGATTTAGAGTGAGATAAGACTTCAGCTAATGGCCCGTTTGTTAACTGGGGATTCCTTATCCCGTGACATGCTTCGCATTATGCATTATCTTGTATGTTCTATTTATGTCTTGCTAGTATCACTACTAGGAACCTAGGTTGTAGAGGGTGACGACGCTTGTGCCCTCTCCCCCTCTCCTTTTTTCCTATCGGGAATTACTAGTGGTGAAGTTTTGTATTTTTTACGTTGTATATATAAAGATCATCGCTTACTCATATATATATATATATAAGATTTTTATTCTAAAAGCACGAAAAATTCAACTAGAATTAGAATAACGAGAAAATAGGTCGGGTTGCCTCCCACCAAGTGTTTGTTTACGGTCGTTAGCTCGACCCTTGATGCTCAGTGAGGCTAAATGTTGGGAGCGCGTAAGATGCACCCATCGTTCTTGCCAACCAACCCATAAAGAGCTGGTTGGTTAAACACCTCCATCGGACCCTTAGTAGTCCTATCATCTTCTCTCATCTCTGATCCTTTCTTCTTTTTGTGGCACACTGATGACGCTGCAGCAACAAATTCCTTAATCTTTACGACATCCTAATCGCGATCCGCCAAGACGAGTACGGCGTGCTCATGCATGTTTAATCCAGCTTCTGGGTCCTCGTCCAGCACTCGTAAGTAGGTTGCCACCGCCTTGTCGTGCAGCAGGTTTGTACCTCCATCCTCGCTCTACAGCAAGGGGTCAGAAAAGATCTCCTTGGTCGTGAACTCCTCAACGAGCTCGTCTTCAACCAAATCCAGATAGCCGACATCCGTAGCAGGCTCTCTCTCTCTCTCTCACATCGGCTTGGGTAGCCGGAATTTCATCTCAATGTTTCCCACATTGAGGGAAAGAGTGCCCTCTCTAGCATCGGTCAGCACCCCAGTTGTTGCAATGAATAGGCGACCAAGTATGAGCTGGGATCTGCCATCCTCTGAGATGTCCATAATGGAAAAATCTACCGGTATGCTTACCCCACTGGGAATCTATAGTATGACGTCCCTGGCCACGTCGACTGGTTGCGTCACCGATCTATCTGCCAGGATCTTCGTCACTATCGGCTCTAGCTTCATCCCGGTATTAAGGCGCTCAAAGATGTATAACGGCATCAAGTTGATGTTGGCGCAGGACTATTAGTGCTCTTCTGATGGGGACGCCGCCAATGGAGCAAGGAAGGTGAAACTTCACAGATCCGGGAGTTTCTTCGGCAATATGTTTCTCTTCAGGAATGACGATGGATCCTCCACCAACATCACTTGCTCGGCTTTCCTCTTCCCTGAAATTAGTTCCTTCATGAAGTTGGCATATGAGGGTATCTCAGACAATGCATCCATAAACGGGATGTTGAGCTCCACTCCCTTCAACAACTCTATGAACTTGGAATACTTTTCTTCCATCTTGGCCTTTGCCAGTCTGCTTGGGAATGAGACTGAGGCGGGGTGAGCCTTTTCCTTCTCAGCTGGCTTTGCCTTTTCTTTAATTGCCTCCTCCTCCACTGGAGAGCTATCCTTCTCGACATTCACAAGTAGCTCCTCAGCCTGATCATTATCACCATTATCAGCTACCGGTTGCTCACCTATCACCTCATTTGGTATTGGAGTGACAGGAATCATCACCGAAGGCTCTGGGTCCTTTGTCCATAGGCCACTCTAGGTGATGATGGCGCACGTGCTCTCCCTAGGATTCTTCTCTGGTTGAGCGGGAAGCTTGCCTTGAGCCCTTGAAAGTTGGCTCAGTTGCTCTTTCAGTTGTTCCACCATGGTAGTGTGTTGTCACGGTTAAGCTTTGTCTGGTCCTCTATAAACTTCTCTATGGTGGATTCCAAATAGGATTTCTACTGAAGTGGTGGTGGTGGAGTTAGCGGTTGCTGATGCTACTGATATCTTGGTGGCCTGTAAGGGACAAACAGCATTTGGCCACTTTGCTGCTGCTGCTGCTGTTGATATGGATACTGCTTCTGATAGGGCTGCTGCTGAGCTCCATTACTATTCCCGTACTGAAAACCGAGATGATTTCTCCAAGCTTGGTTCTCAAATGTACCCCATATTACCTCCTCTATAGTCAGAGGTGTAATTAGCTTCCTCAGTTGGTGCAGGAGGAGTGTGGTATGAGCAATTTCCGCCATGTAACCCTTTCTCGACGCACTTCTCACAAATGGAAAATGTTGTGGCAGGGGTGAACTAGGCCTATCACCGAGTCTGTGCTCCATCTGGGCCATCTACTGAGTGAGAGAGTCGAGACGGCCATCAAAGTTTGCCGTCTTGTTGACTTCAAATCTGCCTCCTCCTACGGCCTTGGCAATAGTTAAGGCAAACCTGTCATCACCCCAATGCTGGTTATTGGCTGCCATACCTTCCAGAATTTTCAGGGCCTCAACCGGCTCCTTTCCTGCAATAGAACCAATCACCGTGGCGTCGAAGATCATTCTAGTGTCCGAATGCATCCCATTGTAGAAGGCCAAGACCAAGTCACACGGTATGATGCGATGGTTCGGGCATTGATGTTGGAGGTCCTTGAAGTGATCCTAGGCTTCATACAGCATCTCCTGTCCTCCTTGTTTAAATTTTGTAATCTGATTCTGCAGAGTGATCATCTTCGAACGAGGGAAGTACTTGGTGACAAAAGCTTCAGTCAACTGTTCCCAAGTCGTAAACGTGTTGGGCCCTTGAGACTTCAGCCAATAATGGGCCTTCTCCTTCAGGGTGAAGGGGAAGAGTCGCAGCCTGATTGCATCGTCGCTGATCCCTTGCATCTAGAATGTGGTGCACTTCGCCAGGAATGCCTTAATATGATGACTGGAGTTCTCGTACAGGAACCCGTAAAAGCAGTCTTGCTGTACCAACAAGATAAGTCCTGTCTTCAATTCAAAGTTTCCTTCATGGATTGACGGTACGGCCACGGAAGAAGACGAGATGGTGTCGTGCCTCATGTAGTCTCGGATCAACTTCGGATTTAGAGGTGGAGGAAGGGGTCCTTCGAAATTCTAAGCCATCTTGCGAAGAGAGTTGAATGGTGAATGCATATGAAAAAACAGGGTTAAATTTTGAGTTCATTTGACCCTCAAACGA
The DNA here is from genome assembly GCA_030789695.1 of Scilla litardierei. Taxonomy (NCBI): domain Eukaryota; kingdom Viridiplantae; phylum Streptophyta; class Magnoliopsida; order Asparagales; family Asparagaceae; genus Scilla; species Scilla litardierei. The sequence continues at coordinate 261,011,091 of CM061142.1, read as the reverse complement.
AGACCCAAAGATGGCCAAAAAACTGCTTTACACGCCTCCCAGCCACCGCTTTCAGGGGTTTAAACCCCCTACTGTGGGGCCCATCGCATGGGCCCCACACTGCCAGGTTGACTGCAGGTTGGGCACCCACCTAGCGGGCATTGGCGCCCCGACTGCCAGGCGAGTCGAGCACTAGCCCACAGGTTGGGCACCTGCGGGTGCAGGCGCCCGATTCACAATGCCCTAAACGGGACCTTTTTAGTATTTTGGCTCTATCTTTCTTGTTTGGAGCCCGTTATGGACGCCGTTTGAACATGGTTTTAGACTGTGACATTCCGTCATCCAGGTACACATCCTATTTGTTCATCCCAAATGTAAAATTAGTTCTTTAAGCTTTTGTCACTGTTGCAGGTTACAATCTACTAATAATGAATTTGTATTGATGTGGGAAACCAATGGCACGATGGTTACAAGTTTAGGGGGGGATGACAAGGCTAACTACGGTCAGGGGACGATTTGTAGAGGGAGATCACAAGGTCGCCTGCTAGACAAGGTAGGTCGCCTGCTTCGTTGTGAAGGTCGTTCGACAGTTGATGAAGGTTGCCGCAGGTCGCTCGTCTGCTGGCAACTGGGACGAACTTCCTACAACAAGAGCAACTCGTCAGAAAGGCTGGGCTGGCTGACAGCCCTCAGCCCCTCCAATGCTTAAGTCAATTTATGACTGATGAGAATGTGTCGGACATGAAGGGTGATCTTGGAGGCAGATCAACACTTGCGTGGTGGACTAGGAAGGTGCGAATATATGGAGCATATTCAACCTTAAATGTGAACAGATGAGTTAAGAGTTTCTTACAGATTCAACGAACCAACCAATCAACCCCTTTCTCGCTTGGAGGTGAGTGGGTATTTATAGGCTATTGGAGTCGATTGCTTTTGCTGAGCTGGCGGTGTCAGGATGTCAGGGATCCGACTGTTGGCATCAGGACCGAACGTATCAGGCAGCACTTTTGTCAGGCTGTCTGGCGACAAAATGGCTAGGCGTTCTTTCGGCAGGTGGTCAGGCGACGAAGCGGCCAGGTGCTCTTTTGTCAGACTTTGTCTGTAGTGAAACTGATAGTGGTGTAAGTGGCGTATCGTCTTCCTCCTTGGGTGAACTAGTAGGTGAGCGGCATCCGGGTAAGCTTCCTTCGGGGCAAGCTGCTTTAGGGTGCGAGCTGCTCTGTGGCGAGCTAGTGTAGACTAGTGCGATCTGCTGGAGGACTCTTCCGATTCTGATGGCAAGCTTTCGTGACCCTAGGCGAGCTTCTCCATGTTTCGGTGAACTAGGCTTTATTGTGGAGATTTAGCGGGCCAAGACTCGTGCTTTGAATTAACGGGCCTAGATCGACCGGGCCGATCTTGAGGTCGTAAAAATTTCCCCCGTCATTCGATTTGATACAGGAAGTCCGGATCGGCTTGGATGATGCACTTCACTCCATTGGATGACAGATGTCGCATTAAATGCGAGTTGATCGCTGAATCTCTGAAGTCATCATGACGATTCGGTAGCAGGAGGATATTGAAGAACCTTCGCCACTTGGAACTCGACACGTGCCATGTACAGCCCTGGGGAGAAGCTGAGGTCGCTCCTGATCTTGCCACGTGGCACACCTTCGACAGTCCAGATCAGCCGATGCCCATTATAAAACAAGGAGAGATGGAACGGTTGAGAACTTTTGCATTCAAATTTGAAAAGGTATTTTTCTTCTCTTCTTTGCTCTCGAGAGTTCCCGCCGTCGGTCATCTCTTCATCGGAGCTCCAGCGATCTTCTTCCTTTCTAGGTAACTTCTCAATCTGTCAATGGCTTCTGGTTCTTCATCTTTCAATCCAAACGCTGAGGGGGGTTCTGGAGAGCCTGGGAGGAGAGAGCGAGGGCTAGGATCGGGCTCTGGCAGAGTCAGTGGTACAGTTTCGACGGAGATCAAGACTATCCAGTATAAAACAGACACCATCGATCTCCCCGAGATCCGATCCAACTATATTCGACCACCTTGCACGGTTCGCCTCCCTGAACCCCATGAGAGGTTTTGCTTACCAAGAGAAAACGAAGTTGGAGTCTACTGCCCGACATTCGAACTCGGCCTGCTGTTTCCACTCAACCCCCACCTCCTTCACATGCTGAACCTCCTCGAGATTCCTCTCTTCCAACTAACGTTGGACACCATCAGCTCAATGGTTGGATTCGTCGTCCTCTACACTATCAGCAGGATAAGTCCGAGCGTATCACTCTTCCAGCATTATTTTGAGGCGAGGACGAAGGGGATGTATCACTATGTTCTTGCGAGGAAGGACCGGCCTCTCATCCTTGAGGTGCCGAGCGAGGGGAGAGAATGTAGGGAGAGGTTTGTCTTTGTCTTGATACAGGTGGAATCGATGTTGAGGTCGAACTGGGGGATGCTAAATCCCTCAGTGAACAAAGGGGTGTCACTAGCAGGGCAAGACCTGGAGAACTCCAAGGCTTTGGATGAGATCCACGAGGTGATCAGGAAGTACGCGAACTTGATCAAGGACGATCAGTTCGCCCAATCTTTCTGGCCCGAAGGTATTACGATCTTGGAAACCTTCTCCCTATACGCTCACCCTGATCTTGATTCTCTTTATAGGTGTGGCCATGATATTTTCGCAGAAAGAGCTGATGAGGAGGGCTAGGGAGCCGACGGCCAAGGAAACTTCTTCCATATTGAAGGGCAAAAAGGTGGCAACAAAGTACTCGGTTAGGAAGCTGGGGTAGAAGTGGGACACTGGGGTCGTCATTGGGGCCGAAAGGGGCGAGCACGACAAGAGGGTGAGGGAGACGCCTACGGTGAGCGTTCCTACCCCTACTGTTGGTGTGGTGGAATATGGCGGCTATGTCAACCTTGGCACAACCTTGGCACTGGTGAGAGAGGTGATGCCCCAAAGCTCGGTGACTCAGGGTCCTCCCGCGATGCGGGCTGGAAGGGTTTCGATTGAGGGCTGGCCTTTTGGATGACCTCCTTGGGAGCATGGGGTGCCTAGGCATTCAAGCTGTGAGCCGATGCTTACCAGCTTCAAGGCGACGAAGGCTGAAGTCCATGCCATCCCAAAAGAGGAACTCTTCAAGACGAGCTACTTGGTGGGCAACATGGAGTCTGTGTTTGATGAGGCCAGTGTCGCAGATCGCCTGGCAGAAAACAGCCTTTTTACCGAGGGATCGGGCATCCCTTGCCGAGGTTGGTCCAGAGCGCCTCTACGATACGGCGATCTGGCAGAGTATGTAGGTTTGCCGCTTTCTCTTCTCCATGCTATTGGTCTTCTTTCTTCCATGGGTACTTATGTTTTTTGTTTTTCATACAGGCGGTCGTGACAATGGTGTCTTTGCAGTGCCATACCGCCGTAAATATGCTCAAGGTGAACCACGGGAAGAGGAAGGCTGATCTTGAGGCAGCCACTAGTAAGCTGCAGGTGTTGGAGGCCCAATTTGAGGAGGGTCACTGGGAGGCTTCAATATAGGGAGGACCAACTGGAGCAGCTCCAGAGGTGGTATATGACCCAGAGGGCAGAGACCGAGAAGTGGAAGAAGATCATGGTGGAGGTGGAGCGGCAGCTTCGGGAGGATGAGAATCGGCAGGTTGCCGCCTTGAATGAACACTCCGTGGAAATGGAGGCCAGGGGGACGGAGATCACCACGCTGAAGCGGGAGGTGGTGGCACTGAGGAAGATTGATCTGGAGGCCAAGAAGGCTGGGGCCATCCGCAAATATCATGAGGAGGAGTACCTCCCTATGATGAGGTCAATGAGGACAGAAGGCATGGAGGAAGGGATGCAAGGGGGCTTCAGGAGGGTGGAAGCACGGCTGGCGAAGATTTATCCTGTAGGATCCTGTTAAAACAACGACGTTAGGATCGAATAATAACATAGACTTACGCTTGCGTATGCGGCACCGTAGTCTCTGAACTTCACCCTCGGATTCGCCACAACGGTCGGTACTTCGTCACGGAGGATCGAAGCAGCGTTTCACCGCCTAAATCTATATTTAGAAGAGGATTTTAATGGAAGGGAGAAGAAGAACACAAGTTGCCTTATGCAAACTTATGGCATGTTTAGATTAGTGTAAATACCTTACCATTGGGTCCTATTTATAGGCTTTAGGGGTAGTTATTGTAGGAAATAACTAAATATAAGATTATTAGCCTATATTAGCACATTTACTTATCCTTTTCTTCATTCACTTATCAAGTGCCTTTATGCACTTATAAAGTGACTTTTTCCACTTATCGAGTGGTCCTTTTCACACGATAAAAGGTTCCCTTCGTGCACGATTTCATGCACGCGACATCTGAGGTCCGTATACCCTCATACACCCCCTCATAGGTGTATTCATGTCGTCCATATCCAACATCTCCCACTCACACTTGAGGGGATTGTAAGGAAACCTCTTTTCCTTTAACTCTTCTGTTTGTCATACCGAGAAATAGGCCGTGTGACTGTCATGCGCATAGAGTCCGCTGTTTGTGCACTTGTTAGAGATTCACAACACTCCTTGAGGTGCAAAGTTGAGTAGATCAACGCATGCTTTACCCTAGATTATTTCTTCACATTTCTTATACTTTATATTCAACAATTGAATCCCATCTGGATTACAATTGGCTGGCCAGCTTTGAATCTTTAAAGTCCAAATGTGAATATGAAATTAATCTTCCTCTTCTTACGATCCTTTCGATCTTGACTTGACTTGCTTTTCTAACATGTCCCGCTGGACCGAATTGACCATAGTCCATAAGCAACATGCTAAGATAGCAATCACCCAGTCAAATCTAAAGGAACCAATTAGAGTCCATAAGGGTAATGAGTTAAGACCCATGTGGTCTTTGGGTCTCACATAATAGTAAATACAATTACTATTTTAACCCAATGGTCAAATGCATACGTAGTATGAATACGTATTACAACACCACTCCTTTTCCAGGGAGCGTATGTCTTAATGATGTTGTAAGGATGATGATTAGACACCACAATGTCTGATTTTGAGTCCCTTTTACTACTCAAATGATCTTCTGGACCCACATCCCGCATAAGATAGATAGGATTTAAGAATCCTCTTAGATCTTTTGTAAGCATCCATATGATGCAGATCTTTCATACGACCATTTTGTTTAAGTCATGACTCTAAATCATCCGTCTGACGATTTTGACTTTAAACAGGTCTCATCTTTATTTTATCCGTCTGATATAATAAAGGCGGTTGCTCATGTGAAAGAGCCAACCTCAATCTGTCCGACATACTAGAAAATATATCTGAGATTTTACAATGTACACAAACATTTTCTAGAAACTCATATGCAATGTTGAAAAGAACTTATTCTTTTATTAAATTTGATTTTTTACAGACAGCTCAGCTCAGCTCAGCTCAGCTCTTACGCAATCCTTGAGATGATAAGTGTTTGTAAAACACATCTCTGGGGATTGCCTTCATAAGCGGATCTGCTATCATCTCATGCGTAGATATGTACCTTATGTCTACCTTCTTGGTCTTATCATAGTCTTTTGCAAATTTGTAGCGGATATCAATGTGTTTGGTCTTACAATGGAATTTTGGATCTTTGACATAGGCTATAGATGTTGGATATGGAAGACGTTTGTACACCCTTGTGGGGGATGTACGAGGGAATACGGACCTCGAACGTCGCGCACACGAAGTCGTGTGCAAAGGGAATCTGTTCCCTAGCGGAGAGGATCTCTGTATGAGCGGGAAAGTCGCATTATATATGCATAAGTGCATGCGACATATGGCTAATAAAGGGGGAATATCTTAAGCTTATGTTGTACCATGCATATGGTACAACTTAAGCTTATAATGTGCCATGTATCATGGTACACCTTAATTAAGTTGTTCCAAAGGAACAACTTACCCTAAAATAACTACCTTGGGGGCTATAAATAAGACCCAAGGGTAGCCATTTTCCTTACACATTTTGCATGAAATTCATGCATGCATCTTCTTCATAGCGAAGCTCTGCAGAAATATTTCCTCTCCCTCCATCCAAGTTCTTAATCTAAAATAGAGATTTAGATTGTGGATTTAGTAGCCTTACTCCGTTCGTGAGTAGACTCGATCCGTCGTGGCGAATCCGAAGGTGAAGTTCGTAGACTACCGTGCAGCGTACGCAAGCGTAAGTCTACACTTCATATTATCGATCCTAACTCTGTTTTGGACAGGATCCTACATTGGTATCAAAGCCATATGGGTTCGCCCCGGTCAATCCACCGCCCCGTCGAAACTACGAACGAGTCGTTGTCTTTTTCACGAATGGGTCTCCTACTATTACGGATATAGTAGGAACGCTTCGTGACGGAGAGAACGCAGCGGTTGTTCTTTTCACGTTAGGGTCTCCTATCATTACGGATATGGTAGGAACTCTCCGTGACGGGAAGAACCGACCGTTCACGTAGTATGTTATTCATTTTTTTGGCACACGGCCATTAGGAAATAACTAATTTCTCGACGAACGGGTGCTTCATCGACGAACGGGTGCTTCATCGAGGAAGATGATGGAAGTTATTTCCATCGGGTAAGAGGAAAATTTGGTGCATGTGCACCATGGCCAAATGGGCTATGAAGGCCATGCACCCCCTCTCCCCATGCGGAGGGGGTTGGCTACGGCCAATAACCACCGGCGACCACCCCATCAAGGGGGAGGAGAAAGTGCGGCAACCCCATTCAAAGGGGGTGGCCGGCCATGGCCAAAGGGGCCATGGCCGGCCAACGCGGAAAGGCCTTGGCCATGGCCGGCCATGGCCAAGCCATGACCGGCCATGGCCGGGCCGGCAGTGGCCGGCCAAGGCCGGGCCGGCAGTGGCCGGCCTTGGCAGAGGCCAGGGCCGGCCCTGGCCGGCCTGCCGGCCCTGGCAGAGGCCAGGGCCGGCGCCCTGGCCACTGCCAGGGCCAGGCCGGCCCTGGCAGTGGCCAGGGCCGGCCTGCCGGCCCTGGCAGAGGCCCGGGCCGGAGCCCTGGCCACTGCCAGGGCCTGGCCGGCCCTGGCAGTGGCCAGGGCCTGGCCGGCGCCCTGGCCTCAGGCCAGGGCCTGGCCGAGGCCAGGGCAGGAGCCCTGGCCCCGGCCAGCGGCCAGGCCGCCCTGGCAAGAGGCCAGGGCAGGAGCCCTGGCCCCGGCCAGTGGCCTGGCCGGCCGGCCCTGGCAGAGGCCAGGGCCTGGCCGGCCCTGGCCGAGGGGGGCAGGCCCCCTGGCCGGCCAAGGCAGAGGCCCTGGCCGGCCATTGGCCAAGCCCCGGCCAGGGCAGAGGCCCTGGCCGGGAGAAGTTGCAGTTCGAATATTGGTCGACCAATTTTGTGTTTTTGGTCGACCAATCTGGCAGAAGGTCTGGGTCGACTGCAAATTTGTCAACTAACCCATACGGGGTGACAAAGGGCATTGGTCAAACTCGAATGTGTCGATTAGCCCATACGGGGCTAACCACAGTGCCGACTAGTTCATACGGGACTAACGTTTTAATGAAGTTTTTAACTTGGGCTCTACTCCTTGAAGACTAGCCATAGTGCTCTACTTCATGCGAGATTAGCTAAGTCATTGTGCTCTACTCTACGGAGATTAGCCAATGTACTTATGAAATTGTGCTCTACTCCTTGAAGATTAGCCGTAATGCTCTACTTCATGCGAGATTAGCCATGTCATTGTGCTCTACTCTACGGAGATTAGCCAATGAACTTATGACGTTGTGCTCTACTCTACGGAGATTAGCCAATGTATTTTATATTCGTTTTGAAAAATACGTTTTCAAAAACGCTTTTCCGCTGCTAAGTACTATAAGAGTACTAACATTTGATAAAGTGAGGGAGAAATATTGAAAGTTACTCTAGATGGTGATTGGAAACATAGTGACCTTTCCGATTCTAGAGTAACATCTTCAATATTTTTCGAAAGTAACTTATCAAATACTTATTTTCCGCTGCTAGTACTATAAGAGTACTATTGTTTGATAAGTGATGGGGGAATATTGAAAGTTGTTCTAGATGGTGATTGGAATCATAGAGACCTTTTCGATTCTAGAACAACACCTTCAATATTTTTCGAAAGTAACTTATCAAATATAATATAATTCCAAGTGGGATTTGAATTTTAGAACTATCCAAATGGGATATTCTATTATCATTTCAAGTGGGAGTTATATTTTAAGAATTTCTTATGCAATGTTTTGATCGAACCTTCGGTTTTGTGTCTTTTGCAGCATTTTAAAAGTAAAATGTCTTCCGCTTCAAAGAATATCGTCGCTGAGTTAAACAAAGGTGAAAAACTCAACGGCGATAATTACAAACTTTGGTCCATTAAGATACAATACGTTTTAGAGGAGCAAGAAGTGCTCGAAACTCTAAAGAACGTAATGATTGAACCCGAGTTGGGCACTACGGCCCAACACCGAAGAGACAAGGAAGCTTTTGATGCTTGGTCTCGGAAGAATAAGATAGCGCGCATTACGTTATTAAGCAGTATGGCTGATGACATAATGCGCATCTTCCGAGAACATGACCTAGCCATGGACATATGGTCCAAGCTAGAGGAGAAGTTCGGTGGCACATCGGTGTCCAAACTTCGCGCCTTAACTATAAAGTTCGATACATATAAGAAACGACCAGATCATTCCATGGGAAAACATCTGCGACATATGGCGAACCTTATATCAGAGTTAAAGGACGCAGGTCATGTGCTCACGGATGAGCAACAAATCCAAGCAGTCATACGTTCCCTACCAAATGGGTGGGATCAGATGAAGATGCATCTCACTCATAATGAGAGCATCAAGACCTTCAACGATGTTTCCAAGCACCTCGAATTAGAGGAAGAGCGGCTTGCGGCTGCCAAGCCAGGTGCAGAAGTGCACATGGTTGCTAGTTCCTCACACGGGGGAAAGAAACGTAAAGATCGTTCGAAGTCTTCTAATGAACGTAATAAGCAACCTGAGTCTACCAAGGAACCCAAACATAAGGGTGGACACAAGAAATGGCACAAGAAGAAAGACTTGAAAAGGATCAAGTGCTTCAAGTGCAACAAGCTCGGTCACTATGCTCGTTCGTGTACGAGTGGAAGTGACGAGGTGCCACCGATCACATAGCAAAGGACAGACAGTCCTTCGTGGAGTATCACCGGATACTCAAGGAATGAAGTGGATCAATGTAGGAAACAACACACGTGTTGAAGTGAAAGGCGTTGGGACTCGCAAGCTTGTCTTGGACAACGGCCGCACTATCCTACTTCATGATGTTCTCTTCATTCCGTATATTCAAAGGAATATTAAAACTGTGGTCAATTTATTGGGTCTTGGTTAATAGTTGGTTCCTTCATGTTTGTAATATGGATCTATTTTTGTAATAATTCCTTTATTGGTACTGGGTTTGTATTTCAAAGGATTTATTGTAATAAGTACAATGTATTTCCTCATGTAATGAAAATTTCCTTGTGACAAATTTTTTGACTAATGAGTCTAATATAATTTGTTGGCACACAAGGCTTGGTCATATTGGACCAACGCGTATGGATAGACTTGCCAAACGTGGCCTTCTATCCAATGTTTCAAAGGTTGAAATGTCGACCGGCGAACATTGCCTTGTTGGGAAATCTTGTCGCAAGCCGTTTGGAACCGGCACAAGGGCCAAGGTTCTATTACAGCTTATCCATTCGGACATATGTGGTCCGATGAATGTCAAGACAAGACGCGGGAAGTCCTATTTCATCACTTTTAATTGATGATTTCACCCGATTCGGTCATATCTATTTGATATCCCACAAAAGTGAAAGCACTAAACCTGCTTTAAAAACTATATGAGTTTAGTGGAGAATCAATTAGATCGCAAGATTAAGGTCGTGCGAACCGATAGGGGCGGTGAATATCAATCAACAAGTTTAAAGGAACTTTGTGATGAAAAAGGCATAGTACATCAGGTAACTATGCCTTATACTCCTCAACAAATTGGTGTTGCAGAAAGGAGGTATAGGACTTTAATGAAAAATGGTCCGTTCAATGATGGCGCAAGCTAACTTGCCAATCACCTTTTTAGGGTGATGCATTATTGACAACCGCTTTCATTTTAAACCGCGTACCCTCGAAATCAGTTAGCTCCACTCCTTATGAGTTGTGGAACCAAAGGTCTTCTGACTTAAACATTTTTACCTTGAGTTTGTGCATTCAACGCACATATTTCCTCCCATAAGTATGTCAAACTTGGGCCATGGGGAAGGAAATGTATCTTTAAACGATACGCATAAAACTCCAAAGGTTATGTTTTTTGTTAATCAGGAAGACAATGGTGTGCTAATTGAGTTTGAGTCGAGGGATGTCACTTTCTTGGAAAACGAGTTTCCAAGACAGGGCGAGATAAGTCAGGACTTATCTTTATTTTGAGATTTATGATCAAAAAGGATTACCTCATTCGAGTGGGAGAAATTCTTGGTGAAAACGAAATTTTTTTTAACATTCACCAATGGATTATACGAATGACGATTATCCTATTCCATACGGGAATAATGATCCAAGTGGGAGCAATTCTAACAACATTTCAAGTGGGAGTGATATTAGAATTGATCTAAATTCAAGTCAACAAGGACTTGAAGAATCTCAAATATGCCGAATCATGCCCTGCAAATGACAAATGGATGGAAGCGATGAAGGAGGAATTGAAATCCATGAAAGTTAACCAAGTCTGGGACTTAGTTAACTCACCCAGAGGACATAGATCAATTGGGAACAAATGGGTTCTCGAGATCAAGCATAAGGCTGATGGCTCTATAGATAGATATAAAGCTCGCCTTGTCGCGAAAGGTTTTACGCAACAGGAAGGGATATACTACAAAGAAAACTTCTCACCTGTTGTGCGTTTTACCTTGATTCGCAATGGTAGCTTGCTTATACCTCGAGTTACATCAGATGGATGTAAAGACTGCCTTTCTCAATGGAGAATTGGACGAGGAGATCTATATGGAACAACCAACAGGGTTTGTAAAAGAAGGAAACAAACATAAGGTTTGTAAACTTCGTAAGTCCATATATGGTCTTAAATAATCCTCGAGGCAATGGTATATACGATTTCAAGAAGTTGTCTTATCAAATGGATTTTTTCCATGCTTGATGAAGATAACTGAGTATATATCAAGAGGATTAAAAGCAAGTATATTATCATGTATCTATATGTAGATGACATTTTAATAGCCAGAAATGACAAGGGCTTTGTAATGAGTATCAAGGCTTGGCTTTCATCAGCATTTGAGATGAAAGGAATAGGAAAAGCCGCATATATCCTTGGAATTAAGATTTCAAGGAATCATTCGAAGAAACTTCTTTCTCTTTCACAGGAGACTTATATAAAGAAGGTTCTAGAACGATTTAATATGCAGGACTGCAAGTCCATTGATATTCATATAAGCATATGCGATAATTTATATCTGGAATCGTGTCCAAAGAACCAAAAAGGAAAAGGAAATTATGGAAAAAGTTCCATATTCCAGTGCAGTTGATAGTCTTATGTACGCTATGGTGTGTACGAGACCGGACATCTGTTTTGCCGTTGGAAACGGTAAGCTGTTACCAATCCAACCCAGGGCAAGAACACTGGAAAGCGGTTAAGAGGATAATGCAGTATCTTAAAGGAACTGCAGATTTGCAAAAGACTATGATAAAACCAAGAAGGTAGACATAAGGTACATATCTACGCATGAGATGATAGAGGATCAGCTTACGAAAGCAATCCCCAGAAATGTGTTTTATAAACACTTATCATCTCAAGGATTGCGTATGGGCTGAGTTGTACCAAATATATATTCCCATGTCTAAGAAATGATCAAAATTAATAAAAGAATAAGTTCTTTTTTCCAACATTGCATATGAATTTCTTAAGAAATGTTTGTGTACATTTTTGAAATCTCAGCTGAATTGTGTGTATGTCGGACAGATTAAGGTTGGCTCTCTCACATGAGCAACCGCCTTATCTTATCAGATGGATAAGATAGAGATGAGACTAGTTTAAAGTCAAAAATCATTAGACGAATGATTTAGAGTCATGACTTTAACAAGATAGTCGAATAAAAGATCTGCATCATATGGATGCTTACAAAAGATCTGAGATCTGTATCACAAGGATATAAAGATCTCATTGGATTTTCTAATCCTATCTGTCTTATGCAGGATGAGAGTCCGGGAATATTTCCTGAGTAGTAAGGGGACTCAAAAGATAGGCACTGTGGTGTCTGATCTTTCATCCGTACAACATCATTAAGACATACTCTCCCTGGGAAAGGAGTGATGTTGTAATACGTGTTCATACCACGTATGCATTTCGACCACTGAGTTAGTAGCAATAGTGTTTGCTATTATGTGAGACTCAAAGGCCATATGGGTCTTAACTCTTACCCTCAAGGACTCCAATTGGTTCCTTTAGATTTGACGAGATGATCGCTATCTTAGCGTGTTACTAATGGGCTATGGTAATTCGGCTCGGCGGGGCACGTTAGAAAAGCGAATCAAGTCAAGATCAGAAGGTTCGCAAGAAGAGGAAGATTGATTTCATATTCGCATTTGGACTTTAGTGATTCAAAGCTGGCCAGCCAATTGTAATCCAGATGGGATTCAATTGTTGAATATAAAGTACAAGAAATGTGAAGAAATAATCTAGGGTAAAGCATGCGTTGAACTACTCAACTTTGCACCTTCGAGGTCGTTGTGTATCTCTAACAAGTGCACAACAACAGACTCTACGCGCATGACGGTCGCACGGTCTATTTCTCGGTATGATAGATGAAAGAACTAAGGGAAAAACGTTCTCTTACAATCCCCTCAAGTGTGAGTGGGAGATGTTGGATATGGAAGACGTTTGTACACCCTTGTGGGGGATGTACGAGGGAATACGGACCTCGAACGTCGCGCACACGAAGTCGTGTGCAAAGGGAATCTGTTCCCTAGCGGAGAGGATCTCTGTATGAGCGGGAAAGTCCCATTATATATGCATAAGTGCATGCGACATATGGCTAATAAAGGGGGAATATCTTAAGCTTATGTTGTACCATGCATATGGTACAACTTAAGCTTATAATGTGCCATGTATCATGGTACACCTTAATTAAGTTGTTCCAAAGGAACAACTTACCCTAAAATAACTACCTTGGGGGCTATAAATAAGACCCAAGGGTAGCCATTTTCCTTACACATTTTGCATGAAATTCATGCATGCATCTTCTTCATAGCGAAGCTCTGCAGAAATATTTCCTCTCCCTCCATCCAAGTTCTTAATCTAAAATAGAGATTTAGATTGTGGATTTAGTAGCCTTACTCCGTTCGTGAGTAGACTCGATCCGTCGTGGCGAATCCGAAGGCGAAGTTCGTAGACTACCGTGCAGCGTACGCAAGCGTAAGTCTACACTTCATATTATCGATCCTAACTCTGTTTTGGACAGGATCCTACAATAGATTCTTGACTGTCGCTGTGTATTGGTACAGCACCTGAGTCACTTGCATCAATTAGCATGTCTAAGAATTTCCTAAGCCAAACAGCCTCTTGGACTGCCATGCTAAATGCTACAAACTCGGCTTCTATAGTTGAAAGTGCGATGCAGGATTGTTTCTTGCTACTCCAGGATATTGCACCAGATCCGAGTAGTAAAACATATCCTGAGGTCGATCGTCACTCATCGAGATCACCCGCCCAATCAGCATCAGTGTAGCCTTCGAGCCTCAAGGCATCTCCTTGATAGAATAAAGCATAGTCCGCAGTTCCTTTAAGATACCGTATTATCCTCTTAACTGCTTTCCAGTGTACTTGCCCTGGATTAGATTGGTAACGACTTACCATTCCAACGGCAAAACAGATGTCCGGTCTTGTACACATAATAGCGTACATAAGACTACCAACTGCACTGGAATATGGAACTTTTTCCATAATTTCTTTTTCCTTTTGGTTCTTTGGACACGATTTCAGACATAAATTATTGCATTTGCTTATAGGAGTATCAATGTACTTGCAATCCTGCATATTAAAACGTTCTAGAACCTTCTTTATATAAGTCTCTTGTGAAAGAGAAAGAAGTTTCTTCAAACGATTCCTTGAAATCTTAACTCCAAGGATATATGCGGCTTCTCCCATGTCTTTCATCTCAAAAACTGATGAAAGCCAAGCATTGATATCCATCACAAAGCCCTTTTCATTTCCGGCTATTAAAATGTCATCTACATATAGAGACATAATAACATACTTGCTTGTAATCCTCTTGATATATACACAGTTATCTTCATCAAGCATGGAAAAACCATTTGATAAGACAACTTCTTGAAATCGTATATACCATTGCCTCGAGGATTGTTTAAGACCATATATGGACTTACGAAGTTTACAAACCTTATGTTCGTTTCCTTCTTTTATAAACCCTGTTGGTTGTTCCATATAGATCTCCTCATCTAATTCTCCATTGAGAAATGCAGTCTTTACATCCATCTGATGTAATTCGAGGTCTAAGCAAGCTACCATAGCCAGAATCAAGCGAATCGAGGTAAAACACACAACAGGTGAGAAGGTCTCTTCGTAGTCTATCTCTTCCTATTGCGTAAAACCTTTCGCGACAAGGCGAGCTTTATATTTGTCTATAGAGCCATCGGCCTTATGCTTGATCTTGAGAACCCATTTGTTCCCAATAGCTCTACGTCCTCTGGGTAAGTCAACTAAGTCCCAGACTTGGTTAACTTTCATGGATTCCAACTCCTCCTTCATCGCTTCAATCCATTTGTCTTTTGCAGGGCATGATACAGCCTGTTTGAAAGTAGCAGGCTCGTCATCATCTTGTAGTAAAGTCATAAAGGTTTGCGGAAATTCATCCTCAAATCTTAGAGGAGCTAACCTTGTACGACTACTACGTCGTATTTGAGATTCTTCAAGTCCTTGTTGACTTGAATTTAGATCAATTCTAATATCACTCCCACTTAGAATGTTGTTAGAAATGCTCCCACTTGGATCATTATTCCCGTATGGAATAGGATTCACGTCATTCGTATCATCCATTGGTGAAGTGTGAAACGTATTTTCGTCTTCACCAAGAATTCTCCCACTCGAATGAGGTAATCCTACTTGATCATAAATCTCAAATAGAGATAAGTCCTGGCTTATCTCGCCCTGTCTTGGAAACTCGCTTTCCAAGAAAGTGACATCCCTCGACTCAAATTCAATTAGTCCTTCATTGTCTTCCTGACCAATGAAAACATAACCTTTGGAGTTTTCTGCGTATCGTATAAAGATACATTTCATCCCCCTTGGCCCAAGTTTGCCATACTTATGGGAGGAAATATGTGCGTAGGATGCACACCCCCAAAGTTTTAAAATGCTTAAGTCAGGATACCTTTGGTTCCACAACTCATAAGGAGTGGAGCTAACTGATTTCGAGGGTACACGGTTCAAAATGAAAGCAGCCGTCAATAATGCATCACCCCAAAAAGTGATTGGCAAGTTAGCTTGCGCCATCATTGAACGGACCATTTCCATTAAAGTCCTATTCCTCCTTTCTGCAACACCATTTTGTTGCGGAGTATAAGGCATAGTTACCTGATGAAATATGCCTTTTTCATCACAAAGTTCCTTAAAACTTGCGGATTGATATTCACCGCCTCTATCGGTTCGCAAGACCTTAATCTTGCGATCTAATTGATTTTCCACCATACTCATATAGTTTTTAAAGCAGTTTAATGCTTCACTTTTGTGGGATATCAAATAGATATGACCGAATCGGGTGAAGTCATCAATAAAAGTGATGAAATAGGACTTCCCGCATCTTGTCTTGACATTCATCGGACCACATATGTCCGAATGGATAAGCTGTAATGGAACCTCGGCCCTTGTGCCGGTTCCAAACGGCTTGCGACAAGATTTCCCTACAAGGCAATGTTCGCAGGTCGACATATCGACCTTTGAAATATTGGATAGAAGGCCACGTTTGTCAAGTCTATCCATACGCGTTGGTCCAATGTGACCAAGCCTTGCGTGCCAACAAATTATATCTGACTCATAAGTCGAAGAATTTGTAACAAGAAAATTTTCATTACAAAATGAGGAGTCATACATTGTATTTAATACAATAAATCCTTTGAAAACATATCCAGAATCAATTAGAGTATTATTACAAGACAAGTCCACTTTACAATTATGAAAAAACCAGCTATAACCAAGACCCATTAACACGACCACAGATATAATATTCCTTCGAATATCCGGAGCGAAGAGGACATCATGTAGTAAGATAGTGCGGCCATTGTCCAAGACGAGCTTGCAAGTCCCAACGCCTTTCACTTCAACACGTGTGTTGTTTCCTACATATATCCCCTTTGTTCCTTGGGGTATCCGGTGATACTCCACGAAGGACCGTCTGTCCCTTGCTATGTGGTCGGTGACACCTGAATCAATTATCCAAAATGGATTAGATTCTACAAGAAATATTGAACTAGAAACACATATGTAACTAGTAATACAAGTTACCTTGTCACCTCCATCCGTACAAGAACGGGCATAGTGACCTAACTTGTTGCACTTGAAGCACTTGATCCTCTTCAAGTCTTTCTTCTTGTGCCATTTCTTGTTCACACCCTTATGTTTGGGTTTCTTGGTAGACTCAGGTTGCTTATTACGTTCATTAGTGAACTTCAAATGATTTTTCTGTTTCTTTCCCCCGTGTGAGGAACTAGCAACCATGTGCACTTCTGCACTTGGCTTGGCAGCCGCAAGCCGCTCTTACTCTTACTCGAGGTGCTTTGAAACATCGCTGCAGTTCTTGATGCTCTCATTATGAGTGAGATGCATCTTCATTTGGTCCCACCCATTTGGTAGGGAACGTATGACTGCTTGGATTTGTTGCTCATTAGTGAGCACATGGCCTGCATCCTTTAACTCTGAGATTAGATTCGCCATATGTCGCAGATGTTTCCCCATGGAATGATCTGGACGTTTCTTGTATGAATCAAAGCTTATAGTTAAAGAACGAAGTTTGGATACCGAGGTGCCACCAAACTTCTCCTCAAGCTTGGACCATATGTCCATGGCTAGGTCATGCTCTCGGAAGATGCGCATTATGTCATCAGCCATACTGGACAATAACGTAATGCGAGCTATCTTGTTCTTCCGAGACCAAGCATCAAAAGCTTCCTTGTCTCGTCTGTGTTGGGCAGTAGTGCCCAACTCGGGTTCAATCATTACGTTCTTTAGAGTTTCGAGCACGTCTTGCTCCTCTAGAACGTATTGTATCTTGATGGACCATAATTTGTAATTATCGCCGTTGAGTTTTTCACCTTTGTTCAACTCAGCGACGATGTTCTTAGCGGCAGAAGACATTTTAGCTTTAAAATGCTGCAAAAGACATGAAAAGAAGGTTCGATCAAAAACATTGCATTAATTTCATATACATAGTCATCACATTGTTACATTTTCATGATTCATTAGTCTCGGCCAGCGGACCGACCAGGGAAATGGCTAGTCCATGGTTCACTACCCCCAGACGGAGCTGAGGTGTCCCACAAACTAGTCCAAAAGACCACTGGTCGAATCATGATCCATTGAGATGTTGAATCAATCGAATGTGGAAATTTTCAGACTAGTTTAATATCACTCCCACATGGAAAAAATCCCACTTGAAATGATATTATTATATTTGATAAGTTACTTTCGAAAAATATTGAAGATATTGCTCTAGAATCGGAAAGGTCTCGACGATTCCAATCACGATTTAGAACAACTTTCAATATTTCCCCCTCACTTATCAAATGATAGTACTCTTATAGTACTTTGCAGCGGAAAAGTGTTTTTGATAAACGTATTTTGAAAACGTATTTTTCAAATGCATTTTGCAAACGTATTTTGCAGGGCCTACACCCCATTACAGAGTGACATAGCCGAAATATTTCGACAATTCCCCGGCCATTGCCGGGGTCGTGTCGTGGCCGTGCCAAGGCCGAATTCATCTTCCTTCCGAAGTGAGAGTTGCCATCGCAACTTTACCAAGGCCGAACACCCTTCGAGGGGAGTTTTCTGCAAGCCACTACCGCCGGCTCCCGTATGGATCCAAGCGCTTCCCCCCTACAGGAGAAGTTTGCCGCAGACAACTACCGCCGGCTCCGTAGAGACCGGCCATGCAAGCCACCCCCTCCAGGTCATGCAAGCCACACCTTTCCCATGAAAAATAGGGCCAACTGGGGCTTGGCCTTGGCCGAGGCCAAGGGCCGACAATGACCAGCGGCCAGGTCCGGCCGTGGCCCTGGCACCGGCCAGGTCCGGCCTCGGCTAGGCCCTGGCCTCTGCCAGGGCCGGCCATGCCCTGGCCTGAGGCCAGGGTGCCGGCAGGGCCCTGGCCTCTGCCAGGGCCGGCAGGGCCCTGGCCTGGCCCTGGCCCCCTGCCAGGGCCGACCAGGCCCTGGCCTGAGGCCAGGGCGTCGGCCCTGGCCTTTGCGAGGGCCGGCAGGGCCCCCTGGCCCTGGCCTGGCCTCGGCCAGGGCCGGAGCCGGCCATGGTCATGGCCCATATGGCCATGGCCGGCCTCCCCCTTGCATGGGGTTGGCCGCACACCCCCATCGGAGGGGTGGCCGTGGTTGTTATTGGCCGTAGCCAACCCCCTCCGCATGGGGAGGGGGGATGCATTGCCTCCATAGCCCATATGGCCATGGTGATCATGCACCAAAAATTGTCATCTTCTCCGTTGAGAATAACCACCATTGTCTTCTCCGATGAAGCACCCGTTCGTCGAGAAAATGGTTTTGCTTCAATGGCCGTGTGCCAAAAATGAAGAGAACGCGCTTTCAAGGCCGCAAACTTCACGCTCCACATGAAGTGAGTTC
>CM061142.1:260666647-260991756 GCA_030789695.1 Scilla litardierei | reverse complement strand
CGTTGTGACCATATGGAAGAGTAGTTATTTATTGAATTTTTAGTGAACGTCATTTCATGGGTCGTTCTCCCACAAATCAGCTTTGATTGGAGAGACGTCGTGACTTTAGACTACAACGTCTCGCCTTTTTATTTTTAGTTCGATTTCTGTGAACCGAGCATGCGATTGACCATCGTACCCTCGAGCATCTCGTCGTCACGGTCGTCCTGATATTTTTTTTCGTAATTTTCGGATACTGTTAGCCTAACATAACCCATTAATCAAAATCAAAGCCCATTAAGCCTAATCAACATTTGAAATTCAAATTCCTAATCAAATCTTATTGAAATCCAATACATATCATGAGAAGATTGCTGTGGCTATCCTCACTTTTCTTTTCCCCTCTTTGCACACCCCCTCACTCATCCTCTCTCCTAGTCATCACTTAGATATACCCTCTTTATACCATACTTTAGCAAAAATCCAACCTTAAAACAAACCCAACCCAAAACCCCTAAGCTCACGCATGTTGACAGCCCCCCCAATTTCCCATGCACCCGAGCTTCTGGCCACCGGAGAGGGCTCCTCCGGCCTTCCTTCGACCACCCCCTTCTCTCCCTTCTCTCCCTTCTCTCTCTCCTTTCTCTCATAAAACCCTCAAAAACACCATTGTCGCACTGTTTGGCGCCCTGTCCTTTGAACCGCCGCCCAGCCGCCGGCAGCCGCTGCCAGCGACCCCCGACCACCGTCGACGACTCCGCACAGACTCCCCTAATCGATGCACCTCTTCTCCCTTCTTCCTCCCTTCTCTCTCTCCCTGAAACTCCATTAAAAACACCAAGATCTGACATTTGCCCAAAATTGACAGCCTTGCCCTATAACTGTCGACCACCACTCTCCGGCCACCTCCGACGGCCACCTCCGCCTCCATCCGACCCCCCTTGAACCCCTCTGTCACCTGCAACCCTTCTTCCCCTTTTCTCTACCCTCTATCTCCCTCAAAATATCTCTCAAACCCATCAAAACCCGGTTTTTGACAGATCTGTCCATCGCCGAAAAACACCCACGTCCGCCATTCTCCGGCGACCTCCGGCGACCACCTCTACCACCATCAGACTCCCCTCGACCCCCTCTACCTACTGCAAGTGTTCGTTGTCCCCTCCGGCCATCGCTCTTCGCAGCGATCCAAAACAGTGACCCTTTGTGCAAATCTGTCCTCTTCGTCTTCTCACGACCGGTCGCCGCTGTGCGCAGCCGTCGTCGACCACACACCAGGCCGAGCAACCACCCATCGACCTCTTTCAATCCGTGGCAACCCCCTTTGCTCCTAAGAGTTCACGCGCATTGCCGATCTCGCGTGTTTTTCCCGATGTTGCCGCCGCCGTGTAGATCCGTTGTGCTACCTGCAACCGGATAGATCCGACGTCGTGCTCGCTGTTCTCGCCTCCACCTCACTGTCCGTACATGTCTCGCTGCGCTACCCGTGGCTGAGACGTTGCTGACGACGTAGATCTATCGCCGTTCAGACCCGACGTCCGCTCTATGATCAAAGGCCGAAAAGGTTAGCCCCCCTAACGCGTAGTAAGAACCCACACCATAGCGAATCAAAAACCTAATCTAAAAGCCATCAATGATAACTAAGTTTGTATTTCTACTCCTTTAAAATGTTGCTCAACCTTAGACATCGACGAACGGACTTGAATATCTATGTACATAGTATAGTCATCGATTAGGCGGAACAAATCAAAAAGATGTGACTTTTGACTGTTAGGGTAGTCCCGCCAAACTTAGAAACTTACCATAATATGATTGATAAGAAATATGATCTGACATCACCGTTGTCCCGTTTCAGACGGACCCTCACCGACGCGTCGCTTCAACGGGACGATCCAGACCAATGACGCACTCGCCACCACATGCAAGTGTTTCCACTTGCGTACTTTTGGCCACGTTTAGGCCATCACTCCTTAAACTGTAAAAGTACAACTAAAGCGAACCGGGCGTGAAATGATAGCGTCCGGGACCCCTTTGATAGCTTAGAATTGACGACGAAGTCTAACCACAAACAACAACAACAACTTAGGGCTATTTTGTGTGTGCGTGGATATGGACACCCTAGAACAACTTTGCATTGACATGTCATGAACATCTTGCACGTCATGTCTTACACCGCCTACGGGCAATAAGATGCTCACCTAGCAGAGTGGGTGATCTTTGTTACAGTTTTACCTACGGGAAGCTCGGCACTCACCTAGAAGATTGAATGTCTCTGCAGACCGTAGGGATAGAGTCACTCACCTAGTAGAGTGAGTGGTACAGATTCACCTACGGGAAGCCCGGCACTCACCTAGCAGAGTGAGTGTCTCTGCAGACCGTGTGGATAAAGACACTCACCTAGCAGAGTGAGTGGTCATATATTGTCTTGTCTTGAGTACTCGGGTTTGGGGTAGGGTTGAGCGGTCGCACGGAGAGAGGGTCTGGCCGCCCTTAAACCGTAAGGCGTGAACCCTTCGTGATACACACGGTACTTCTTGTCTAGTCATGTCCGGTCTAGTCTAGTCCCGTAGCCAGTGACACATGCTACGGCTATTGCTTGTCACGTTTACTTTCCTGCTCCGTTTTTACTTCCTTTGTGTAATAGTATAACTGCCATAACATTGCAAATGCATGTAATCAACCAGTAAAACGTTGTTTAGTAAATTGTTTCACACTTGCAGTAGAGTCTAACCTTTCCTTGTAGACTTTACCTGACGTACAGCTTCTTTTCTCTTGGGTGTTGTACGTCAGGTCCGAGCCAGAGTCCGTGAATGAGCCAGAGTTACCTGAGGACTTGGAGTCGGATGACGTTGACCCGGAGTACCTTCCTAATGAGGACTAGTCCTAGAGCTACTTCCATGTTACGGATCCTCAGAGGTTTTTACTACTTTCTAGTTCGGGTGCGTAGCACCATTTACTTTTCTGCCTAGGCTGGATGCTTGCACCATTAATTTACTTTTTGCAGTTGTTGCCATGCTGGGCATTACCTTCCTTTTTAGACTCTTGTATTTCTGGTATCTTGATGGAATAAAATGAATGCATCTTTCTTTCAGTACTTCTGTAGTTATGAATACTATATATGCAAGAACCTGTAATTTTTAAATGGTATCCCTACAGACGCTTATTGGGCCCGAGCCTCACAGCTCTGGCACATGCGGACCTTCTTCACGTCTCGCTTCCGCCGTTTTGGGAAGCGGGGCATGACAACAACCTTTTAAAATCCTTTCGAAGCAGCAAGAATCTCATGGAATATTTCGGCAATCAGATCACCGTCCGCATTCAATAAAAACGCATTGAAATCGTCCCGTATCTCACAAAGCTTTCCGAAGTTCACCAGATATCTCAGACAGCTGCCCTTCAAGTTTTGAAGCTTAGAGGTGTGCAATCTGAAGCCTTTCCAGAACATTACTGGCGTCGAGTCCTCCATAAGGCTCTCTGGCATGCCTCCTTGAGATCCGTGACATCGTACTTGTCAGCCGCCCGAAGGAGCGAAAGGCGGTGAGCCAAGAACTCCTCGGCCTGAAAAGACATGTCGGATATGTCCATTGTAGATTCGATATACAATGAAGATAGACAATACACAACATTGTGTAATGGCTTTATTGTATCTTCTAATTTCGAAAGCTTTTTTGACACTCCTATACGCGCTGGTTTGATTTGCACCAAATTAAAGTCTAAAAGTAAGTTTATTTGCACGACATCGTGATTACTTTTTGCTTTGAGGGAACACGGCACTCACCAGTATCGTCTGCATCATCAGAATTCTCTTCTTCACCGTCAACCAAAGCATCTCTGTTTTCTTCTGTCAGGGCGCTGTCAACTGGATCCACTGGCTCCAGAATTGCTGCTATCCTCCTTTTGGGAGCCTTCTTTCAGTCCAGGAAGGGTGATCAAATCTGCGGCCCTCACAACTCGAGATTTGCTTGCTTCCATGTATGCCTTGGTCAATGCAGCTTTAACAGCTGGTTGAATGCCATGTAATGGATTTTGGTGTTTCTAAAATTACACAAATGAGATCATGATATAGAGAATCAATAAGTATGCAGAATACAAGTAAATGATTAATTTGACTTGAATATTAAGTTGCACAAAATATGCAAGATTATAAGTAACATGTAAAATTGTTACTAAAAGCTGCAGCAGGCAAGGAATTAGCGCTACAAACTTGTTTAACCAACCGCTGGTCACTACATGTTCTCTATATCCAATAGTTGGAGTTCTGGAGGACAATTCACCGTGAAAACCAAAAGTAATCACGCTGCCATGCAAATCAAACCAGTCAGACCATGTTTTCATATAATCAGGACTGGCAGTGTAATCTGCCACCATCTCCATCTCAATTATCTCCCTCACATCCTAAAAATAGAATTTGAACACTATGTAATTAATGATTGAGGTGTAAGAATTGTATACAGAACGAGGAATTAGTATCATTTTACCCTCCGTAGACTGCTCTCATGTCCATCATATTTCTCACTTTAGACAGTAGTAGGACCAAAAAGAAAAATGCATGGAAAAATATAGACTAGAGAACTTAAGATGCATAGAGTACCAAAACAATCAAATGCCAACCAAAAGATAGAAAAAAATGTTCTGCATAGCTAACAAATAAACATACTGCGAGAAAACATCAACATCAATTTTTGTGTTACATAGAGCCATAATGCTGCGAAAAAATGGAGCAGACACACCAGTCACATGACCAGGCAAGCCATAGGACGAGATCTTCATGTACACAGTGTCAGACCATTCCAATCGATGGCGGAAAGATTCAAATAGGAGCTATGTACATGCTTCTATATATAACTACTAGTCATTACCCGTGCCCATAGGGCACGATTTATTTAATGTCTGAGTCCCTCCCACACAAATTTCAAGTTCCTCCAAATTTCAAGTTTTCCACCAAAATTTCAAGTTTCCCCACAAATTTAAGTTTTCTACCAAAATTTAAGTCCCCACAAAATTGTCATTGCTACCTAGGAAAAACTTGCCACGTATGACAAAGCTTTGTCCTAGTAGGATAAGATTCAAAATCTTCATCCTTTATAGAATATATGTCACAATGGTATCTGTAGCTCCTAAGATTTCCAAGATTGTGTCCCAGTGTTCATTCCAAATGATATCTTAACCAGTCTCTATGGCTTTAAGCCCATTCGGAAAGCAAACAAAAGCGGTAGAACTACGAAGGCAAGACAAAATAAAGATCCTATCCTTTTGCCCAAATTTTACTAGAAACCATTCTAACAGGTGCGATATAAGTAGAACCATGATATGTGACATTTATGCAAAATAACTGTTTTTCAAACCTAAACCATATTGTTGTGCCAGTAACTGCTGCCCAAAACTTAAGAGTGGCAAGAACATGTACTTCTAGCCAGCTATGGATGTAAGAAGGCCTGAAAAGCTACTTTCAAACACGAAATGTTAAGTAACTTTGTTCACTAGAAAGCTTGAAATTATTCTGCAAATAGTTTCTAAGTGGCATATAACTCCAATGGTCCCATTTGTTGAAGGCAATGGTTCCATGATACTTCATTTTTGGCAAAATTTTGCCATGACAGTTACTTCAGGACACTGGACACCTCTGCCCCCAGAACCTTGACAAGGCTCATATAAAATGTACAATATGTATCATTGTAAAATTAAGAAAAAGACAATATTCGAAAAAGAATCCATAAGAACTGAATAGAAACATAAAAAGATTGATGAGTCTGACGTTTCCAACATCAATCATCCATCACATGCTCTTTTCTTAAGCATGTCAATTTCATGAAAGTTGAAAAAATAATAATAAAGAGAGCATATTGCAGCATACTGACCTCTAATCCATAAGAGTATATTTAATTAAATCATGCACAATGTCCTTATTTCCATCATCCGTTGTTGTGTTACATAGAGCCCAATATCAAGTCTCAATATCACATATTGAACTCTAATGCGATATGACCAGCTAAGTTATTTTCTCACCAAATTCTCAACAGCATAATGACTTATATATATATCTAAATCAGCCAGCTATTTAGTACCAAGCTATTTACTTGGTAAATGAATGAAGCAAGTTAAACAGCTTACATATAAGAACTAAATAAGAACAATAATATGAAATCTGATAGGAATAAAAAGTGACATGTCATAAAGAGATTCTTTGAAAACAATGAATATGCCGTGCAACTAGGCATGTCATGTCCTAACACGGTCAACACTTCATATCCTGGTTAACATGAGCCTCATCATTACTATAACATATGACTACGATGCATTAAACACTACAAAGAAAATACCCTCGTGGAGATGACACACTAAAATCATGCATTGCTCACTTAGCTTCGATGTATACCAATATAACTGGCCAAAAACATACATATGCATAAGCAAAACACAACCATGAAATTTCCAACAGAAAAAGTGGAATCAACACATTCCAAACATGCACATTGATGTATCACCAAAATCCAACAAGACCACATCTGCAAATAAATCTTTGCATATCTTTAACCAGAAATACACAAGCATACTCCATATACGGTGTCAACCAATATACATATACTTAAAATAATCCTATACCGAAAATACATGCATTTATCAACGTAAAGAATAAAAACATGACATGCATGTAGCATACGATCATAAGAATACATAAAACCACAAAACATGCATTCATCACTTACAGATTAGATTAGCTGATGAAAGTCTTTTTTTTCCAATAATAAGGTATCAAATATATTCTGGGTTTAAGTATATTTTGTGGGATCAAGTATATTCTGAGATCAAGTATATTTTGTACTTGATCTATTATAGGAATGAGCCGTTCCAATAATATCCAAAGGATTTTGTATATTATGTATGGTTCAGAAAGTGCACAAGTGAATGCAAAGGAAGAAGAGCAGGAAGGAATGGATATAATGCCATTAGTAATCTCTAGTGAACCTAAACCTTGTTTGTAGAAAGCCCAAGAGCATCTTAAAAGCATCTGGTAGACTCTAAACTAATTTGAAGTTCAACTGCTAATGGGTTGCCACAATCACTTCATAAGCATCTCAAACGAATAATTCACCATCAACCTCTTGTACAAAAGACACTTGTTCTTCACGGCAAAACAAGATCTTTAATATATCTTAAGATGTTTAAAAATTGATTAAAACCCAAAGATGATATGCAAGTATTGCACTTGCTATAAATGTCACCGAGATTGGTGTAATTTAAATCCATGAAAATTCAAGTACATGTCTACAATGTGTGGTGTACAGATATATGAAAATTCCTTCAGAACTTGAGTATCACACCGGCCATGAATGTTGCATAAATACCAATTTAAAACATGAATAGTCATAAGGAGTCATTTAATGTGATTGCTTCAACAAGATCAATTAACATGAATAGTCATACGGTTTTAATGAACATTATCGCTACAATTGGGTAAAAAACAAATTTTCACTGATTACCGACCTTTAGGTTTGAGATCTTTACTAAGGGACATAATTCTGGACCACATAACGACACTAATTTTCCTTGACTTCAGCTAGTTGATCAGGAGAGTAAGTAGCACATTTATAGCTACGGAAGTACTACAAAATAGAATATCAGAGCAAATATATGTTATAATCAAATAACGTGGATTGATGTCAAAATAAAAAAATGCGATAAATATAAATTAAAACTAAAACTACATACCGTAACTGGGTTGATGTTTTCATTTTGTGAAAGGATTTCTTTCATGAATCTCATAACATAATAACCACAATCAATTGTATTGGTCTGAAGGGGGCACTATAAAATTCAAAAATGAAAGATTAAATGAATGGTGCATTATCCTTGTTTGATCTAGAGCAACATATTAAATTAGAAGAGAGTGTTGTATATACATTTATACGGATCCATGTGGTTTAGTTTGATCTAGATTTCGGGACCCTAGTTCCCTTACAAGCACAATAAATGAACAAAGCTCTAACAAAATAAAATAAATTTAGTCAACTCATTATATTCAACATATATCATATTTATATTGACATAAAACACATTTAACTTACTTGTCGAATGCATCCTTCATGGTTCAATTATATTTTGGATCATTATGCAAGGAATGTAAATAATATATTGTCTATGATGTGGCATTGATGACTAACACCAAATTACACCTACAAAATTAGTTAGCAAATTCTAATTAGCTACATTTTTAGGAATTCATTAAAGTAAATAAAATATATTAAAAAATTATTTACCATGTATTATATGCTGCCAAGAATAACTTCCCTGGCTCATTATATTCAAGAAGTGCATCGGCTATTGTCACGCCCCGCTTCCCAAAAACGTGGAGGCGAAGCGTGAGAAGGTCCGCTCAGACTTGAAGCTACAAAGCTGCAAGTCCAATAAGCGTCAAACAACATTAGATGGCAGGTCCTTGCAACGCGAAACGAAACAAAGATAATAAATAAGGAAATGAGACAAAAGAGAAATCTCAGAATATCCATAACAATAAACTCCAACATCGCAGAAAAACCACCAGGCTAAAAGAAAAGAGTCTAAAAGAGGCCCCAGCATGGCCAACAAAAGTACAAGGTACATAAACAAAGTAATGGTGCTACGCACCGACAACTAAACATCAACCTAAGGCAAAAGCAACTAAAATCAGTCTCTAAGACTGGTCTCCGGTGTCCACCAACTCCTCGTCAAACGTAGGCTCCGGCTCAGCGTCAGCAAACACCTCGTCCTCAGCTACGGTCTCAGGCTCAGGGTCTAACATGTGACACCCAAAAAAGCAAGGGGCACATGTCAGCAAGTCTCCAAGAGACTTGTGCAAGGAAACTGAAAGTACAGGTAAACAACCTAGCAGTTCTAGCATGATGCAATGACATGACAGATATAGCATGAGTGCAACAAGTAAAGTAAAGTAAAGTAAAGTACGAGCATGGCATTTAAATCATGGCATGGATGTCAAGTTTTGCAAGAAACATTCACAAGGACAAGTACAAGTATAGTAAGCACGTCGTGCACAAAGATTACGCCTTTTGGCTAGAGTGGCTGCAAGGGCCAACTCCTAAGCTCAAGTGATCGCTTATCCCTACCCCTCCACGTGTATCGAGCCAGGGCCTTACCCCCGAACACGTATGCTCGCTTCTGGATCACGAGCCAGGAAGTGTTTTTCATGATGGCATAGGGGTGCACCTAGCCGGAACAAGGAAGTACAAGTACAAGTAATGTAGCGTGTGCTACGAATGCAACATTCATCTTGGATGACTTGTAAGATGCAATGCATGGCAAATAACAGTTTAAGTGCGTACAGTTAAGGAATTTAAACATGGCAGATAACAATGCATGAATGACATGGCAAGGTGACAGATCTAGCTACGTTGTCAAGCTAGATCTTAAAGTTGCGTCTAGACAGCTATCATTTCACTGTCTAGTCTCTTTTACGCTAAAAACAAGGAAGTGGCCAAATGATCGCGCCCGGGCGTACACCCTAAAGAGCGACCGTGTAGTTTTACCGCAAGCGCACGGTGTAGCGGCGAGCGGGTATCGAACACAGGGAGGACGTATGACAGTGCCTTCTCCGAACAACCTGGCTATAGGGACAGAAGAGTAGGAATTTGCCTTTCGGCGATGTTGTCACAATCGTCAATTAATATAGAGAGATATAAAATCAAATAAAGACGCCTAGGGAATAGGGAATCCCCGCTACTCACCGTATCTCGTCAATGTGATTCATTGGTATCACAATTGCTAGGGTAGAATTTCGGATGAACTAGTCGCAACTGAATGTAAAACCTAGCTCACGCTCTCGCGCTGTTACCGGTCTATAGCAGACCTAGGTTTGGGTCTAATCTCTTGCAAACCCTAGCCTAGGCAAACTAGCATTAGGATCAACATCATTGTTCAATCGCATCCCGAGCCCACTCCCGTGCAAACTCGGTCTACAACCTATGTTGGGATAGTTCCTACCCGTCCAATCTCTTGCAAATGGGTATCGGTATGGAATTACAACCGAGAACCCTAGTATCGGTCCAATCTCTTGCAAACCGATACTACGGAAACTCAATTTCAACCCAATTCAGATTTCTAGGGTTTCCTAACGAATTGGGATCCAATCTCTTGCAAATCCTAATCGGTATGAACACCTAGCTATCCGTAATATATCAATCCCAAACTAACCCTAATAGCAATTCTAGCAATAGTTCTACCAAATCATCACAAATCGGAAATTGGGCTCGTAGGGTTCATCCTCACGCCCTAAGACGTAAAGACTAATCACAAATCATATCACAAATGAAAGAATAATCAATCGAAATAGCAGTAGAATTCATAGCAATATTCAAATAAGCAATAAAAATAAGATTTTTAATGAAGAGTGAGACAAACCAATGTAGTTCTTCAAGAATCCAACAAAATAAACATTTTCTCTCCTCTCCAATCACAAGAATCAAAAGCTAAAAAGTTTTTATCTAAAAGGCTGCCAAAAAATAAGGAAAAGCCCTCTAACCTAGGTTAGAATCATGGGTTAAATACCCCTCAAAACTGCCCAAAAAACCGTGACCAAAATGCCCCTGCGCCTCTTCAAAATCTTGTTTTTCCGCTACAGGTGCGCGGCTTACTCGGCCGAGTGACAAAAGTCGCTCGGCCGAGTGAGAGACCCTGAGAATTTACAATAAGTCCGGGGTCTTGGGGGTCTTCACTTAGGGCGTCGCTCGGCCGAGTGAGTTGTCGTCACTCGGCTGACGAGCTTATCTTCGCTCAGGCGGTTGGCAATTGCCACTCGGCCGAGTGGGTCTTCTGATGCTCAGACTGACCAAAAACAGTAAGTTGAGAGTTTTTGATGGGCGTCGTCTGAGTGCCACTCGGGCGGACGGGGTTTCGTCACTCGGCCGATGTGGCTTCTGATGCTCGGCCGAGTGCACACTTGGAGCGTGTCCGATCTGGCCGGCCGAGCGGGGTCTCGCTGGTCGGCCGAGTGACTCCTTCACTCGGCCGAGTGAGACACTAAAAATGCCCATTCTGAGTGTTTTTGCCTCCTCGTCGCTCCTACGACGTTCTTTCTTCTTCCGCTCCTCTCCAATCTCGAAATACCCCTCAGGGAAGTCTTCGGTGACACTCCGGAGTAGGTGTATTTTGGGATCACTCCAAATCGCTCCAAATCTCCTAAAATACGACAAAAACAACAAATCGTGAAAAGTATCGCAATATTGTCGATAAATCGTGAAAAACGTGATTTGAGCGATCTAAATGGCATGCAAACATGCGGAAAAAAGGTGTAAAATACGGAGTGATCAAAATCCCCCAAGCTTACCTCTTACTCGTCCTCGAGGAAGATAAGTAAAAGGCAAACCCGGTGGATTCAGAAAACGAAAACGACGAAAAAAATGGAAAACGAAAAACGAAGAAGAAAGAAGATAGCGAAGAGGGAAGCTGCTAGATCATTTTCTCAGGACGTGGGTTTTGCTTACTCATATAGCATGCACCGAACGTAAAACACATGTCGAAGACTTTTATTTCGATATCATTGTATAATGGTGTAAATAGAAATAAAAAACCCAAGAATATTGATATAGCATGAAAAAGGAATAATTCTAAAATTAACATCGTCTGAATCATTTAAAGCGGTATACAATATCGCAGATCACACACTTTTCAATTGAATGCTTTCTATGAGGAGTATAAGAATATCACGCAATAGAATAGAAAGAATAGAAAAGCGTGGATTTCATGAAATGAGTGCTAGGCATAGATTTCTGGATTTCGTGAAGCTAAAACAATCTCACCGAGTATAGAATATTACTTAGCCTAGGTTGTTGTGCACCGTCAAGTAGTCACTCTCTCACACATCATTGGATTCTCTCCCCCAAGCTTATCTATAAGCGTGGTGGCATAAAAACAATATTTACATCCCCATTTTTATGAAGCTCCAAAAGTAATAAAATAAAATCAAAAAGAGGGAAGAAAGAGAGAACATGAGATGGGATCGATTATTGAGATTCTTTTCTCTTTTCTTTTCTTTTCCTTTTTTTCTCTTTTTTATCTTTTTTTTTCTTCTTCTTTTTTTTAAATAGCATATATACACAATGATCCCAAATCAAAGAGAAATAAGGATATACAAGAATTTTTCTTTTTCTTTTTTGGTTTTGGGAAATTTGGAGCTATGATTTTAATAACGGGGGAAATGCCAAATACTAGAAGCGCTAAGGGGAGATTCACCAATGATTTTAAAATAGAGAATTGATGTCCAAGATATGTGGAGAAAGAAATAAATATGTCTCTCAGTTCACTCTATAAGACGTGCACGACAACTTCAGCAGGGTAATCTAATCTACTCGGTTTCGATCACAAAAAAGCTAACTAATCCAGATTTATCATAGCTAACATCATTCAATCATCCTGAAGTGAAATGTACAAGTCATGCAAATAGAAGTGATATAGGAAAAGGAAACGGTACTCCAGATATAAGCATCCAATGCGTGAATCTTGGTGTGTTCCCGGCGATAGCATACATATGAATATTCAGACTCAGCTAATAATAAAATTTCATCCATTTTCATACGGAAAAAGTGTGGGTTACTATCTCTAAATGTAAGGCAAATCACAGCATATGATATCAGAAACAAAAGCTAAGACACGACAAATATAGCATGCATATAGAGAAAGCTAACTCCACGTCATTTTCATCACAGAAAAATCATCTCTAGCATGAGATGAAAGAAGTAAAAGATAAAAAGGGAAAATGAAACTAATTACAATGCAGCACACAAAGAAAATAAGAAAAACGTGATGCATGGTAAAAAAAGAAAAAATGATGAAAGTGAGTGCAAAAGCGGAAAATGGCGTGAAAAAACTAAAAATAAAGGTGGTAAATCGAAAAGAACGTGAGAACTCACTCCCCCAAGCTAAAGTGCACAGTGTCCTCAATGTGCGAAGTGTGGCACACCGAGAGACGTGTAATGTGAGGGGAAGGTGAGGATGCATGCATGATGAAAAAGAAATAAAAATAACGAGATGAAAATATGATGCGGACATGATGCATGCAGATATAGGAGTGAATCGGATATAAGAGTGTGACACCAAAAAGCTCTCCTTCTCTCCCAAAAATGATATAGAAAGATATGAACAAAATGTGGACTCAAAAACAGTGAGGGGAGGGGGTGGGCAAAAATCATCAGGACCAAGCAGAGACGGGAAGCACGACGGCAAAAAAAAATCAATGGCATCAAGGGTGCCTAAGAGGGTGGGGCTGTGCCGTCTCCGTCCTGAGGCGGAGGAGGAGGAGGTGGTGGCTGGGTGGCAGTCTGCTGGGTGGGGGTGGGTGTGGGTGTGGAAGCAGGCTGGGTGTGTGTAGGAGTGGGGGGTGGGTACCTGCTGGGTGGGTGTGGGTACGCGAGGAAGCCGCTCGAGAATCTGAGTGAGGCAATAGTGAATGCCCGGAACTAGGTCGAAGCGGCTGGCCATAGCGGTGACGGTGGCAGACATGGTCCTGAGGTCACCTCTGAGGGCACTCACCGCCCCCTCGAGAGCACGAATGCTCTGAAGTACAGTGTCGGGGGGAGGTGGTGTAGAGGGACGCACCTGTCTGTGCTGTGCAGGACGGGACTGGCGGACTCGGGTGGTGTAGTGGATGGGCTCAGCAGGCATGTGGAGGAAGGGTGTTGTGCTCACAAGTGTGGGCCTAGCCTCAGTGCGAGGCTGGGGCGCAGGCTGGTATGAGGTGGAAGCAGCAGCAGCGGAAGTGGAGTATAAAAGTGGTGACGAGGCGGCCAGAGAGGTCAGTGACACAGACGTGGGAACAGACGTCACGACACTCTCAGAAAGTACGGCTGCGGTGGAGACAGAGGTGACAACCACGGTCTCCACGACGGCAGCGAAAGAGGGCTCTCCGCTCTCAACTATAGTAGGTGGGCGCTCGGGTAGGGCGGAGCAAAGGGGCTCAACGGACAGAGGGCCAGCTGTGGTGGGAGTGGTGGTGGGCGTGGAGGTAGTGGAGGTGGTCTCAGCGAGTGTACTCCCGACACCGGCAGAAGTGTGGACAGAGGTGTCGGGAGCAGCAGAAATCTCATGCTGTTGAGGGGCCGTGGGGTCAGCGGGTGCAGCGTGGGCCTGCTCAGCCTGCTCAGCCTCCTCGGCCTCAAGAACGTAGGCGGCGGGGATCAGGAGATCCATCGCCGGAAGCCAGTCCACCTGTGCGGGTGCTATCTGTGTCCGAGCTGGGCTCGAAAGGATCATGTAATCAGCACCGTAGGGACCGTGCAACCAAACCCAGTGCCGCTGACCGTGCGGACGAAGCATCTTCATCTGGGCCATGACGTCTATGGACAGTGAAGTGGGGCCCAGGGCTCGTCGCAGGTCATCCGGAAAGTCCTCGCCGGTCACCAGGGCGAGCAGGGTGATCAGACCGCCGCAACAGATCGGTGAGCAAGCGCCCACCGATACGATGATGCGATCCAAAAACTAGCTCGCGATATCAATCACGAAGGCGGGGACCAACTCGTCACTATCCCTAGCTAGAGCTCTGGGGCGCGTCATCGCATAGAGCATATAAAGCTCCGGCGTGGACATCGTCCCAGGCTCATACCTCGCCAAAAAGGTAGTCGCCATAAGGCGTTGAGCTATGCGGAGGTAGGGGTAGACGATGGACGGGGCCTTAGCCCTACTAGGGTCAAAGGCAGCTGGTAACCCATGATCCGGGCCCAGAAAGCGCTGGAATCGAAGGAAGGTGGGGGAATGTGAGTGGGGGCGTAACCACGGTCGGCCCCGGGGATATCGTGCCGCGAAAAGAAAGCTCTCATCATACCGAGAGTGACCTGGCACTCTCGGTCCATAAACCTAAACGAGCAACCCTCGTCGGTCCGGGCGATAGAACTAAGCACCTCAAATGTCGGACGGACGAAGGTGTCCACCGACACTTGGAAAAAATCTCGCCAACCCACGTTGTCATACAACGTGTGCATCCCCTCAAGTACCCCCAGGCGTCCTAGGTCTGCAAGGTGTGCGAACCTGGAGGGTACAATCGAGCGCTGGGAAATGCGTTCAAAAACGACGCGGTGTGCGTCGTCTCGGAACGTAATCCCCAGCGGCCCGACAAGTGGAGCCGGTGGTTGTAGTGGGTCGGCAGGGAGTGGCTGTGCGGGGTGAACGGGGACTGCAGGCTGTGCGGGGTGTGCGGGGTCTGCAGGTTGTGCGGGGTGAACGGGGTGTGGTGGTGTAGGCGGAGGAGAGTCCTCCACCTCGTGGGAGGGGCCGGGCTCATCCGGCCGCTTCCGCTTGGCGGAAGCTCTCCTGGTGCGTGGCCGTGTCCGGGGCGGCATGTGGGCCCCGGGTGCTCACCAAAAGTAGTAAAAATACGGCGTGCAAAAATAAATGGAATGAGTATACCGTGACACGCCGCGAGAGCAAAGAAGTGGATGCGTGCGAAGACGACGCCTCCACGAAGCCAAAATCGCTCCCCGGAAGCTCCACTGGGCTCCCCTAAGCTCCCCAATATACAATGCACATCAAACGAAGATATCAGCGAGTAATATTCAAAACGTATGGGGGGTTAGGGGTATAATAGATAGAAATCGAATTTAATTTGGTTTAGGGGCTCGTTAAACACACGGATCTTCGAAAAATACGCAAAACAGGAGAAAATAGGGTGAAATAGAGTTACCGGAGCTCGGCCGACGGTGGGATCGCCGGCGGCGACTCGGGCGAGGGTGCGGCGGCGTCGACCGGAGGTGGGTGGCCGAGCGCGGCGGCGGGGCGGCCGGTCGGGCGAGTGGGAGAGGATCGGGGCCGAGGGAAATGAAAAGTCGGGCGTTTTGGGGTTTTACTCGTTTCAAAAAACGCACCGACCCGCTCCCCTTTATATAGGAAAAGTTACGACTCGGCCGAGTGACTATGTCGCTCGGCCGAGTGATCGTAACGGAAATATTTTGAAAAATTCCTCCCCGCTTACGACTCGGCCGAGTGGCCTTGCCACCCTCGGTCGAGTGGAGAAAGTCCATTCGGCCGAGTGGCTCAAGCTACTCGGCAATACTCGCCCTAGGAGCGTATCAGTTTTACTCGGCCGAGTGAATATATATACTCGGCCGAGTGGAAATTATACTGAAATCAAGAAAAGAAACAGAGAGTTAGGTACAGCAGACTTCCCTCGTTCGTGTGCCGCTCGGGCGGACGAACTTATGTGCTCGGCCGAGTGACTAGTATACTCGGCCGAGTGAGTCCTGTTTTCTGCTGTTTGGCTTCGTTTGGGCTCTAAACTCTGTTTTTCTTCCTCCAGTCGATTTCATCCTCCTCCTAAGCATCGAGCGCATTCCTGGAGCGCTCCTCGTCGCCTTGTTCATCCTCCTAATGATAGGTACCCCGTTCTCCTCTCCTGTCAAAGAAAAATAGGACCCGTTATCACGAATTTTTTAGGCAAACGACTCAAAACACTAATAATTTCTAAAACAAAAATAAAGGGACCTCCCAACAAGCGCTCGTTTAAGGTCTTGAGCTCGACCCCCTTTGATTTTCAATTTAATGCGGGATATTGGGTGCATATGAGATGCACCCGTCGAATTTATTGGGAAGAACGATTAAATTTGGATGTTGTGGCGGCGTGTTCTTCCTCGGTGCTCCTTTTCCTCGGGTAGTGTTGGGGGGTGACTCCCCCAAGCTAGTGCTTGCTCCGGGTCTCGGCTTCACCGGTGACACCGATTTTCGTATCGGTGGGGCTTTCTTTGGAGTCTTTGTCTTTGAGAGCTTGCAGAGCTCTCGTATTCTCGCGACATCAGCGTCGCCTTCATCATATTCCATGGAGGGGTCAGGGGAATGCTCCATCTTTTCTTCTTGGCCCAAGTCCGGACTTTCCTCAAAATCTTCCTTGAATAGAGCGCCGATAGAATGGGGGATCGCCTCCTCAATGACCTCGTCAAGGAGGTCCATATAGTCCAGCTCCTCATGATAAGGCATGTGTTTCATTGCCTTGGGAATATGAAGCTCCACCTCGATGTTGCCGACATTCAATGTTAGAGTCCCTTCACGTACGTCGACAATGACACCGACGGTGGCGAGGAACGGGCGTCCAAGTATTTGCGACGTATCTCCCTCCTCCTTGACATCCATGATCACGAAGTCACATGACAAACATATGCCCCCCCGGGACTTGTAACGGGATATCCTCTGCGATCCCTACCGGCCTTGTGATCCGACCATCTGCTAGTTGTATCCGCATGTCGGTAGGTTTCAATTTTGTACCGGTGTTTAGTCTTAGGAACATAGAGAGAGGCATGAGGCTAACACTAACCCCTAAGTCCACTAACGCCTTTTGTAGAGGGACGCCGCCTAAGGTACAAGGAATTCGAAAACTCCCCGGGTCTTTGAATTTGGCGGGCTCCTTTTCTCTCTTGGTGAACCAAGTCCCCTCTTCAGCGAGCATGATTTTCTCCTTCATCTTTCTTCCTGTAATCAAATCTTTTAGGAACTTGGAGTATGTCGGGATTTCCACGATAGCGTCGAGGAAGGGGATATTGAGGCTTACCCCTCTCAAATACTCGAGAAACTTGGCTAGTCGCTTCTCCATCTTTGCTCTAGCAAGCCTCTGAGGGAATGGGATCGGTGGCATAAAATGCCTCTCTTCAATCAATTGCTCCGCTCTGGACTTTTCTTCCCTTTGCGGCTCTTTCTCTCTCTCAAATTCAATGACCGGCTTGCTTGGCTCTACAATCTCCACCACGGGCTCCTCGGTAGGAATCATGACGGGAGTGGTATCCTTCCCGCCTCTCGTAGTAACTACAACCACGGTGTTGATATGGCCGGTGTTGCCCCGTGGATTTTGCTCGGGTTGAGCCGGCAACTGTTGACTATTTCTATTGAGCAACGCAAGTTGCTCCGCAATTTGTCCAACGACAGTTGTAAGAGAGTCTTGGCCCGCCTTCAAGGAAGCATTGATCTTCTTCTGCTCGACCATAAACTCCTCCACCTTAGCTTCAAATTCAGATCGTTGTTGAGCTTGTGGAGGGTTTGGATTTCTCCACCCTTGATTGTATCCGGGCGGCCTATAGGGTCCAACTTGTTGCTTTGGTGGGAAATTTTGTTGCGGAGGCCCCCTCGGTGGATAATGTTGTTGTTGCTGTGGTGGTGGTCGAGCTTGTTGAGGTAGTTGTTGCGGCGGGTTCAATGCTCCATCATTGTTTGCATAGGAGAAACCGGGATGGTTTCTAGTGGCCGGATTGGCCCAATATCCTTGGTTCCCCGCGATATATTGAACTTGCTCCAAAGATCCCTCTCCTTGTTCTCCTCCCAAATACATAGCTTGGGATTGGTCTTGCCAATCACACATTTGATTTGTTGGTGCGGATGTGGAAGGGGTTCCTTGGGGCTCCGTAATATACTTCTCCAGTCTCTGCACCACCTTGTGGAGAGAATCGAACTTGTTGGTCAGCTCCGCTACGGTCTTTGCCTCATAGATGCTAGATGGCTTCAAGGAGGATGAAGAGTGTCCTCGCTCGTCGCCCCATTGTTGATTGTTCGAGGCCATCTCCTCAATTAAGGCCGTAGCTTCGTCGGGAGTCTTCGATAGGATGGCCCCATTTGCCGCGGCATCAATAATCTGCTTGGTCCCCGGTTGGAGACCATTGTAAAAGCTATGGACTAGCTCCCAATCTTCAATGCTATGGTGGGGGCACTGATGCTGCAGGTCTTTGAAGCGCTCCCAAGCCTCGTAGAGTGTCTCTTGAGGTCCTTGCTTGAAGGACATGAGAGCACTCCTAATCTTTACCGTCTTGAAAGGCGGATAGAACTTGTCGATGAACGCGCTTGCCAACTCATCCCATGTGATAAAGACTCCCTCAGCTTGCGTCCTCAACTAATAAAGAGCTTTATCCTTTAATGTGAAGGGGAAGAGGCACAGTCTGATGGCATCTAGGGTAACGCCCGGCATCTGGAAGGTGGCGCACTTTGATAGGAAGAGCTGGATGTGGTAGTGGGGATTTTCATGGGCGTTCCCATGAAATGGATCCTGCTGCATCAGAACCACAAGCCCAGTCTTCAACTCAAAATTCTTGTCGGCCGCCAACTCCGGCATGGCTATGGATGAGGTCGCGGAGGAAGTTTTAGTCCGGAGCCTATCTCGAATGGAAATAATCCTCGCCATTCTTGCCGCTAACTCTTCAGGTGTCTCCCGGACGTTCATAAACCTCCCTTCCGTATCGGGTCTCCTCTCCGCTCTGATTCTCCGCAATGTACGCTCGATCTCAGGATCAAACAATATACCGATGGGGTCTGCTGTGGATCTCGTGTACATGCACAGGAAAACAAAGTTTCAAAGCAGTGATTAGCACAATGGAAGGGTTAGATAAAAAATAAAGAAATAAAACAAAAATAAAGAAATAGCTAGGGTGGTAGGATCAAACACAATCGCCTCCCCGGCAACGGCGCCAAAAACTTGATCGCACCCGGGCGTACACCCTAAAGAGCGACCGTGTAGTTTTACCGCAAGCGCACGGTGTAGCGGCGAGCGGGTATCGAACACAGGGAGGACGTATGACAGTGCCTTCTCCGAACAACCTGGCTATAGGGACAGAAGAGTAGGAATTTGCCTTTCGGCGATGTTGTCACAATCGTCAATTAATATAGAGAGATATAAAATCAAATAAAGACGCCTAGGGAATAGGGAATCCCCGCTACTCACCGTATCTCGTCAATGTGATTCATTGGTATCACAATTGCTAGGGTAGAATTTCGGATGAACTAGTCGCAACTGAATGTAAAACCTAGCTCACGCTCTCGCGCTGTTGCCGGTCTATAGCAAACCTAGGTTTGGGTCCAATCTCTTGCAAACCCTAGCCTAGGCAAGCTAGCATTAGGATCAACATCATTGTTCAATCGCATCCCGAGCCCACTCTCGTGCAAACTCGGGCTACAACCTAGGTTGGGATAGTTCCTACCCATCCAATCTCTTGCAAACGGGTATCGGTATGGAATTGCAACCGAGAACCCTAGTATCGGTCCAATCTCTTGCAAACCGATACTACGGAAACTCAATTTCAACCCAATTCAGATTTCTAGGGTTTCCTAACGAATTGGTATCTAATCTCTTGTAAATCCCAATCGGTATGAACACCTAGCTATCCGTAATATATCGATCCCAAACTAACCCTAATAGCAATTCTAGCAATAGTTCTACCAAATCAACACAAATCGGAAATTGGGCTCGTAGGGTTCATCCCCACGACCTAAGACGTAAAGAATACTCACAAATCATATCACAAATGAAAGAATAATCAATCGAAATAGCAGTAGAATTCATAGCAATATTCAAATAAGCAATAAAAATAAGATTTTTAATGAAGAGGGAGACAAACCAATGTAGTTCTTCAAGAATCCAACAAAATAAACCTTTTCTCTCCTCTCCAATCACAAGAATCAAAAGCTAAAAAGTTTTTATCTAAAAGGCTGCCAAAAAGTAAGGAAAAGCTCTCTAACCTAGGTTAGAATCAGGGGTTAAATACCCCTCAAAACTGCCCAAAAAACCGTGACCAAAATGCCCCTGCGCCTCTTCAAAATCGTGTTTTTCCGCTACAGGCGCGCGGCTTACTCGGCCGAGTGACAAAAGTCGCTCGGCCGAGTGAGAGACCCTGAGAATTTACAGTAAGTCCGGGTCTTGGGGGTCTTCACTTCGGGCGTCGCTCGGTCGAGTGAGTTGTCGTCACTCGGCCGACGGGCTTATCTTCACTCGGGCGGTCGGTAATTGCCACTCGGCCGAGTGGGTTTTCTGATGCTCAGACTGACGAAAAACATTAAGTTGGGAGTTTTTGATGGGCGTCATCTGAGTGCCACTCGGGCGGACGGGGTTTCGTCACTCGGCCGATGTGGCTTCTTTTGCTCGGCCGAGTGCACACTTGGAGCGTGTCCGATCTGGCCGGCCGAGCAGGGTCTCGCTGGTCGGCCGAGTGACTCCTTCACTCGGCCGAGTGAGACACTAAAAATGCCCATTCTGAGTGTTTTTGCCTCCTCGTCGCTCCTACGACATTCTTTCTTCTTCCGCTCCTCTCCAATCTCGACATACCCCTCAGCGAAGTCTTCGGTGACACTCCGGAGTAGGTGTATCTAGGGATCACTCCAAATCGCTCCAAATCTCCTGAAATACGACAAAAACAACAAATCGTGAAAAGTATCGCAATATTGTCGATAAATCGTGAAAAACGTGATTTGAGCGATCTAAATGGCATGCAAACATGCGGAAAAAAGGTGTAAAATACGGAGTGATCACCTAAAACTTGGCCAAAAGCAAAGATTGGCAAGTTTCAATTGCCTGCAAGTCAAACGTCTGAAAAACACCGTCCAACGGGTCCAAAGTCACAAGTAACCTATGTGTACAAGTCCACCGGCCTACATTCCATTTTATTAATCTTTGATTAGTGAATCTAAAACAATTAAAACACTTTAAAAACACCAATTATTAGTCTTAATTATCAGGCTGTGGTTGGGGTCCTAAGGGTGCAAAGCGTTACCTCAACACGACGCGAAAGCTACACTGGCGTCGGGTAGCGACGCCAGGGGTTGGAATAAAAGAATGCGCTCCAAGTCCAGATTCCAGGATAGATTCCTCGCTCGAATAAT
Organism: Scilla litardierei; assembly: GCA_030789695.1. Taxonomy (NCBI): domain Eukaryota; kingdom Viridiplantae; phylum Streptophyta; class Magnoliopsida; order Asparagales; family Asparagaceae; genus Scilla; species Scilla litardierei. The sequence continues at coordinate 260,970,183 of CM061142.1, read as the reverse complement.
CTGATCAGCAACTAGAGCAACGAACCAAGATTCCAAAGCTTGCACGTGCGGGCTACGACGTATCGCAACGTTGTAGACGGCAAATCTTCGAAGAGAAAGCACCTAGGTGGGACCCACAGCAGTTCTAGGGGCCAATGGGGGACCCACAACACCTCTGGAGAACTTGGGGGGCCCACTGTGGCAAGCGGTGCGAGAGTTGCGACGTTGCGACGAACGTCGCTCGGTCAGACACGGTCGGTGAGAGGAATTCTCTCGGCCAGACACTGCGACGGGGGCTGTGTAGCGCTTGGGGGTGCGGTGCGGAGCGGGCTCTCGGTCGTAGCGGGCGGATGCGGGGGATCGGGTCGGTCGGGCGCTTGGGCGGGGGCTTGCAACGTTGCAAGCGTTGCAACGGTGCGGGCGATGCGGAGAAGCGGGGGAGCGCTTTGGTCGGACACAGCGGATGCGAGGGTCGGTGCGGGCTTGCAAAGCGGATGAGGAGCGGCTGTGCGATGCGGAGCGGGCGACTGGTCAGACCGATGTGCTATCTCGGTCGGGCACGAGGCGATGTGGAGCAACGAAGCAGGCGGCTGCTGCGATGTGGAGCGGAGCTTGGTGCGGGCGGGGCTCTCGGTCAGACCGAGAGAACGGGGGCGAAATCCTCGGTCGGTGCGGGCGGACGGTGCTGCAACGTTGCGACGAACGTCGCAAGCGAGATTTTGGGTTTTGGGAGCGGCTAGGGTTGTTTGTTTGCGAAAATAGGGTTTCCTAGGGGTTGTTTATATAGTATAGAGGGGTTGACTTGGTCTAGGGCTAATTCTAATAGAATTAGGATTTAAAAATAATTAAAAATCAATTTCTCTCTCTCTATCTCTCTCTAACCCACACATGGCTAGGGTGCGGCCAAGATGAGCTAGGATTTGGCTCAAAAATATTTCGAAGTATAATAATCTAATAAAAATTTTATTTGGCTAAAAATATTTTAAAACTTAGTTATTAAAAAATTTTAAAGCTTTGTTAAAAATGTAAAAGTGGTCAAATAAACTCCAAAAATTGTAAATTAAATATTGGAGTTATCGGGACGACGAGAGGAATGTAACTAAGAAGACGGATCTCAATTTCGACGTCGAGCGACGAAACTAAAAATAGAAACGTCTCACGTCGAAAGTGAAAATCACAACGTCTCTTCGAATAAGATCAAATCGTGGGAAAACGACCCGAGAAATGTCGTTCCAAATTAGTGCCACAATATAATACTCTCAGAGACGTTCACAACGACATATCACACCAAAGTGTTCACAAACAAACAAAGTCTAAAATAAACACGTGCACGGTCAAAAGCACGTGCACGAACAAAGTACAACGAAAACAGACCGTTACATCCTCCCCACCTTAGAAATGATTCTGTCATCGTAATCAACATCAAGCACTGCTCCGGAAAAGGTGCGGGAAACGCTCTCTCATGTCATCCTCACGCTCCCAGGTGGACTCCCCAGGGGAACCATGACGCCACTGCACACGAACCAAGTCGACGGTCTTATTCCTCAGCTGCTTCTGTCGACGATCCAGAATCTCAACTGGCTGCTGATCATAAGACAGATCCGGACGAACCGTGATCTCTGAGAAATCCACAGCATGGGACGGATCACTAACGTATCTACGTAACTGAGATACGTGAAATACGTCGTGAACTCCCTCCAGCGATGGTGGCAACGCCAAGCGATAAGCCATAGCTCCAACTCTCTCCAGAACGTCAAACGGCCCAATGAACCTCGGACTCAGCTTGCCTCTCTTCCCAAATCGGATAACTCCGCGGTTCGGAGAAATCTTCAGAAAGACATGATCTCCAGGCTGAAACTCCAAGGGCCTCCGTTTAGCATCTGCCCAATGCTTGAAACGGTCCTGCGCAATCCTCAGCTTCTCCCGAATGTTCCTCACAACATCCACGGCCTCTACAATCATCTCCGGTCCTAACATCTCCTGATCTCCAATGTCATCCCAGCTCAGTGGCGATCGACATTTCTTCCCATATAGCGCGACAAAAGGCGCCATACCAATACTCACCTGGTAGCTGTTATTGGAGGCAAACTCAACATGATGGAGATGATCCTCCCAAGATCCCTTAAAGTCCAACATGCACGCTCTCAGCATGTCCTCCAAAATCTGAATCGTCCTCTCGGACTGGCCATCCGTCTGTGGATGGTACGCCGTGCTGAAACTCAGACTCGTACCCAAGCTCTTCTGCAGACTCTGCCAAAACTGAGACGTGAATCTCGTGTCTCTGTCCGACACGATACTCACAGGGACTCCGTGAAGTTGTACGATCTCCTGCACGATTCACGTTACATCACTATCTAAACTAGGAAAAGGAAACAGAAACAGAGAGTAAAGGATTTACCTCCATATATCCCCTTTCTAGCATCTCAGTAGACTGTCCTACTCGGAAGGGAATAAAGTGCTCAGATTTGGTCAATCGGTCTACGATCACCCAAATTGCGTCATTCTGCTTCGGACTCCGAGGTAGTCCAGTCACGAAATCCATAGTGATATGTTGCCACTTCCACTCCGGAATCGGAATCGGTTGTAGCAACCCTGCCGTACGCTGATGCTCCGCCTTTACCTGCTGGCAAACCAGACACTTGGCTACACTCCGAGCCACACTCCTCTTCATACCATGCCACCAATAGTTCAGACGAAGATCCTTATACATCTTGGTGCCACCAGGATGTACAGAATACGGTGAGCTGTGTGCCTCCACCAATAATTCCTCTCTGATATCTCCAGCTAGCACACACAACCTGGCTCCAAATCTCAACGTACCATTCTCATGAATCAAGAAGTCAGTCCGCAGACCGGCTTCCACCTGCTCCCGAATCTTCACAAGTATAGTATCTCCAGCCTGTCCAGCCTTGATCCTATCCACGATCGTCGACTGTATCTTCATACTCATCAACGAAGAAGTCTCTCCAGGAAGAATAATCTCAATACCAGACTCGCAAAAATCCTGCTGCAATCTCCACTGCGAAGTCAACATCATCACCGCTGGAAGTCTGCTCAGCGCATCTGGAACCACATTCACCTTGTCAGGGTGATACTGCAAATCAATCTCATAATCCGCCATGAGCTCCAACCACCGACGCTGTCGCATGTTGAGCTCCTTCTGAGTAAAAATGTACTTCAAGCTTTTGTGATCGGTGAAGATCTTCACCTTCTCACTCAGCAGGAAATGCCTCTAAATCTTGAGCACAAACACAACAGCAGCCAACTCCAAATCGTGTGTCGGCTAATTCTTCTCATGAGCCTTGAGCTGACGAGAAGCATACGCAACCACGTGCCCATGCTGATGCAACACACATCTGAGACCCTTGCCGAAAGCATCGCAAAAGATCTCGAATCCTCCACTCCGATCAGGCACAGCAAGAACAGGGATAGTCATTAATCTCTCCTTCAGACCATCGAAAGCCTTCTTACAATCATCAGACCAAACAAATGGTACATCCTTCCGTGTCAGTCTGGACATCGGCTCAGCAGTCCGGGAAAAGTCCTTAATAAAACGCCAATAATAACCTGCAAGCCCAAGGAAACTCCGGATCTCAGACGCTGACTGCGGAACAGGCCACTCCCTGAAAGCCTTAATCTTCTCGGGATCCACCGAAATTCCATCGCCTGACACCACATGCCCGAGGAAAGTAACTCTATCCAGCCAAAACTCGCACTTGGGATACTTAGCATACAAACGATGCTTCCTCAAAATCTCCAACACTGTCCATAAGTGCGATGCATGCTCTTCCTATGACTTCGAATAGATCAGGATGTCGTCAATAAAGATAACGATAAACTTGTCTAGAAAGTCGTAGAAGATCAGATTCATCAGGTTCATAAAAACTGCGGGCACATTGGTTACACCGAAAGGCATAACCACGAACTCGTAGTGACCAAACTTCGTCCTGAACGCTGTCTTCAGGATTTCGTCCTTCTTCACCTTGAGCTGATGATAACCACTCCTCAGATCCAACTTAAAGAACACCCTCGAACCTCCAAGCTGATCAAAAATATCATCTATATGAGGCAATGGGTATTTATTCTTGATGGTCATAGCAGTCAGCTCGCTGTTGTCCACGCACATGCGACGCGAACCATCCTTCTTCCTCCGGCAGTCGATCGGGACGTAGAACTCGCAAGCCAAACCATCCCAAGCATTGCATCGTAGTTGATGATGTCGTGGACAATAAAATCAGCGTAAAGCTCATGTCCACAGACCACCAAAGGGCAAGAATTGCACCCATGATGCACCGAGATCATGACATTTCCTGTAACGATGTTCCAACTCTTGGGAAGAGGGGATGTCATCAAGGAATGCTTCTCCACGAAGCTCCGAGAAATAATGCACATCGATGCACCAGAGTCAAAGAGGACTCGTGCAGGAAATGTGCAAACCAAAATCACACCTAACAAGCAAACTAACAATTAAACCATGTTCTAACAAACAATCATATGCAATCAACCAAACATAAGCTACCAATCAAAACTATCTAGGGAAGGAAACAACTAGATTGAGAGTTACCTGCGATAACCTCATCCACAGCCTCGCTCTCCACTGTCGTCATCAGATAAGCCTGCCTCCTCGGCTGCATAGCCTACTGAAAAGCCTGCCTCTGTGGAGCGAGGGCTGCTCCACGTCTAACAGCTACAGGTGCTTTTTGTAGTTGAGCTCCGACTGGCTCTTTCCCCCGAATGCTTAGCTCTCGGACGGTCCTTTAAGGTATGCGCTGCATCGCCACAAATCAAGCACTGGCCCAGCTTCCGCCTGCACTGTTCCTTCACATGACCAGTCTTGCTACAATGATAGCACACCTTCCGACTCGGCCCAGCTTCTGGTGCTTGCTGTGGAACTCCATCCAATGCTTTTCCGCAGTTGATTTGCATGCCGAAAATCCTTCGCTGAATGAGTAGCATCACCACAAATCAAACACCGACCTAGAAATCTTCTGCACTGCTCCTTGACGTGCCCGGTCTTGCCACAGAAATAGCAGGTCTTCAGAGTAGGTCCACCACCAGCTCGGGTCTGTCGTCTTCTAGCCATCTAACGACATAGAAACAGACAAAAATTAGACTCAAAGCTTAATGACTTGAATGTTGTAATTTATTTAATGGACATTCCGTTATTATCGTTGTTCCATTAATTCGCAATTGCAAGACGTGACCTGCATGGGCCACCAACAAAACCTGTCACGCCCCGCTTCCCAAAAACGTGGAGGCGAAGCGTGAGAAGGTCCGCTCAGACTTGAAGCTACAAAGCTGCAAGTCCGATAAGCGTCAAACAACATTATATGGCAGGTCCTTGCAACGCGAAACAAAACAAAGATAATAAATAAGGAAATGAGACAAAAGAGAATTCTCAGAATATCCATAATAATAAACTCCAACATTGCAGAAAAGCCAACAGCCTAAAAGAAAAGAGTCTAAAAGAGGCCCCAGCATGGCCAACAAAAGTACAAGGTACATAAACAAAGTAATGGTGCTACGCACGGACAACTAAACAGCAACCTAAGGCAAAAGAAACTAAAATCAGTCTCTAAGACTGGTCTCCGGTGTCCACCAACTCCTCGTCAAACGTAGGCTCCGGCTCAGCGTCAGCAAACACCTCGTCCTCAGCTACGGTCTCAGGCTCAGGGTCTAACATGTGACACCCAAAAGAGCAAGGGGCACATGTCAGCAAGTCTCCAAGAGACTTGTGCAAGGAAACTGAAAGTACAGGTAAACAACCTAGCAGTTCTAGCATGATGCAATGACATGGCAGATATAGCATGAGTGCAACAAGTAAAGTAAAGTAAAGTAAAGTAAAGTACGAGCATGGCATTTAAATCATGGCATGGATGTCAAGTTTTGCAAGAAACATTCACAAGGACAAGTACAAGTATAGTAAGCACGTCGTGCACAGAGATTACGCCTTTTGGCTAGAGTGGCTGCGCGGGCCAACTCCTAAGCTCAAGTGATCATTTATCCCTACCCCTTGCTATCGTCTCAGTAGACTGTCCTACTCGGAAGGGAATAAAGTGCGCGGATTTGGTCAATCGGTCTACGATCACCCAAATCGCGTCATTCTGCTTCGGACTCCGAGGTAGTCCAGTCACGAAATCCATAGTGATGTGTTGCCACTTCCACTCTAGAATCAGAAGCGGTTGTAGCAACCATGCCGTACGCTGATGCTCCGCCTTTACCTGCTGGCACCCAGACACTTGGCTACACTCCGAGCCACACTCCTCTTCATACCATGCCACCAATAGTTCAGACGAACATCCTTGTACATCTTGGTGCCACCAGGATGTACAGAATACGGTGAGCTGTGTGCCTCCACCAATAATTCCTCTCTGATATCTCCAGCTGGCACACACAACCTGGCTCCAAATCTCAACGTACCATCCTCATGAATCAAGAAGTCAGTCCGCAGACCGGCTTCCACCTGCTCCCGAATCTTCACCAGCTTAGTATCTCCAGTCTGTCCAGCCTTGATCCTATCCACGATCGTCGACTGTATCTGCATACTCATCAACGAAGAAGTCTCTCCAAGAAGAATAATCTCAATACCAGACTCGCAAAAATCCTGATGCAATCTCCACTGCGAAGTCAAAATCATCACCGCTGGAAGTCTGCTCAGCTTATCCGGAACCACATTCACCTTACCAGGGTGATACTGCAAATCAATCTCATAATCCGCCATGAGCTCCAACCACCGACGCTGTCGCATGTTGAGCTCCTTCTGAGTAAAAATGTACTTCAAGCTTTTGTGATCGGTGAAGATCTTCACCTTCTCACTCAGCAGGAAGTGCCTCCAAATCTTGAGCACAAACACAACAGCAGCCAATTCCAAATCGTGTGTCGGGTAATTCTTCTCATGATCCTTGAGCTGACGAGAAGCATACGCAACCACGTGCGCATGCTGATGCAACACACATCCGAGACCCTTGCTGAAAGCATCGCAAAAGATCTCGAATCCCCCACTCCGATCAGGCACAGCAAGAACAGGGGCAGTCGTTAATCTCTCCTTCAGAACATTGAAAGCCTTCTTACAATCATCAGACCAAACAAATGGTACATCCTTCCGCGTCAGTCTGGTCATCGGCTCAGCAATCCGGGAAAAGTCCTTAATGAAACACCGATAATAACCTGCAAGCCCAAGGAAACTCCGGATCTCAGATGTTGACTGCGGAACAGGCCACTCCCTGATAGCCTTAATCTTCTCGGGATCCACCAAAATTCCATTGCCTGACACCACATGCCCAAGGAAAGCAACTCTATCCATCCAAAACTCGCACTTGGGATACTTAGCATACAAACGATGCTTCCTCAAAATCTCCAACACTGTCCACAAGTGCGATGCATGCTCTTCCTCTGACTTCGAATAGATCAGGATGTCATCAATAAAGATAACGACAAACTTGTCTAGAAAGTCGTAGAAGATCAGATTCATCAGGTTCAAAAAAACTATGGGCGCATTGGTTACACCGAAAGGCATAACCACGAACTCGTAGTGACCATACTTCGTCCTGAACGCTGTTTTCAGGATTTCGTCCTTCTTCACCTTGAGCTGATGATAACCACTCCTCAGATCAACCTTAGAGAATACCCTCGAACCTCCAAGCAGATCAAAAATATCATCTATATGAGGCAATGGGTATTTATTTTTGATGGTCACAGCAGTCAGCTCCCTGTAGTTGATCGCTCCGGAATGTAACCCAAAAGTGCGACCGTGTAGTTTTACCGCAAGCGCACGGTGTAGCGGCGAGCGGGTTATCGAACACAGGGAGGACGAATGAAAGTGCTTGCTCCAATCAACCTGGCTATTTAGGAACAGAAAAGAGAGAAATTTGCCTTTGGCGATCCTGTCACAATCGTCAGACAAAGTACGAAGATATCAAATCAAATAAAGAACGTCTAGGGAATGGGGAATTCCCGCCACTCACCGTATTTCGTCAATGTGGTTCATTGGTATCAAAATTGCTAGAATAAAATTTTGGATGAACTAGTTGCAACTGAATGTAATACCTAGCTCACGCTCTCGCGCTGTTGCCGGTCTATAGCTGTCCTAGGTTCGGGTCCAATCTCTTGCAAACCCTAGCCTAGGCAAGCTAGCATTAGGATCAACATCATCGTTCAATCACGCCCCGAGCCCACTCTCGTGCAAACTCGGGCCACGACCTAGGTTGGGATAGTTCCTACCCGTCCAATCTCTTGCAAACGGGTATCGGCACGGAATTGCAACCGGAAACCCTAGTATCGGTCCAATCTCTTGCAAACCGATACTACAGAAATTCGATTCCAACCCAATTCGGATTTCTAGGGTTTCCTATTGAATTGGGATCCAATCTCTTGCAAATCCCAATCGGTATGAACTCCTAGCCATCCGTAGTAAATCGATCCCAATCTAACCCTAATAGCAATTCTAGCAAAATTTCTACCAATTCATCACAAATCTGAAATTGTGCTCGTAGGGTTCATCCCCACGCCCCAAGACGTGTAGACTACTCACAATTCATAGCACAAATACAAAAATAATCAATGAAATTAACAAGAGAATTCATCACAATATTGAGATAAGCAATAAAAATAGTATTTTTAGAGGAGAGAGAGGCAAACCAATGGAGTTCTTCCAATAATCCAACAAAAATCAACTTTTGTCTCCTCTCCAATCACAAAATCTAAAGCTAAAAAGTTAATCTAAAAAGATGCAAAAATTCAAGAGAAAAGCTCCCTAACCTAGGGTAAAAACAGGGGTTAAATACCCCCCAAAATCGTCCAAAAAACTGTGACCAAATTGCCCCATGCGCAGCCTGAAATCCGCAATTTTCGCTACAGGCAGCGCGTCGCACTCGGCCGAGTGACAAAAGTCGCTCGGCCGAGTGAGAAACCCTGTAAATTTCCAGTAAGTCTGGGTCTTCAGGGATCTTCACTTCGGGAGTCGCTCGGCCGAGTGAGTTGTCGTCACTCGGCCGATGGCTTCTTAGTACTCGGGCGGTCGGCATTTGCCACTCGGCCGAGTGGGTCTTCTGAAGCTCAGGCAGACGAAAAACAGTAAGTTGGCGATTTTTGAATGGCTTCGTCTGAGTGCCACTCGGGCGGACGGGATCTCGTCACTCGGCCGATGTGGCTTCCGTAGCTCGGCCGAGTGCACACATGAAGCGTGTCCGATCAGGTCGGCCGAGCGGTGTCTCGCTGGTCGGCCGAGTGACTCCTTCACTCGGCCGAGTGGGACACCAAAAATGCCCAATCAGCTTGTTTTGGCCTCCTCGTCGCTCCTGCAACGTTCTTTCTTCTTCCTCTCCTCTCCAATGGCAAAATACCCCTCGGGGAGGTTGTCGGTGACACTCTGGAGTAGGCGTATCTCTAGATCACTCCAAATCGCTCCAAATCACCTGAAATGCGACAAAAACAACAAATCGTGAAAAGCATCGCAATTTTGTCGATATATCGTGAAAAACATGATTTGAGCGATCTAAATGGCATGCAAACATGCGGGAAAAAAGTGTAAAATAAGGAGTGATCAAAATCCCCCAAGCTTACCTCTTACTCGTCCTCGAGGAAGATAAGTAAAAGGCGAACCCGGTGGATTCAGAAAACTAAAACGACGAAAAAAAATGAAAAACGAAGAAGAACGAAAACGAAATAAAAACGAAGAAGAAAGAAAGAAGCGAAGAAGGAAGCTGCTAGATCATTTTCTCAGGACGTGGGTTTTGCTTACTCATATAGCATGCACCGAATGAAAAACACATGTCAAAGAATTTTATTTCGATATCATAGTATAATGGTGCAAATAGAAACAGAAAACCCACGAACGACGATATAATCATGAAGAACGGAATAATTTTAGAATTAACATCGTCTGAATCATTTAAAGCGGTATACAAATCGCAGATCACACACTTTTCAATTGAATGCTTTCTATGAGGAGTATAGGAGTATCACGCAATAGAATAGAAAGAATAGATAAGTGTGGATTTCATGAAATGAGTGCTAGTCATGGATTTCTGGACTTCGTAAAGCTAGAAATAATCTCACCGAGTATAGAATATTACTTAGCCTAGGTTGTCGTGCAACGTCAAGTAGTCACTCTCTCACACATCATTGGATTCCCTCCCCCAAGCTTATCTATAAGCGTGGTGGCATAAAAATATTTACATCCCCATTTTTATAAAGCTCCAAAAGTAATGAAAATAAATGCAAAAAGAGAGAAGAAAGAGAGAACATGAGATGGGATCTTTTATTGAGGTTCTTTCCTCTTTTCTTTTTCTTTTTCTCTCTTTTTTTTCTCTTTTTTTTCTTTTTTTTCAAATAACATATACACACAATGATCCCAACTCAAAGAGAAGTAAGAACATACAAGAATTTTTTTTTCTTTTTCTTTCTTTGGTTTTGGGAAATTTGGAGCTAGGAATTAATAGCGGGGGAAATGCCATATAATAGAATCGCTAAGGGGAGATTCACCAATGATTTTAAAATAGAGAAATGATGTTCACGATTTGTGGAGAAAGGAATAAATATGTCTCTCGGTTCACTCTATAAGACGTGCACGACAACTTCAGCAGGGTAATCTAATCTACTCAGTTTCGATCACAAAAAAGCTAACTAATCCAGATTTATCATAGCTAACATCATTCAATCATCCTGAAGTGAAATGTACAAATCATGCATATAGAAGTGATATAGGAAAAGAAATCGGTACTCCAGATATAAGCATTCAATGCGTGAATCTTGGTGTGTTTTCTGCGATAGCATACATATGAATATTCAGACTCAGCTAATAATAAAATTTCATCCATTTTCATGTGGAAAAAGTGTGGGTTACTATCTCTAAATGCAAGGCAAATCACAGCATTTGATATCAGAAATAAAATCTAAGACATGACAAATATAGCATGCATATAGAGAAAGCTAACTCCACGTCATCATCATCACAGAAAAGTCATCTCTAGCATGAGATGAAAAAGAAATAAAGATAAAAGGGAAAATAAAACTATTTACAATGCGGCACACAGAGAAATAAGAAAAACGTGATGCATGGTAAAATAAAAGAAAAATGATGAAAATAAGTGCAAAAGCGGAAAATGGCGTGAAAAAACTAAAAAGAAAGGTGGTAAATCAAAAAGAACGTGAGAACTCACTCCCCCAAGCTAAATGGCACAGTGTCCTCAATGTGCAAAGTGTGGCACACCGAGAGACAAGTAATGGGAGGGGTAAGTGAGGATGCATGCATGAGGAAAAATAAAAGAAAATAATGAAACGAAAAATATGATGCGGACATGATGCATGCAGATATAGGAGTGATACAGATATAAAGGTGTGACACCAAAAACTCTCCCTCTCTCCCAAAAAAGATATATAAAGATATGTAAAGAAGATGTGTACCCAAAAACTGTGAGGGGAGGGGGTGGTGGGCAAAATGAATCAGGACCCAGCAGAGACGGGCAGCACAACGGCAAAAAGAATCGATGGCATCAAGAGTGCCTAAGAAGGTGGGGCTGCACCGTCTCCGTCCTGAGGCGGAGGTGGTGGTGGTGGTGGTGGGACAGGCTGCTGAGCGGGAGTGGGTGTGGAAGCAGGCTGGGTATGGGTAGGAGTGGGGGTGGTGACCTGCTGGGTGGGTGGGGGTACACAGGGGAGTCGCTCCAGGACCTGGGTAAGGCAGTAGTGAATATGCGGGAGCGGGTCGAAGCGGCCAGCCATCGCTGTGACGGTGGCGGACAGGGTCCTAAGGTCGCCTCTGAGGCCACTCACCGCCCCCTCGAGAGCACGAATGCTCTGAAGTACAGTGTCGGGGGGAGGTGGGGGACGGACCGGTCTGGGCTGTGCAGGTCGGGGCTGGCGTACTCTGGTGGCGTAGGTGACGGGCTCAGCAGGTAGGGGAACGAAAGGTGCTGCGCTCGCAAGTGTGGGCCTGGCCTCAGTGCGAGGCCAGGGCATCGGCTGGTGAGAAGTGGAGGCAGCAGCAACGAAAGAAGAATACAAAAGTGGCAACGAGGCGGCCAGAGAGGTCGGTGACACAGAAGTGTGGACAGACGCCACGACACTCTCAGAGAATACATCAGCGGTGGAGACAGAGGTGGAGACCACGGTCTCTACGGTGGTGGCAAAAGAGGGCTCTCCGCACTCAACTATAGTCGGCGGGCGCTCGGGTGGGGCAGAGGAAACGGGCTCGGCAGACAGAGGGCCAGTGGTGGTGGTGGCAGGCGTGGAAGTAGTGGAGGTGGGCTCAGCTAGGGTACTCCCGACACCGACAGCAGTGTGGACAGAGGTGTCGGGAGCATCAGAAATATCAGGGATAGGCTGAGGGGCCACGGGGTCAACAGGGGCAGCAGGCTCAGTAGGTGCAACAGGGTCTGCGGGGGCAGCGTGGGTAGCGTGGGCCTGCTCGGCCTCCTCGGCCTCGAGCACGTATGCGGCTGGGATCAGAACATCCATCGCAGGGAGCCAGTCCACCTGGGCCGGTGCAATCTGAGTCCGAGCTGGGCTCGGAAGAATCATGTAATCGGCACCGTAAGGGCCGTACAGCCAGACCCAGTGTCGCTCACCGTGCAGACGCAGCATCTTCATCCGGGCCATAACATCTATGGACAGTGAAGTGGGGCCCGGTGCTCGTCGCAAGTCATCTGGAAAATCCTCGCCGGTCATAAGGGCGAGCAAGGTGATCAGGCCGCCGCAGCATATCGGTGAGCGAGCGCCCACCGATACGATGATGCGGTCTAAAAACCAAGCCGCGACATCAATCACGACGGCGGGGACCAACTCATCGCCCTCCCTAGATAGAGCTCTGGGCCGTGTCATCGCGTAGAGCATATAGAGCTCCGACGTGGACATCGTACCCGGCTCATATCTCGCCAAAAAGGTCGTCGCCATAAGGCGCTGAGCTATACGGAGGCAGGGATGGACAATGGCCGAGGCCTTGGCCCTACTAGGGTCAAAGGCAACGTGAAGACCCGTAATCCGGGCCCAGAAGGCGCCGGCATCGAAGGAAGGTGGGGGGATATGGGTGGGGGCGTAACCTCGGTCGGCCCCGGGGACATCGGGCCACGAGAAGAAGGCTCTCATCATACCGAGAGTGACCTGGCACTCTCGGTCCATGAACCGAAACGAGCATCCCTCGTCGGTCCGGGCGATCGAACTAAGAACCTCAAGTGTTGGACGGATAAACGTGTCCGCCGACACCTGAAAGAAATCTCGCCAGCCCACGTTGTCGTACAACGTGAGCATCCCCTTGAGTACCCCCAGGCGTCCTAGGTCTGCAAGGTGCGCGAACCTGGAGGGTACGATCGAGCGCTGGGAGATACGCTCGAAAGCGACGCGGTGTGCGTCGTTCTGGAACGTGATCCCCAGTGGCCCGATAAGTGGAGCCGGAGGTGGTTGCTGTGGAGCGGCAGGGAGTGGCTGTGCGGGGTGTATGGGCTGTGCGGGCTCTGCAGGCTGTGCGGAGCGTGTGGGGCCTGCAGGCCGTGCTGGGTGGACGGGGTGTGGTGGAGAAGGCGGAGGAGAGTCCTCCACCTCGTGGGAGGGGCCGGCATCATCCGACCGCTTCCGCTTGGCGGAAGCTCTTCTCGACCGCGGCCGTGTCCGGGGCGGCATATGGGCCCCGAGCGCTCACCAAAACCAATAAAAATGCTGCGTGCGTAAAATAAAGGAAAGAATATACCACGACACGCCGCGAGTGCAAAGCTATGGAAGCGTGCGAAGACGACGCCTCCACGTAGCCCAAATCAGTCCCTGGAAGCTCCCCTGGGCTCCCCTAAGCTCCCAAATATAACCTGCGCATGAAACGGAGATATCAGTGAGTAATATTCAAAACGTATGGGGCATTAGGGGTGTAATAGATAGAAATTGAAATTAATTTGGGTTTGGGGTTCGTTAGATACATGGATCCTCGAAAAATACACAAAAGAGGAGAGAATAGGCTAAAAATGGGGTTACCTGAGTCGGCCAGAGCAGTGGCCGCCGGTGGCGACTCGGGCGAGGTGCGGCGGCGGCTCGGCCGGTGAAGGGTGGCCGAGCGGCGACGCGGCGCGAGGGATCGGGCGAGCGAGGGGGAGGTTCGGTCGCTGGGAAGTCGAAAAGTCGGGGCAGTTGCGAATTGGTTCGTTTCGAAAAATGAGCCCGACCCTCGCCCCTATTTATAGTAAAAGTTACGACTCGGCCGAGTGACTGGGTCGCTCGGCCGAGTGAACTTTAAGTAAAAATTCCTCCCCGCTACGCTTCGGCCGAGTGGCCTTGCCACCCTTGGCTGAGTGGAGTAAGTCCATTCGGCCGAGTGGCTCAAGCTACTCGGCATGACTCGCCCTAGGAGCGTATCAGTTTTACTCGGTCGAGTGAATTTATATACTCGGCCGAGTAGCATTTATACTGAAATCAGGAAAATAAACAGAGAGTTGGGTACAGCAGACTTCCCTCGTTCGTGAGCGGCTCGGCCGGACGAACTTGTGTGCTCGGCCGAGTAACTAGTATACTCGGCCGAGTGAGCCTTGTTTGCTGCTGTTTGTCTTCGTTTGAGCTCTAAACTCTGTTTTTCTTCCTCCAGTCGATTTCATCTTCCTACTAAGCATCGAGCGCCTTCCTGGGGCACTACTCGTCGCCTTGTGCATCCTCCTAATGATGGGTACCTCGTTCTCCTATCCTGTTTCACAAGATTTTTGGGCGAACGACTCAAAACACTAAAAATTTCTAAAACAAAAATAAAAGAAAAGTAAAAATAAAACTATAACCGTCGGGTTGCCTCCCGACAAGTGCTCGTTTAAGGTCGTGAGCTCGACCCCCTATGATTTTCAATTAATGCGGGATGTTTGGTGCATATGGGATGCACCCGTCAAACTTTCCGGGGAGAACGCTTGGATTCGGAAGTTGCGGCGGCGTGTTCTCCCTCGGTGGTCTCTCGTCTCGAATAGTGTTGGGGGGAGGCTCCCCCAAGCTAGCGTTTGCTCCGGTCCTCGGTTTCACCGGTGACGCCGATTTCCGTATCGGCGGAGCTTTCTTCGGAGACTTCAATTTCGAGAGCTTGCAGAGCTCTCGAATCCTTGCGACATCAGCGTCGCCTTCATCAATTTCAGCGGAGAAGTCGGGGGAATCATTTATCTTCTCATCTTGGCCTAAATCCGGCCCTTCCTCGAAATCTTCATCGAATAGAGCGCCGATCGAATGGGGGATCGCCTCCTCAATTACCTCGTCAAGGAGGTCCATATAGTCCAGCTCCTCGTGGTAAGGCATGTGTTTCATTGCCATAGGAATATGAAGCTCCACCTCGATGTTACCGATGTTCAATGTTAGGGTACCTTCTCGTACGTCGACAATGACACCGGCGGTGGCGAGGAACGGGCGTCCAAGTATCAATGATGTATCTCCCTCCTCCTTAACGTCCATGATCACGAAGTCACATGGCAAACATATGCCCCCCAGGACTTGTAGCGGGATGTCCTCTGCAATCCCCACCGGCCTTGTGATCCGTCCATCGGCTAATTGTATCTGCATGTCGGTGGGCTTCAATTTCGTCCCGGTGTTTAGCCTTAGGAACATGGAGAGAGGCATGAGGCTAACGCTAGCCCCTAAATCCACCAACGCCTTTTGTAGAGGGACGCCGCCCAAGGTGCAAGGAATTCGAAAACTCCCCGGGTCTTTGAATTTGGCCGGCTCCTTCTCTCTCTTGGTGAACTAAGAGCCCTCCTCGGCGAGCATAATTTTTTCCTTCCTCTTTCTCCCCGAAATCAAATCCTTTAAAAATTTTGCGTATGTCGGGATTTCCACGATGGCGTCGAGGAAAGGAATGTTGAGGCTAACCTCTCTCAGATACTCGAGAAACTTTGCTAGCCTTTTCTCCATTTTTGCTCTAGCAAGCCTCTGGGGGAATGGGACCGGTGGCATGAAGCGCCTCTCCTCAATCAATTGCTCCGCCCTAGATTTCTCCTTTTCTTGCGGCTCTTTCTCCCTCTCAACTTCAACTACCGGCTCAATTGGCTCTAGATTCTCCTCCACGGGCTCCTCGGTAGGAATCATGGCGGGGGTGGTATCCTTCCCGCCTCTAGTAGTAACGGAAACCACGGCATTGATGTGGCCGGTGTTGCCCCGTGGGTTTTGCTTGGGTTGAGCCGGCAATTGTTGAGTATTCTGATTGAGCAACGCCAATTTCTCCGAGATTTGAGCTACAACGGTTGTAAGGGAGTCTTGGCCCGCCTTCAAGGAAGCATTGACCTTCTTTTGCTCGACCATAAACTCCTCCACTCTAGCTTCGAAGTCGGATCGTTGTTGAGCTTGTGGAGGGTTTTGATTTCTCCACCCTTGATTGTATCCGGGCAGCCTATAGGGTGGAACTTGTTGCTTCGGTTGGAAATTTTGTTGTGGAGGCCCCCTCGGCGGATAGTGTTGTTGTTGGGGTGGTGGTGGTGGTCGAGCTTGTTGAGGTGGTTGTTGCGGCGGGTTCAAAGCTCCTTCATTGCTGGCATAAGAGAAACCGGGATGGTTTCTCGTGGCCGGATTGGCCCAATATCCTTGGTTCCCCGTGACATATTGAACTTGCTCCAAGGATCCCTCTCCTTGCTCTCCTCCCAAATACATAGCTTGAGATTGGTCTTGCCAATCACACATTTGATTCGTTGGTGCGGATGTGGGGGGGGGGGTTCCTTGGGGCTCTGTGATAAACTTCTCCAGTCTCTCCACTACCTTGTGGAGAGAATCAAACTTGCTTGTCAGCTCCGCTACGGCCTTTGCCTCGTAGATGCTAGTTGGCTTCAAGGAGGACGTAGAGTGTCCTCGCTCATCGCCCCATTGTTGATTGTTTGAGGCCATCTCCTCAATTAGGGCTGTAGCCTCTTCGGGAGTCTTTGGTAAGATAGCACCATTTGTCGCGGCATCAATAATTTGCTTGGTCCCCGGTTGGAGACCATTGTAGAAGCTATGAACTAGCTCCCAATCTTCAATGCTATGGTGCGGGCATTAATGCTGCAGATCTTTGAAACGCTCCCAAGCCTCATAGAGCGTCTCTTGGGGTCCTTGCTTGAAGGACATAAGAGCGCTCTGAATCTTTACCGTCTTGGAGGGCGGATAGAACTTGTCAATGAACGCACTCGCCAACTCGTCCCATGTGGTAAAGACTCCCTCAGCTTGCGTCCTCAACCAATAAAGTGCCTTGTCCTTTAGTGTGAAGGGGAAGAGACGCAGTCTGATGGCATCGATGGAGACCCCCATCATCTGAAATGTGGCGCACTTCGACAAAAATAGCTGGATGTGGTAGTGTGGATTTTCATGGGCATTCCCATGAAATGGATCCTGCTGGATCAAAACCACTAGTCCAGTCTTCAGCTCAAAGTTCTTGTCAGCCGCCAACTCTGGCATGGCAATGGATGAGGTCGTAGAAGAGGTCTTAGGCCGAAGCCTATCGCGAATAGAAATAATCCTCGCCATTCTTGCCGCTAATTATTCCGCAGTTTTCGGGTTGGTCACAAACCTCCCTTCCGGATCTTGTCTTCTCTCCGCTCTGATTCTCCGCGCAGTACGCTCAATCTCGGGATCAAATAATATAGCTCCAGGGTCCGCCGTTGATCTCGTGTTCATGCACGGGAAAACAAAGTTTCAAAGAAGTGATTAGCACAATGGAAGGGTTAGGTAAAAAATAATGAAATAAAAACAAAAAGAAAGAAATAGCTAGGGTGGTAAGATCAAACGCAATCGCCTCCCCGGCAACGGCGCCAAAAACTTGATCGCTCCGGAATGTAACCCAAAAGTGCGACCGTGTAGTTTTACCGCAAGCGCACGGTGTAGCGGCGAGCGGGTTATCGAACACAGGGAGGACGAATGAAAGTGCTTGCTCCAATCAACCTGGCTATTTAAGAACAGAAAAGAGAGAAATTTGCCTTTGGCGATCCTGTCACAATCGTCAGACAAAGTACGAAGATATCAAATCAAATAAAGAACGTCTAGGGAATGGGGAATTCCCGCCACTCACCGTATTTCGTCAATGTGGTTCATTGGTATCAAAATTGCTAGAATAAAATTTTGGATGAACTAGTTGCAACTGAATGTAATACCTAGCTCACGCTCTCGCGCTGTTACCGGTCTATAGCTGTCCTAGGTTCGGGTCCAATCTCTTGCAAACCCTAGCCTAGGCAAGCTAGCATTAGGATCAACATCATCGTTCAATCGCGCCCCGAGCCCACTCTCGTGCAAACTCGGGCCACGACCTAGGTTGGGATAGTTCCTACCCGTCCAATCTCTTGCAAACGGGTATCGGCACGGAATTGCAACCGGAAACCCTAGTATCGGTCCAATCTCTTGCAAACCGATACTACGGAAATTCGATTCCAACCCAATTTGGATTTCTAGGGTATCCTATCGAATTGGGATCCAATCTCTTGCAAATCCCAATTGGTATGAACTCCTAGCCATCCGTAGTAAATCGATCCCAATCTAACCCTAATAGCAATTCTAGCAAAATTTCTACCAATTCATCACAAATCTAAAATTGGGCTCGTAGGGTTCATCCCCACGCCCCAAGACGTGTAGACTACTCACAATTCATAGCACAAATACAAAAATAATCAATGAAATTAACAAGAGAATTCATCACAATATTGAGATAAGCAATAAAAATAGTATTTTTAGAGGAGAGAGAGGCAAACCAATGGAGTTCTTCCAATAATCCAACAAAAATCAACTTTTGTCTCCTCTCCAATCACAAAATCTAAAGCTAAAAAGTTAATCTAAAAAGCTGCAAAAATTCAAGAGAAAAGCTCCCTAACTTAGGGTAAAAACAGGGGTTAAATACCCCCCAAAATCGTCCAAAAAACTGTGACCAAAATGCCTTTGCGCAGCCTGAAATCCGCAATTTTCGCTACAGGCAGCGCGTTGCACTCGGTCGAGTGACAAAAGTCGCTCGGCCGAGTGAGAAACCCTGTAAATTTCCAGTAAGTCTGTGTCTTCGGGGGTCTTCACTTCGGGAGTTGCTCGGCCGAGTGAGTTGTCGTCACTCGGCCGATGGCTTCTTAGTACTCGGGCGGTCGGCATTTGCCACTCGGCCGAGTGGGTCTTCTGAAGCTCAGGCAGACGAAAAACAGTAAGTTGGCGATTTTTGAATGGCTTCGTCTGAGTGCCACTCGGGCGGACAGGATCTCGTCACTCGGCCGATGTGGCTTCCGTAGCTCGGCCGAGTGCACACATGAAGCGTGTCCGATCAGGTCGGCCGAGCGGTGTCTCGCTGGTCGGCCTAGTGACTCCTTCACTCGGCCGAGTGGGACACCAAAAATGCCCAATCAGCTTGTTTTGGCCTCCTCGTCGCTCCTGCGACGTTCTTTCTTCTTCCTCTCCTCTCCAATGGCAAAATACCCCTCGGGGAGGTTGTCGGTGACACTCTGGAGTAGGCGTATCTCGAGATCACTCCTAATCGCTCCAAATCACCTGAAATACGACAAAAACAACAAATCGTGAAAAGCATCGCAATTTTGTCGATATATCGTGAAAAACATGATTTGAGCGATCCAAATGGCATGCAAACATGCGGGAAAAAGTGTAAAATAAGGAGTGATCAGTAGTCCACGCACAGGCGACGCGAACCATCCTTCTTCCTCCGACAGTCGATCGAGGCGTAGAACTCGCAAGCCAAACCATCCCAAGCACTGCATCGTAGTTGATGATGTCGTGGACAATAAAATCAGCGTAAAGCTCATGTCCACAGACCACCAAAGGGCAAGAATTACACCCACAATGCACCGAGATCACGCCATTT
The DNA here is from genome assembly GCA_030789695.1 of Scilla litardierei. Lineage (NCBI taxonomy): Eukaryota > Viridiplantae > Streptophyta > Magnoliopsida > Asparagales > Asparagaceae > Scilla > Scilla litardierei. The sequence goes on along the minus strand of CM061142.1, from coordinate 260,950,457 downwards.
CCTGTAATGATGTTCCAACTCTTGGGAAGAGGGGATGTCATCAAGGAATGCTTCTCCACGAAGCTCCGAGATATAATGCATGCACCAGAGTCAAAGAGGACCCGTGCAGGAAATGTGCAAACCAAAATCACACCTAACAAGCAAAATAACTATTAAATACTATTCTAACAAACAATCATATGCAATCAACCAAACATAAGCTACCAATCAAAACTATCTAGGGAAGGAAACAACTAGATTGAGAGTTACCTGCGATAACCTCATCCACAGCCTCGCTCTCCACTGCCGTCATCAGATAAGCCTGCCTCCTCGGCTGCATAGCCTACTGAAAAGCCTGCCTCAGTGGAGCAAGGGCTGCTCCACGTCTAACAGCTACGGGTGCTTTTTGTAGTTGAGCTCCGACTGGCTCTTTCCCCGAATGCTTAGCTCTCGGACAGTCCTTTAAGGTATGCGTTGCGTCGCCACAAATCAAGCACTGGCCCAGCTTCCGCCTGCACTGTTCCTTCACATGACCAGTCTTGCTACAATGATAGCACACCTTTCGACTCGGCCTAGCTACTGGTGCTTGCTGTGGAACTCCATCCAATGCTTTCTGCAGTTGATTTGCATGCCGAAAATCCTTCGCTGAATGAGTAGCATCACCACAAATCAAACACCGACCTAGAAATCTTCTGCACTGCTCCTTGACGTGCCCGGTCTTGCCACAGAAATAGCAGGTCTTCAGAGTAGGTCCACCACCAGCTCGGGTCTGTCGTCTTCTAGCCATCTAACGACATAGAAACAGACAAAAATTAGACTCAAAGCTTAATGACTTGAATGTTGTAATTTATTTAATGGACATTCCGTTATTATCGTTGTTCCATTAATTCGCAATTGCAAGACGTGACCTGCATGGGCCACCAACAAAACCTGTCACGCCCCGCTTCCCAAAAACGTGGAGGCGAAGTGTGAGAAGGTCCGCTCAGACTTGAAGCTACAAAGCTGCAAGTCCGATAAGCGTCAAACAACATTATATGGCAGGTCCTTGCAACGCGAAACAAAACAAAGATAATAAATAAGGAAATGAGACAAAAGAGAATTCTCAGAATATCCATAATAATAAACTCCAACATTGCAGAAAAGCCAACAACCTAAAAGAAAAGAGTCTAAAAGAGGCCCCAGCATGGCCAACAAAAGTACAAGGTACATAAACAAAGTAATGGTGCTACGCACGGATAACTAAACAGCAACCTAAGGCAAAAGAAACTAAAATCAGTCTCTAAGACTGGTCTCCGGTGTCCACCAACTCCTCGTCAAATGTAGGCTCCGGCTCAGCGTCAGCAAACACCTCGTCCTCAGCTACGGTCTCAGGCTCAGGGTCTAACATCTGACACCCAAAAGAGCAAGGGGCACATGTCAGCAAGTCTCCAAGAGACTTGTGCAAGGAAACTGAAAGTACAGGTAAACAACCTAGCAGTTCTAGCATGATGCAATGACATGGCAGATATAGCTTAAGTGCAACAAGTAAATTAAAGTAAAGTAAAGTACGAGCATGTCATTTAAATCATGGCATGGATGTCAAGTTTTGCAAGAAACATTCACAAGGACAAGGACAAGTATAGTAAGCACGTCGTGCACAGAGATTACGCCTTTTGGCTAGAGTGGCTGCGCGGGCCAACTCCTAAGCTCAAGTGATCACTTATCCCTACCCCTCCACATGTATCGAGCCAGGGCCTTACCCCCGAACACGTATGCTCGCTTTTGGATCACGAGCCAGGAAGTATTTTTCATGATGGTATAGGGGTGCACCTAGCCGGAACAAGGAAGTACAAGTACAAGTAATGTAGCGGGTGCTACGAATGCAACATTCATCTTAGATGACATGTAAGATGCAATGCATGGAAAATAACAGTTTAAGTGCGTACAGTTAAGGAATTTAAACATGGCAGATAACAATGAATTAATGACATGGCAAGGTAACAGATCTAGCTTCATTGTCAATCTAGATCTTAAAGTTGCGTCTAGACAGCTATTATTTCACTGTCTAGTCTCTTCTACGCTAAAAACAAGGAAGTGGCCTAAAACATGGCCTAAAGCAAAGGTTGGCAAGTTTCACTTGCCTGCAAGTCAAACGTCTAAAAAACACCGTCCAACGGGTCCAAATGCACAAGTAACCTACGTGTACAAGTCCACCGGCCTACATTCCATTTTATTAATCTTTGATTAGTGAATCTAAAACAATTAAAACACTTTAAAAACATCAATTGTTAGTCTTAATTATCAGGCTGTGGTTGGGGTCCTAAGGGTGCAAAACGTTACCACAACACGACGCGAAAGCTACACTGGCGTCGGGTAGCGACGCCAGGGGTTGGAATAAAAGAATGCGATCCAAGTCCAGATTCAATGATAGATTCCTCGCTCGAAAAATCTGATCAGCAACTAGAGCAACGAACCAAGATTCCAAAGCTTACACGTGCTGGCTACGACGTATCGCAACATCGTAGACGGCAAATCTTCGAAGAGAAAGCACCTAGGTGCGACCCACAGCAGTTCTAGGGGCCAATGGGGGACCCACAACACCTCTGGAGAACTTGGGGGGCCCACTGTGGCAAGCGGTGCGAGAGTTGCGACGAACGTCGCTCGGTCAGACACGGTCGGTGCGAGGATTTCTCTCGGCCAGACACTGCGGCAGGGGCTGTGCAGCGCTTGGGGGTGCGGTGCGGAGCGGGCTCTCGGTCGTAGCGGGCGGATGGAGGGGATCGGGTCGGTCGGGCGCTTGGGCGGGGGCTTTCAACGTTGCAAGCGTTGCAACGGTGCGGGCGATGCGGAGAAGCAGGGGAGCGCTTTGGTCGGACACAGCGGATGCGGGGGTCGGTGCGGGCTTGCAAACCGGATGCGGAGCGGCTGTGCGATGCGGAGCGGGCGACCGGTCAGACCGATGGGCTATCTCGGTCGGGCACGGGGCGATGCGGAGCAACGAAGCGGGCGGCTGCTGCGATGTGGAGCGGAGCTTGGTGCGGGCGGGGCTCTCGGTCAGACCGAGAGAACAGGGGCGAAATCCTCGGTCGGTGCGGGCGGCCGGTGCTGCAACGTTGCGACGAACGTCGCAAGCGAGATTTTGGGTTTTGGGAGCGACTAGGGTTGTTTGCTTGCGAAAATAGGGTTTCCTAGGGGTTGTTTATATATTATTGAGGGGTTGACTTGGTCTAGGGCTAATTCTAATAGAATTAGGATTTAAAAATAATTAAAAATCAATTTCTCTCTCTCTCTCTCTCTAACCCACACATGGCTAGGGTGCGGCCAAGATGAGCTAGGATTTGGCTCAAAAATATTTCGAAGTATAATAATCTAATAAAAATTTTATTTGGCTAAAAATATTTTAAAACTTAGTTATTAAAATTTTTTAAAGCTTTGTTAAAAATGTAAAAGTGGTCAAATAAACTCCAAAAATTGTAAAATAAATATTGGAGTGATCGGGACGACGAGAGAAATGTAACTAAGAAGACGGATCTCAATTTCGACGTCGAGCGACGAAACTAAAAATAGAAACGTCTCACGTCGAAAGTGAAAATCACAACGTCTCTTCGAATAAGATCAAATCGTGGGAAAACGACCCGAGAAATGTCGTTCCAAATTGGTGCCACAATATAATACTCTCAGAGACGTTCACAACGACATATCACACCAAAGTGTTCACAAACAAACAAAGTCTAAAATAAACACGTGCACGGTCAAAAGCACGTGCACGAACAAAGTACAACGAAAACAGACCGTTACATCCTCCCCATCTTAGAAATGATTTTTTTTCCTCATAATCAACATCAAGCACTGCTAGGGAAAAGGTGCGGGAAACGCTCTCTCATGTCATCCTCACGCTCCCAGGTGGACTCCCCAGGGGAACCATGACGCCACTGCACACGAACCAAGTCGACGGTCTTATTCCTCAGCTGCTTCTGTCGACGATCCAGAATCTCAACTGGCTGCTGATCATAAGACAGATCTGGACGAACCGTGATCTCCGAGAAATCCACAACATGGGACGGATCACTAACGTATCGACGTAACTGAGATACGTGAAAAACGTCGTGAACTCCCTCCAGCGATGGTGGCAACGCCAAGCGATAAGCCATAGCTCCAACTCTCTCCAGAACGTCAAATGGCCCAATGAACCGCGGACTCAGCTTTCCTCTCTTCCCAAATCGGATAACTCCGCGGTTCGGAGATATCTTCAGAAAGACATGATCTCCAGGCTGAAACTCCAAGGGCCTCCGTTTAGCATCGCCCAATGCTTGAAACGGTCCTGCGCAATCCTCAGCTTCTCCCGAATGTTCCTCACAACATCCATGGCCTCCATAATCATCTCCGGTCCTAACAGCTCCCGATCTCCAATGTCATCCCAGCTCAGTGGCGATCGACATTTCTTCCCATATAGCGCGACAAAAGGCACCATACCAATACTCACCTGGTAGCTGTTATTGTAGGCAAACTCAACATGATGGAGATGATCCTCCCAAGATCGCTTAAAGTCCAACATGCACGCTCTCAGCATGTCCTCCAAAATCTGAATCGTCCTCTCGGACTGGCCATCCTTCTGCGGGTGGTACGCCGTGCTGAAACTCAGACTCGTACCCAAGCTCTTCTGCAGACTGCCAAAACTGAGACGTGAATCTCGTGTCTCTGTCCGACACGATACTCACAGGGACTCCGTGAAGTTGTACGATCTCCTGCACGATTCACGTTACATCACTATCTAAACTAGGAAAAGGAAATAGAAACGGAGAGTAAAGGATTTACCTCAATATATTCCCTTGCTAGCGTCTCAGTAGACTGTCCTACTCGGAAGGGAATAAAGTGCGCGGATTTGGTCAATCGGTCTACGATCACCCAAATCGCGTAATTCTGCTTCGGACTCCGAGGTAGTCCAGTCACGAAATCCATAGTGATGTGTTGCCACTTCCACTCCGGAATCAGAATCGGTTGTAGCAACCCTGCCGTACGCTGATGCTCCGCCTTTACCTGCTGGCAAACCAGACACTTGGCTACACTCCGAGCCACACTCCTCTTCATACCATGCCACCAATAGTTCAGACGAAGATCCTTGTACATCTTGGTACCACCAGGATGTACAGAATACGGTGAGCTGTGTGCCTCCACCAATAATTCCTCTCTGATATCTCCAGCTGGCACAGACAACCTAGCTCCAAATCTCAACGTACCATCCTCATGAATCAAGAAGTCAGTCCGCAGACCGGCTTCCACCTGCTCCCGAATCTTCACCAGCTTAGTATCTCCAGCCTGTCCAGCCTTGATCCTATCCACGATCGTCGACTGTATCTGCATACTCATCAACGAAGAAGTCTCTCCAGGAAGAATAATCTCAATACCAGACTCGCAAAAATCCTACTGCAATCTCCACTGCGAAGTCAACATCATCACCGCTGGAAGTCTGCTCAACACATCCAGAACCGCATTCACCTTGCCAGGGTGATACTGCAAATCAATCTCATAATCCGCCATGAGCTCCAACCACCGACGCTGTCGCATGTTGAGCTCCTTCTGAGTAAAAATGTACTTCAAGCTTTTGTGATCGGTGAAGATCTTTACCTTCTCACTCATCAGGAAGTGCCTCCAAATCTTGAGCACAAACACAATAGCAGCCAACTCCAAATCGTGTGTCGGGTAATTCTTCTCATGAGCCTTGAGCTGACGAGAAGCATACGCAACCACGTGCCCATGCTGATGCAACACACATCCGAGACCCTTGCCGAAAGCATCGCAAAAGATCTCGAATCCTCCACTCCGATCAGGCACAGCAAGAACATGGGCAGTCGTTAATCTCTCCTTCAGAACATCGAAAGCCTTCTTACAATCATCAGACCAAACAAATGGTACATCCTTCCGCGTCAGTCTGGTCATCGGCTCAGCAATCCGAGAAAAGTCCTTAATGAAACGTCGATAATAACCTGCAAGCCCAAGGAAACTCCGGATCTCAGACGCTGACTGCTGAACAGGCCACTCCCTGATAGCCTTAATCTTCTCTGGATCCACCGAAATTCCATCGCCTGACACCACATGCCCGAGGAAAGCAACTCTATCCAGCCAAAACTCGCACTTGGGATACTTAGCATACAAACGATGCTTCCTCAAAATCTCTAACATTGTCCATAAGTGCAATGCAAGCTCTTCCTTTGACTTCGAATAGATCAGGATGTCGTCAATAAAGATAACGACAAACTTGTCTAGAAAGTCGTAGAAGATCAGATTCATCAGGTTCATAAAAACTGCGGGCACATTGGTTACACCGAAAGTCATAACCACGAACTCGTAGTGACCATACTTCATCCTGAACGCTGTCTTCAGGATTTCGTCCTTCTTCACCTTGAGCTGATGATAACCACTCTTCAGATCCAACTTAAAGAACACCCTCGAACCTCCAAGCTGATCAAAAATATCATCTATATGAGGCAATGGGTATTTATTCTTGATGGTCACAGCAGTCAGCTCCCTGTAGTCCACGCACATGCGACGCGAACCATCCTTCTTCCTCCGGCAGTCGATCGGGACGTAGAACTCGCAAGCCAAACCATCCCAAGCACTGCATCGTAGTTGATGATGTCGTGGACAATAAAATCAGCGTAAAGCTCATGTCCACAGACCACCAAAGGGCAAGAATTGCACCCATGATGCACCGAGATCACGCCATTTCCTGTAACGATGTTCCAACTCTTCGGAAGAGGGGATGTCGTCAAGGAATGCTTCTCCACGAAGCTCCGAGATATAATGCACATCGATGCACCAGAGTCAAAGAGGACTCGTGCAGGAAATGTGCAAACCAAAATCACACCTAACAAGCAAACTAACAATTAAACCCTATTCTAACAAACAATCATATGCAATCAACCAAACATAAGCTACCAATCAAAACTATCTAGGGAAGGAAACAACTAGATTGAGAGTTACCTGCGATAACCTCATCCACAGCCTCGCTCTCCACTGCCATCATCAGATAAGCCTGCCTCCTCGGCTGCATAGCCTGCTGAAAAGCCTGCCTCTGTGGAGCGAGGGCTGCTCCACGTCTAACAGCTACGGGTGCTTTTTGTAGTTGAGCTCCGACTGGCTCTTTCCCCGAATGCTTAGCTCTCGGACAGTCCTTTAAGGTATGCGCTGCGTCGCCATAAATCAAGCACTGGCCCAGCTTCCGCCTGCACTGTTCCTTCACATGACCAGTCTTGCTACAATGATAGCACACCTTCCGACTCGGCCCAGCTACTGGTGCTTGCTGTGGAACTCCATCCAATGCTTTCCGCAGTTGATTTGCATGCCGACAATCCTTCGCTGAATGAGTAGCATCACACAAATCAAACACCGACCTAGAAATCTTCTGCACTGCTCCTTGACGTGCCCGGTTTTGCCACAGAAATAGCAGGTCTTCAGAGTAGGTCCACCACCAGCTCGGGTCTGTCGTCTTCTAGCCATCTAACGACATAGAAACGGACAAAAATTAGACTCAAAGCTTAATGACTTGAATGTTGTAATTTATTTAATGGACATTCCGTTATTATCGTTGTTCCGATAATTCGCAATTGCAAGACGTGACCGGCATGGGCCACCAACAAAACCTGTCACGCCCCGCTTCCCAAAAACGTGGAGGCGAAGCGTGAGAAGGTCCGCTCAGACTTGAAGCTACAAAGCTGCAAGTCCGATAAGCGTCAAACAACATTATATGGCAGGTCCTTGCAACGCGAAACGAAACAAAGATAATAAATAAGGAAATGAGACAAAAGAGAAATCTCAGAATATCCATAATAATAAACTCCAACATTGCAGAAAAGCCACCAGCCTAAAAGAAAAGAGTCTAAAAGAGGCCCCAGCATGGCCAACAAAAGTACAAGGTACATAAACAAAGTAATGGTGCTACGCACGGACAACTAAACATGAACCTAAGGCAAAAGAAACTAAAATCAGTCTCTAAGACTGGTCTCCGGTGTCCACCAACTCCTCGTCAAACGGAGGCTCCGGCTCAGCGTCAGCAAACACCTCGTCCTCAGCTACGGTCTCAGGCTCAGGGTCTAACATGTGACACCTAAAAGCGCAAGGGGCACATGTCAGCAAGTCTCCAAGAGACTTGTGCAAGGAAACTGAAAGTACAGGTAAACAACCTAGCAGTTCTAGCATGATGCAATGACATGTCAGATATAGCATGAGTGCAACAAGTAAAGTAAAGTAAAGTAAAGTAAAGTACGAGCATGGCATTTAAATCATGGCATGGATGTCAAGTTTTGCAAGAAACATTCACAAGGACAAGTACAAGTATAGTAAGCACGTCGTGCACAGAGATTACGCCTTTTGGCTAGAGTGGCTGCGCGGGCCAACTCCTAAGCTCAAGTGATCACTTATCCCTACCCCTCCACGTGTATCGAGCCAGGGCCTTACCACCGAACACTTATGCTCGCTTCTGGATCACGAGCCAGGAAGTGTTTTTCATGATGGTATAGGGGTGCACCTAGCCGGAACAAGGAAGTACAAGTACAAGTAATGTAGTGTGTGCTACGAATGCAACATTCATCTTGGATGACATGTAAGATGCAATGCATGGAAAATAACAGTTTAAGTGCGTACATTTAAGGAATTTAAACATGGCAGATAACAATGCATGAATGACATGGCAAGGTGACAGATCTGACATCGTTGTCAACCTAGATCTTAAAGTTGCGTCTAGAGAGCTATCATTTCACTGTCTAGTCTCTTCTACGCTAAAAAAAGGAAGTGGCCTAAAACATGGCCTAAAGCAAAGGTTGGCAAGTTTCACTTGCCTGCAAGTCAAACGTCTGAAAAACACCGTCCAACGGGTCCAAAGTCACAAGTAACCTATGTGTACAAGTCCACCGGCCTACATTCCATTTTATTAATCTTTGATTAGTGAATCTAAAACAATTAAAACACTTTAAAAACATCAATTGTTAGTCTTAATTATCAGGCTGTGGTTGGGGTCCTAAGGGTGCAAAGCGTTACCTCAACACGACGCGAAAGCTACACTGGCGTCGGGTAGCGACGCCAGGGGTTGGAATAAAAGAATGCGCTCCAAGTCCAGATTCCAGGATAGATTCATCGCTCGAATAATCTGATCAGCAACTAGAGCAACGAACCAAGATTCCAAAGCTTGCACGTGCGGGCTACGACGTATCGCAACGTCGTAGACGGCAAATCTTCGAAGAGAAAGCACCTAGGTGGGACCCACATCAGTTCTAGGGGCCAATGGGGGACCCACAACACCTTTGGAGAACTTGGGGGGCCCACGGTGGCAAGCGGTGCGAGAGTTACGACGTTGCGACGAACGTCGCTCGGTCAGACACGGTCGGTGCGAGGAATTCTCTCGGCCAGACACTGCGGCAGGGGCTGTGCAGCGCTTTGGGGGTAAGGTGCGGAGCGGGCTCTTGTTCGTAGCGGGCGGATGCGGGGGATCGGGTCGGTCGGGCGCTTGGGCGGGGGCTTGCAACGTTGCAAGCGTTGCAACAGTGCGGGCGATGCGGAGAAGCGGGGGAGCGCTTTGGTCGGACACAGCGGATGCGGGGGTCGGTGCGGGCTTGCAAAGCGGACGCGGAGCGGCTGTGCGATGCGGAGCGGGCAACCGGTCAGACCGATGGGCTATCTCGATCGGGCACGGGGCGATGCGGAGCAACGAAGCGGGCGGCTGCTGCTATGTAGAGCGAAGCTTGGTGCGAGCGGGGCTCTCGGTCAGACCGAGAGAACGGGGGCGAAATCCTCGGTCGGTGCGGGCGGCCGGTGCTGCAACGTTGCGACGAACGTCGCACACGAGATTTTGGGTTTTGGGAGCGGCTAGGGTTGTTTGCTTGCGAAAATAGGGTTTCCTAGGGGTTGTTTTATAGTATAGAGGGGTTGACTTGGTCTAGGGCTAATTCTAATAGAAATAGGATTTAAAAATAATTAAAAATCAATTTCTCTCTCTCTCTCTCTCTCTAACCCACACATGGCTAGGGTGCAGCCAAGATGAGCTAGGATTTGGCTCAAAAATATTTCGAAGTATAATAATCTAATAAAAATTTTATTTGGCTAAAAATATTTTAAAACTTAGTTATTAAAAATTTTTAAAGCTTTGTTAAAAATGTAAAAGTGGTCAATTAAACTCCAAAAATTGTAAAATAAATATTGGAGTGATCGGGACGACGAGAGGAAGGTAACTAAGAAGACGGATCTCAATTTCGACGTCGAGCGACGAAACTAAAAATAGAAACGTCTCACGTCGAAAGTGAAAATCATGTCTCTTCGAATAAGATCAAATCATGGGAAAACGACCCGAGAAATGTCATTCCAAATTAGTGCCATAATATAATACTCTCAGAGACGTTCACAACGCCATATCACACCAAAGTGTTCACAAACAAACAAAGTCTAAAATAAACACGTGCACGGTCAAAAGCACGTGCACGAACAAATTACAACGAAAACAGACCGTTACATCCTCCCCACCTTAGAAATGATTCTGTCCTCGTAATCAACATCAAGCACTGCTCGGGAAAAGGTGCGGGAAACGCTCTCTCATGTCATCCTCTCGCTCCCAGGTGGACTCCCCAGGGGAACCATGACGACACTGCACACGAACCAAGTCGACGGTCTTATTCCTCAGCTGCTTCTGTCGACGATCCAGAATCTCAACTGGCTGCTGATCATAAGACAGATCCGGACGAACCGTGATCTCCGAGAAATCCACAGCATGGGACGGATCACTAACGTATCGACGTAACTGAGATACGTGAAATACGTCGTGAACTCCCTCCAACGATGGTGGCAACACCAAGCGATAAGCCATAGCTCCAACTCTCTCTAGAACGTCAAATGGCCCAATGAACCTCGGACTCAGCTTTCCTCTCTTCCCAAATCGGATAACTCCGCGGTTCGGAGAAATCTTCAGAAAGACATGATCTCCAGGCTGAAACTCCAAGGGCCTCCGTTTAGCATCTGCCCAATGCTTGAAACGGTCCTGCGCAATACTCAGCTTCTCCCGAATGTTCCTCACAACATCCACGGCCTCCACAATCATCTCCGGTCCTAACAGCTCCCGATCTCCAATGTCATCCCAGCTCAGTGACGATCGACATTTCTTCCCGTATAGCGCGACAAAAGGCGACATACCAATACTCACCTGGTAGCTGTTATTGTAGGCAAACTCAACATGATGGAGATGATCCTCCAAAGATCCCTTAAAGTCCAACGTGCACGCTCTCAGCATGTCCTCCAAAATCTGAATTGTCCTCTCGGACTGGCCATCCTTCTGCGGGTGGTACGCCGTGCTGAAACTCAGACTCGTACCCAAGCTCTTCTGCAGACTCTGCCAAAACTGAGACGTGAATCTCGTGTCTCTGTCCGACACGATACTCACAGGGACTCCGTGAAGTTGTACGATCTCCTGCACGATTCACGTTACATCACTATCTAAACTAGGAAAAGGAAATAGAAACTGAGAGTAAAGGATTTACCTCCATCCCCTTGCTAGCGTCTCAGTAGACTGTCCTACTCGGAAGGGAATAAAGTGCGCGGATTTGGTCAATTGGTCTATGATCACCCAAATCGCGTCATTCTGCTTCGGACTCCGAGGTAGTCCAGTCACGAAATCCATAGTGATGTGTTGCCACTTCCACTCCGGAATCGGAAGCGGTTGTAGCAACCCTGCCGTACGCTGATGCTCCGCCTTTACCTGCTGGCAAACCAGACACTTGGCTACACTCCGAGCCACACTCCTCTTCATACCATGCCACCAATAGTTCTGACGAAGATCCTTGTACATCTTGGTGCCACCAGGATGTACAGAATACGGTGAGCTGTGTGCCTCCACCAATAATTCCTCTCTGATATCTCCAGCTGGCACACACAACCTGGCTCCAAATCTCAACGTACCATCCTCATGAATCAAGAAGTCAGTCCGCAGACCGGCTTCCACCTGCTCCCGAATCTTCACCAGCTTAGTATCTCCAGCCTGTCCAGCCTTGATCCTATCCACGTTCGTCGACTGTATCTGCATACTCATCAACGAAGAAGTCTCTCCAGGAAGAATAATCTCAATACCAGACTCGCAAAAATCCTGCTGCAATCTCCACTGCGAAGTCAACATCATCACCGCTGGAAGTCTGCTCAAGGCATCCGGAACCACATTCACCTTGCCAGGGTGATACTGCAAATCAATCTCATAATCCGCCATGAGATCCAACCACCGACGCTGTCGCATGTTGAGCTCCTTCTGAGTAAAAATGTACTTCAAGCTTTTGTGATCGGTGAAGATCTTCACCTTCTCACTCAGCAGGAAGTGCCTCCAAATCTTGAGCACAAACACAACAGCAGCCAACTCCAAATCGTGTGTCGGGTAATTCTTCTCATGAGCCTTGAGCTGACGAGAAGCATACGCAACCACGTGCCCATGCTGTTGCAACACACATCCGAGACCCTTGCCGAAAGCATCGCAAAAGATCACGAATCCTCCACTCCGATCAGGCACAGCAAGAACAGGGGCAGTCGTTAATCTCTCCTTCAGAACATCGAAAGCCTTCTTACAATCATCAGACCAAACAAATGGTACATCCTTCCGCGTCAGTCTGGTCTTCGGCTCAGCAATCCGGGAAAAATCCTTAATGAAATGCCGATAATAACCTGCAAGCCCAAGGAAACTCCGGATCTCAGATGCTGACTGCGGAACAGGCCACTCCCTGATAGCCTTAATCTTCTCGGGATCCACCGAAATTCCATCGCCTGACACCACATGCCCGAGGAAAGCAACTCTATCCATCCAAAACTCGCACTTGGGATACTTAGCATACAAACGATGCTTCCTCGAAATCTCCAACACTGTCCACAAGTGCGATGCATGCTCTTCCTCTGACTTCAAATAGATCAGGATGTCGTCAATAAAGATGACGACAAACTTGTCTAGAAATTCGTAGAAGATCAGATTCATCAGGTTCAAAAAAACTGCGGGCGCATTGGTTACACCGAAAGGCATAACCACGAACTCGTAGTGACCATACTTCATCCTGAACGCTGTCTTCAGGATTTCGTCCTTCTTCACCTTGAGCTGATGATAACCACTCCTCAGATCCAACTTAGAGAATACCCTCGAACCTCCAAGCTGATCAAAAATATCATCTATATGAGGCAATGGGTATTTATTCTTGATGGTCACAGCAGTCAGCTCCCTGTAGTCCACGCACAGGCGACGCGAACCATCCTTCTTCCTCCGGCAGTCGATCGGGGCGTAGAACTCGCAAGCCAAACCATCCCAAGCACTGCATCATACTTGATGATGTCGTGGACAATAAAATCAGCGTAAAGCTCATGTCCACAGACCACCAAAGGGCAAGAATTGCACCCATGATGCACCGAGATCACGCCATTTCCTCTAACGATGTTCCAACTCTTGGGAAGAGGTGATGTCGTCAAGGAATGCTTCTACACGAAGCTCCGAGATATAATGCACATCGATGCACCAGAGTCAAAGAGGACTCGTGCAGGAAATGTGCAAACCAAAATCACACCTAACAAGCAAACTAACAATTAAACCCTATTCTAACAAACAATCATATACAATCAACCAAACATAAGCTACCAATCAAAACTATCTAGGGAAGGAAACAACTAGATTGAGAGTTACCTGCGATAACCTCATCCATAGCCTCGCTCTCCACTGCCGTCATCAGATAAGCCTGCCTCCTCGGTTGCATAGCCTGCTGAAAAGCCTGCCATTGTGGAGCGAGTGCTGCTCCACGTCTAACAGCTACGGGTGCTTTTTGTAGTTTAGCTCCGACTGGCTCTTTCCCCGAATGCTTAGCTCTCGGACAGTCCTTTAAGGTATGCGCTGCATCGCCACAAATCAAGCACTGGCCCAGCTTCCGCCTGCACTGTTCCTTCACATGACCAGTCTTGCTACAATGATAGCACACCTTCCGACTCGGCCCACCTACTGGTGCTTGCTGTGGAACTCCATCCAATGCTTTCCGCAGTTGATTTGCATGCCGACAATCCTTCGCTAAATGAGTAGCATCACTACAAATCAAACACCGACCTAGAAATCTTCTGCACTGCTCCTTGACGTGCCCGGTCTTGCCACAGAAATAGCAGGTCTTCAGAGTAGGTCCACCACCAGCTCGGGTCTGTCGTCTTCTAGCCATCTAACGACATAGAAACGGACAAAAATTAGACTCAAAGCTTAATGACTTGAATGTTGTAATTTATTTAATGGACATTCCGTTATTATCGTTGTTCCATTAATTCGCAATTGCAAGACGTGACCTGCATGTGGCACCAACAAAACATGTCACGCCCCGCATCCCAAAAACGTGGAGGCGAAGCGTGAGAAGGTCCGCTCAGACTTGAAGCTACAAAGCTGCAAGTCCGATAAGCGTCAAACAACATTATATGGCAGGTCCTTGCAACGCGAAACGAAACAAAGATAATAAATAAGGAAATGAGACAAAAGAGAAATCTCAGAATATCCATAATAATAAACTCCAACATTGTAGAAAAGCCACCGGGCTAAAAGAAAAGAGTCTAAAAGAGGCCCCAGCATGGCCAACAAAAGTACAAGGTACATAAACAAAGTAATGGTGCTACGCACGGACAACTAAACATCAACCTAAGGCAAAAGAAACTAAAATCAGTCTCTAAGACTGGTCTCCGGTGTCCACCAACTCCTCGTCAAACGTAGGCTCCGGCTCAGCGTCAGCAAACACCTCGTCCTCAGCTACGGTCTCAGGCTCAGGGTCTAACAAGTGACACCCAAAAGCGCAAGGGGCACATGTCAGCAAGTCTCCAAGAGACTTGTGCAAGGAAACTGAAAGTACAGGTAAACAACCTAGCAGTTCTAGCATGATGCAATGACATGGCAGATATAGCATGAGTGCAACAAGTAAAGTAAAGTAAAGTAAAGTAAAGTACGAGCATGGCATTTAAATCATGGCATGGATGTCAAGTTTTGCAAGAAACATTCACAAGGACAAGTACAGGTATAGTAAGCATGTCGTGCACAGAGATTATGCCTTTTGGCTAGAGTGGCTGCGCGGGCCAACTCTTAAGCTCAAGTGATCACTTACCCCTACCCCTCCACGTGTATCGAGCCAGGGCCTTACCCCCGAACACGTATGCTCGCTTCTGGATCACGAGCCAGGAAGTGTTTTTCATGATGGTATAGGGGTGCACCTAGCCGGAACAAGGAAGTACAAGTACAAGTAATGTAGCGTGTGCTACGAATGCAACATTCATCTTGGATGACATGTAAGATGCAATGCATGGAAACTAGCAGTTTAAGTGCGTACAGTGAAGGAATTTAAACATGGCAGATAACAATGCATGAATGACATGGCAAGGTGACAGATCTAGCATCGTTGTCAACCTAGATCTTAAAGTTGCGTCTAGACAGCTATCATTTCACTGTCTAGTCTCTTCTACGCTAAAAACAAGGAAGTGGCCTAAAACATGGCCTAAAGCAAAGGTTGGCAAGTTTCACTTGCCTGCAAGTCAAACGTCTGAAAACACCGTCCAACGGGTCCAAAGTCACAAGTAACCTACGTGTACAAGTCCACCGGCATACATTCCATTTTATTAATCTTTGATTAGTGAATCTAAAACAATTAAAACACTTTAAAAACATCAATTGTTAGTCTTAATTATCAGGCTGTGGTTGGGGTCCTAAGGGTGCAAAGCGTTACCTCAACACGACGCGAAAGCTACACTGGCGTTGGGTAGCGACGCCAGGGGTTGGAATAAAAGGCCCATAAGGTTCAAACCCCCTCACTTGGCCACGTACAACGGGAGAGGCGACCCCCTCACGCACGTGCAACAATACCGGGGGGCGATGGAGGCGCAGGATGTGGACGAGACGTTCCTATGCCGACATTTCTCCCAAAGCCTGAGGGACATCGCGCTGGACTGGTACTTTGGCTTGCCCGCGAGATCCGTTGGGAGCTTTGGCGAGCTGTCCCACAAGTTCTGCCAAGAGTTCCGGGCCGGGCGGACGAAGAAGAAGCCCTTGGACTATCTCATCACGATAGTCCAAGGGTAAGGAGAGACAACGGGTAGATACCTCCGCCGCTTTCAGGAGGAGAGACGGGCGGTGGTGACGTGTGGCGATGAGGTGCTTATGCTGGCCTTCAAAACGGGGCTGCGGGCTCGGAGCCTCCACAAATCCCTGCTCCGGGATCCGCCGACCGACTATGAGGCATTGGTTGCAATGGTGGAGATGCATGCGTTGGCCGAGGAGACTCTCGGAGCAAAGGCCTCATTCCCCCCGGCGAAGCCGTCCCAAGGCGAACCCCGGTCACACCCTCGGCCGAGGCAAGAAGGGGGGCACCGAAGCCGCGACCATCTGGCCCGACCAAGGCGGGAACCGCCCGGGCCTCGCCCACAAGATCGCCCTGGCCCGGCGCGCGAGTTTGCTCCGGTGCAAGGGCTCCCCCCGAGTCATCCCAAGACAAGAAGGCCCCCTACAGGCGCATTACACGCGACTCAATGCCCCCCTGATGGAGGTGCTGGCCGCGGCGACAAGGGCCGGGTTACTGCCAGAGCCTCCCCAGGAGATGAGGACGGATCCGACGAGGCACGACCCCCAGAGATACTGCCGTTATCACCGGGACCACGGTCACGACACCGACCGTTGTTACTCCCTTAAAAGAGAGATCGAGCGATTGATCCAGGCGGGTCACCTGGGAAACTTCGTCGCGGGCAGTCGGGTGGCAGAGAGAGAGAGCCCCCCCGGAGGAGGGGGGACGGGAACCGCCGGCGAACCGCGGTAAGGAGGAGCCACGCCCCTCGAGGGCGGTCATGCGGATTGAGATGATAACTGGAGGGTCTTCCTCGGCGCGGCCGGCGCCCGCAATCCCGGGGGCCGGAGCCCGACAGGTGATGATGGCGGGCGCCGGCCGCCGACCGAAGCGAAGAAGGACACACCGACCCCCTATCACCTTTACCGAGGAGGACTGGCAGGAGGCACGGAGCCCGAACAATGACGCCCTCGTCATCGAGGCTCGGATTGGGGCGATTGATGTCGGCCGGCTCCTGATTGACACCGGTAGCTCCTGCGACATCCTGTTCCTGTCAACGGTCGAGAAGATGGGGTGGGGGCGTGCAGACTTAGAGCCCTGGGTGGGCCCTGTCGCTGGCTTCACCGGCCATGCGATCCCCACCGAGGGAACGATCACCCTGCCCATGACCCTGGGGGAGGAACCGATGGTCGTCACCAGGGAAGCGCATTTTGTCATCGTCGACGTCGCGTCGGCGTATAACGGAATCATAGGGCGTCCATATATGACGGCCATCGAGGCGCTCCCCAGCCTGCAACATCAGACGATGAAGTTCCGGACCCCGCGGGGGGTGGGACAGGTGCGGGGAGGACGGGAGATGCCCGGAGACCACGACCATACGCCATCCCAGCGTATGAGCCCGAGGCGGGCCCCGACGGCTCTCATCCCCGACGAGAGGGAGGACTTCTGCGACAAGCGGCCGACCCTGGCCGAGGAAGTGGAAGAGGTCCCCGTGGCCTCGGATGAAGAGAGAACCGTCTCCATCGGGACGAAACTCCCGGCTGCCTTGAGGACGGCCCTCGTCGCCTTGCTCCGGGAAAACGCGGACATATTCGCATGGTCACCCGCCGACATGCCAGGGGTGGACCCGACAGTAATCTCCCACAGGTTGAATGCGGACCCGGAAGCCCGACCTGTTCGACAGAAGAAGAGAAGTGCGGGGGGCGAAAAAAAGAGGGCAGCCGAGGAAGAAGTAGAGCGGCTCCTCGAAGCCAAATTTGTTCGGCCGGTGAACTACCCCGACTGGCTCGCCAACGTCGTTCTGGTGAAGAAACCCAGTGGGAAGTGGCGTATGTGCATCGACTTCACCGACCTCAACAAGGTATGCCCGAAGGACAGCTTCCCTCTGCCCAGGATCGACCACTTGGTGGACCAGGCGTCCGGCTATGAGTTGTTAAGCTTTATGGACGCCTTCTCGGGGTACAACCAGATACCGATGGCGGAGGGGGATGAGGAGAAGACGTCTTTTGTCACCGATAAAGGCACCTACTGTTACACCAAGATGCCCTTTGGGCTGAAGAACGCCGGGGCGACCTATCAACGGATGGTAGACCGAATATTCGGGCCTCAGGTGGGGCGAAACTTGGAGGTCTACATCGACGACATGCTGGTGAAGAGCGGAAGGGCCCCCGACCACCTCGCCGACTTGCAGGAGACCTTCCAGAGGGTCCGCCGGTACAACCTGAGGCTAAACCCCGCGAAGTGTATCTTTGGCGTGCAATCGGGAAAATTCCTGGGCTTCATGATAACGAAGCGGGGAATCGAGGTGAACCCCGACAAGGTGACGGCCCTCGTCGGTATGACGGAGCCCCGGACGATCCGGGACTTGCAGCGACTGAACGGCCGGATCGCTGCTCTGGGACGATTCCTGTCGAAGTCTGCGGAGAAATCGCTCCCCTTCTTCAGGGTCTTGCGCACAGCCTTTGGCGAAGCTAAAGACAAGAGGAAGGTGATCCCGTGGGACGATGACTGCGCGCGGGCATTCGCGGAGCTGAGAGCGTACCTGCAGAGCCCACTGCTCCTCGCACGGCCGGAGGAGGGCGAACCCCTAGGGTTGTACCTGGCGACCAACGAGGAGGCCGTTAGCTCCGTCCTGATCAAGGAGGAAGGAGGGGTGCAACGACCTGTTTACTATGCCAGCCGAATCCTCCGGGAGGCGGAGACTCGTTACAGCCCTATCGAAAAAGCCGCCTACTGCCTAATCACCACGGCCGGAAAGCTCCGACCCTATTTTCAGGCCCACCCCATAACCGTCCACACCGGCATGCCCCTCGAAAAGAACCTGAAAAGACTGGAGCGGTCGGGGAGGATGCTAAACTAGAGCGTCGAGCTCAGCGAGTTCGACATAACATACAAAGCCCGGACGGCGATCAAGGGCCAAGCGCTAGCCGACTTCGTGGTGGAATGCACCAGGGAAGTCCCGCCGGGGGACCGGACGGAGCCCCCAACGGTGACCACGTCCCCACAGAGGATCGAGGTGGGCGAACCCTCCCCGACGACAGCGGGCGAATTATGGACCATCCACGTCGACGGCTCCGCAACAGGCTCCGGGACAGGAGCGGGTATAGTCATTCAGACTCCTGACGGATGTTCGCTGGAGTACGCCCTACGCTTCAGCTTCCCGGCCACCAACAATGTCGCGGAGTATGAAGCCGCGGTTAACGGGTTGAAACTCGCTAGGGCGGTGGGGGCGACGAACGTGTTGCTCCTAAGTGACTCCCGCCTCGTCATCCAACAGATCCTGGGGGGCTTCGAGGCCCGAGAAGAAACAATGAAGCGATACCTGAATCACATCCAGATCGAACTCCGTAAGTTCAAGAAAGCGGACGTCCAACACCTACCCCGCTCCAGCAACCTCCGGGCGGACGCCCTGTCTAAGCTGGCTTCCTCTTCGGCGGCCGAGATCGGGAAGGCAATCTACGTGGAAAGCCTATTGACGCCAACCATTGACGAAGGAGAACTGATGTGCACGGACGCGAGGACGTCATGGATGACCCCCCATTATGAAGTACTTAGAGACGGGTGAGCTCCCCAAGGAGCGGATGCTGACAAAACAGGTGGAAAGGCAGGCCCTATCATTCGTACTCCTCGACGGAGTGTTGTACCGCCGCCGCCGCGCCAATTTCGACGTCCTGCCCTACCTGAAATGCTTGGGCCCGGAGCAGGCTGAGCAAGTCATCCGCGAGGTACACGAAGGCTTCTGCGGAAACCACCATGGCGGGCGCACCATCGCCCACAAAGTAATGCGCCAAGGATACTACTAGCCGATGATGATCCGGGATGCGGTACAGTACGTCAAGAAGTGCGAGGCGTGCCAGAAGTTCTGCCGGCAGAAGACTGCACCCCCGGCCAACCTGATGCCCATCTTGAGCCCGATCCCCTTCGCCAAGTGGGGACTCGACATCCTGGGGCCGTTCCCAAAGGCCTCCGGGGGAAGGAAATATCTAGTCGTCACCGTGGACTACTTCACAAAATGGGTCGAGGCAGAGCCTCTGGCGCGAATCACGTGGACGGACATGAAGGGCTTCATCTGGCAATCCATCATATGCCGCTTCGGGATTCCCCGCTCCATTGTCACGGATAATGGAAAGCAGTTCGATTGCGAAGGCTTCCGCGACTTCTGCTCGGGCTGGGGGATCAAAATCCAGTTCGCGTCAGTCGCCCACCCACAGTGAAACGGAATGGCGGAGGCCGCGAATAAATGTATCTTGAACCCAATGAAGAAGAAGGTGGACGCCGCTCTGGGGGCTTGGGTCGACGAGCTGCCGGGAATCCTATGGTCTTATCGTACCACCCACAAGGCTTCGACCGGGGAAAGCCCCTTCATGCTAGCATACGGATCGGAGGCGGTCGTTCCTGTGGAAATCGGCGAGGAGACACTCCAGCTAAAGCTCTTCGACGAAGAAATCAACGGAGAAGGACTCGGCCTCAGTCTTGAGTTGATAGACGAGGTACGGGACCGGGCCCTGACCAGCCTCGCCAAACACAGCCAGAGGATGGCACGGTATTACGACTCCCGGGTGAAACTGCGGACATTCAGGATCGGCGATTTGGTCCTCCGAGACGCCACCTTCCGCCCCGAGACTGCGCAGCGGGGAAAGCTGGCTGCTAAATGGGAAGGGCCCTACACGGTTATCGATGTTGTCGGGCCGGCCACGTACATCCTGGCTACCCCCGAAGGGAGCGAACTGGCCCACCCTTGGAACGCAAAACATCTGCTAAAGTTCTACCAATAGTTGTGAGTTTTTTTTCCTTTTTACGCATAATATACACATCTACTCGTTTCACGCAACAATGTGGTCCCTACACAAGTTTTGCAGATCGCAAAAACTCCGAACCTCTGGGGCAGGGCCACCCTAGCCACCCAAACCAGAGAAGGGCACGGGCCGGGCTACGCGCCCGCTCCCCCCCTCAAGACCTCTGGGGCAGGGCCAACCCTAGCCACCCAAACCAGAGAAGGGCACGGGCCGGGCTACGCGCCCGCTCCCCCCCTCAAGACCTCTGGGACAGGGCCAACCCTAGCCACCCAAACCAGAGAAGGGCACGGGCCGGGCTACGCGCCTGCTCCCCCCCTCGAGACCTCTGGGGCAGGGCCAACCCTAGCCACCCAAACCAGAGAAGGGCACGGGCCGGGCTACGTGCCCGCTCCCCCCCTCGAGACCTCTGGGGCAGGGCCAACCCTAGCCACCCAAACCAGAGAAGGGCACGGGACGGGCTACGCGCCCGCTCCCCCCCTTAAGACCTCTGGGGCAGGGCCAACCCTAGCCACCCAAACCAGAGAAGGGCACGGGCCGGGCTACGCGCCCGCTCCCCCCATCGAGACCTCTGGGGCAGGGCCAACCCTAGCCACCCAAACCAGAGAAGGGCACGGGCTGGGCTACGTGCCCGCTCCCCCCCTCGAGACCTCTGGGGCAGGGCCAACCCTAGCCACCCAAACCAGAGAAGGGCACGGGCCGGGCTACGCGCCCGCTCCCCCCCTCAAGACCTCTGGGGCAGGGCCAACCCTAGCCACCCAAACCAGAGAAGGGCACGGGCCGGGCTACGCGCCCGCTCCCCCCTCAAGACCTCTAGGGCAGGGCCAACCCTAGCCACCCAAACCAGAGAAGGGCACGGGCCAGGCTACGCGCCCGCTCCCCCCCTCACGACCTCTGGGGCAGGGCCAACCCTAGCCACCCAAACCAGAGAAGGGCACGGGCCGGGCTACGCGCCCGCTCCCCCCCTCAAGACCTCTGGGGCAGGGCCAACCCTAGCCACCCAAACCAGAGAAGGGCACGGGCCGGGCTACGCGCCCGCTCCCCCCCCGAGACCTCTGGGGCAGGGCCAACCCTAGCCACCCAAACCAGAGAAGGGCACGGGCCGGGCTACGCACCCGCTCCCCCCCTCAAGACCTCTGGGGCAGGGCCAACCCTAACCGCCCAAACCGGAGGGGGCTACGCCCCCATGGCCCTCAAAAAATCAAAAGAAGACAGGGGCACGCAAACCGGGACGAAATGACGTCAGTTCCCGAGTAGGCGGCCCCGATGTGACTCGACGAAACGAAAGGACGTTCGAGAAACACGCCACCATTAATGATGCGCTCCAAAAAAGGACCCGTAAAAGCCACCTGGCAAAGGCGGTTTCCCACGGGCATGAATTCAAGGAGCCCATTAATAATGCCAACTCAGCGCAATAAATAGGGGAGAAACCGTCAGCGAGATCTCCCTATAAAGACGCCACACCCCCTTCTGAAAATAGGAGAACCGGCAAACATGAAAAACCGCCACTTGATCCCCCCACCCACCGGGAAACGGGCCGAGATACACCGCCCTAACAAAAGAGAGGTCACTGGCCATCAATGGTTCCCGCCGCCCAAGGCGGCGGTTCCTACATCTCCACTGCCTCCAACAGGATATTCCCCTTACAAACGGATCGCCAAAAGGGTATTCCCCTTACACAAGGAAAATCCTCCTTTCACACCTCCGTCCGCCCTAAACGACGGCGGGTCGGAGAAAGAATGGCATCCGTTCAAAGCCGCTGGGCAGGCGAGAGCCCCCAGCACTTGTCGGCCAGTATCTCCTCGCAGTCGACCTCCAGGCGAGGACCTCGGAAAGGCTGCATCCCTAACGAGCCCAAAAGGCAAGTCATGGCGTGTCAGCCCGCCCATGCACAACCGGGCGCTAAACCCCACCCTCAAACCGAAGCAGCGAGGCGTAGGGCGACGAGGGGCGGCCCGATGCTCAAGAACCTCCCCAAGGCGCACGCCCCAGAAAGAGGGCTTCCCTGGTGATCCCCTTTCTCGGTGCCTCTGTCAAACCGAGGAAACCTTACCCCGTCCGGGGAAGGAGAAGACAAAGCAACGGAGAGAAGACACCCCGATCGGCAAAATCCCCAACACCCCCCTCACTCAGGCTAAGGAGACCTTGCAACCCTTCAGCGCAGAAGGCGGCCATTCTCCCCCGCGCCAAGCTCAACTCAAGTTAAAAAGAGGGGCCCACCCGGCCCACAGTGACCCCTAGATCCGGAGGTCATTAAATCACGGGCGAGGACAGCTCTATATATAGCCCCCCCCAGCCGGATCTGACCCCACAACGGGCGATAAACTAAGAACTCTTGTACAAGCTGTAGATCAGCTCTTACAAATTTAAATAAAAACGTTCTTCCTTATACGCTCAGATTTTTCGGAGAATACCATAGCGGGTAGCTATCCCCCCGCCATGTGCCGGGCGACCAACTCGCTACCCCGCCTAACTGGCGTAGGACTTCTAGGAAGCCTACGTCCGCAGCTCGAACCCCGCGATACTACGATTCGAAACCAGCCCCCCCGATCCCTGAAAGTCACCAACACAGGGAAAGAGGTACACTGGGGCCCGCCCTGCTTAACAGGTTCGGCCCGAGATCAAATCACGATAGGACAGCGTGTCTCACCCCGACCCCTGCGCCGACCCCCCGCCCCGCCCAAAGGCAACACAAGCCGACAACATCCCCTTCCCCCAGACCTCGCGATCTCGGACACGGGAATGTTGGGGGCATAATTAGGAATTGTGTAACTCCCGCAAGAAGCCAAGACACGTGACCCGGAACGGACCGGTCACAAGGCAGAGGCCGTGAAATAGGCGCCCAGTCCAGATAGGGCAGCAGCCCTGTCTCGTCAAAGCAGCGCCACGATGCGACTCAACATAACGAAAGAACGCTTGGACTACACGCCATCGACAGCAACACGCCCCCCGAGAGGCCAGAGTGCCGGATACCGCCAGGGAAAAGCGATTCCTAAAGCGTGGGATTCCACGGAGCCCGTTGACGGCACTAATCTCCCGCATTACCCAAGAAAAACCCTTCCACAGAATCTCGCTATAAATACCCCCCTCCAGGGGTCAGGGTGAAGGAGGAAGAGAGACGTAGGGGACAGCCACCGACGGACCTCACTTCCCCCGACGATGGGCGCCACAGCCCCGCCACATCCGACAGGATATTCCCCTTACACGTGGAAGGCCCCACCCGCCAGCTTACCTCCTGCTTGTTACTGTATCAAAAGGCAGGTCCAGATGGCCGGCCGCGTGCCGCAACACCCCAATTAACGCCGTCACCTTCGGCGATCCCCACAGGGTGTCGGGGGGGAACCCCAACGGCTCTCCCAGCGGCGCCACCACCACCACCTCGTCCTCAGCCTCCCTGGGGTTCCCCCTCGGTGCGCGGGGTCCCCGACGAGACCGAACGACCCTCCAGCACGACGACAGCGAGGCAGAACGCGAGGAAGCGATGAAAGGGAAAGGAAGAGGGTCCCCTCCTACGATCGAGGGTCGCCCCCCGAAGGCTAAACCAACACAGGGCAGCACCCCTGATTAAAAAAATCGGTTCCCGACGCGTCGGCCCGCCCCCGGACAATGAGGCGGTAGGAATTCGGCGATCGACATAAGGGAAGACCGCCCCGACGCAGGGATCTGCTCCTCCCGACGGAGCGAACAACAAATGTGGACAACCCTCCATCCCAACCACCGGTTGACCCACATCTTCTAATAGCATTGTAAATATCACCTAGATCTCCGATAAAGATTGGTGTATAATATTCCCCCTTTCGGACTCCTCCCCCTAAGCCCAAGCGCACATCAGCGGAAGGGTCCCCCGGGCACGGCCCGGCTGAAGTTCCGCGAAAACTACAAGCGCGTCCGATGAACGCCTCTCAACAAGAACCCTGACATCCTCAAAAAGTCGAGCTCCCCCTAAATCCAACCCAATAACCACCAACAACGGCACCTCGTTAGGGGACACCGCCCCGCTTGGCTCACACTCCGGAAGAGACCTCGCGATCCAGCTATAGCGGGACACACCCTGCAGGACCAGCATCCCCCCTAAGCTTGGATCCAAGCCCGGGTCACGTTAAAAGATAGTGTCGCGGTAGCGTTACGCCATCCGAGACGAACCGGGCTTCTGCCTCGCACTCGAATGCCGGGGGCAATTTTTACGACCTAAAGATCGTAGGAGTCCGACTCCTGCCCGGATCCGCTAACATACCCCATTAACTCACCATTTCACAAAAGGGCCGCCGCCCCGAAAATCCGGGGCATTATGGAGACGGGCGCGCCTTGCAGCGTTCCCCGAACCGGCCGAGGCGAACAACCGCAGCCGCCCGACCCACCTGGGTAGCGCGCTTGGGGACGCTTGGGTAGCTAGGCCAGGCCTATTGACGGGCGCGGACATATCCTTCCGTACCGGCGGATCATAGCCCATGACCGATCGGGGGGCGCGGCCAGGCCGGACAACCCCCGATCGGGACGACCCGCCCGATTCCCGCGAACCGCAGCGCCTAGATGGACACAGCCCGACCTTTAGTTCGTCGCTAACGACAAACAACCTAGGATAAGGACACGACTGACACATACGTCACCCGACCGACTGACAAAGCGCCCCCTGGCAGCTGAGCCATCTGACAGTCAATGCTTTCGGCTCTGACACCCCGACAAAAGCACCCCCTGGCCGTCGCGTCGCCTGACGAAAGCAGGTCAGGCAACCCAGTTCCCGACGTCCTTATCTGGAGTTTCCGCTGACGACCGAGCCAGCTCAGCACATCCAGTCAGCATGCCAGGTCAGCTCCGCCTAGTCATCACCCGTCAGGTATAAATACCCCCTCTCCTCTTACGGAAAGGGGGTTGGAGAATTCTCTCTCATTTCTATTATTCACACACGAGAGCAAAGGTCTTCCATATCTTTGTTCTCCCACCTACAGCTCGTCACGCGCGGCGGACCCATCGTTAGTCCGACCGGCGTGTCTAGCCCCCATTTTAAGCCCTATTACTGACTTAGGCATCGGAGGGGCTAAGGGTTGAACCCCAACCCTGCCCTTCTGATGAGTTGTTCATGCTGCAGGAGAGCTCGCCCCTTGACCAAAGTCAGCTTCAGCCCCCTGCCGTCCAACCTTCCTCAGCTGCATCCGGCGAGATTCGACCCCGTGAGCACCACCGGCAACGGGTCCGACTTCTTCACCCCACTAATCACTTGTAAAACAGCCTACCTAAACCTTCTTCTCCACACAACCATCGTGCCCTTGGTTCCCCATAATACAAAGTCATTGTACGTGAGTTCCACCTCGTAACAAAACTTATCGACGACTTTATAAAGATCATCACATTTTTCTTTTCATGGTGGTCAATAGCTTATCTAAGTCATCTACTCTAATTTTAGTCCATTGACCTCGTGCATAAGTATTCTACTTTTGTTCATCAATTTTTCATAGTCCTTCTCCATTTCTTCTCTTTTCTTGGTCATGCTCAAAAGTTCTTGTCCAATTTATGATATTCTCTCATTAACTTCATGAAGGCTGCACAACTCCTTATATGCCCCTTTAACATCAAAATCATAATCACTATCGTTATCGCTACTCAATAGGTTGTCTTCACTAAAATGGTGCAGAGAAGTAGGAGGTGTAGAGGTTCTTACCTTTGCGGAAGTTGAGGCCACAAAGCACATGTGCGCTCGTTCTTCCCTTTCTTCTTCATCGTCAGATGATGTCGACGATTCATCGGAGCTAGAGAAATTGCTTCGATCGAATGCCGCAAATGCCTTCTCCTTCAGCTTTCGAAACTTTTTCTGCTTGTAATTTCTTCTTCTCTATCTCTTCTCCTTGCCTTTTCATTGATCACGGTTCTTTTCCAAGGGGCAGTCTCTCCGTACAAGACCTAGCTTGTTACATCCAAAACAAATGATATTGTTAGTAGAACGTGATTTTCTTTTAGCATACTTACTTTGGAGAAATCTCTTGAAGTTCCTCGATATTAATGCGATCTCCTTCTTATCTCGATCGGAGTAATCAAAATTGGAGCTCTCTTCAATGACTTTGAATGACAAGTTCTTCTTCTTAGGCTTCTCTTCTATCTTCTTGGCCTCTTCAAGTTCTATCTCATAGGCCATGAGATTTCCCATCAGCTCTTCTAGGGTAATCGTCTTCATATTGTGTGCTTCTCGAATTGCGTTGGTCTTTCCCTTCTATTCTGGTCTAAGGGATCGTACTATCTTCATAAGCTAGTCATACTCAAGAATTCTTTTTCCAAAACTTGCAAACTCATTGGTAATGTTAGTGAATCGAGCATTAACTTTGCTAATACTCTTGCCTTCTATTTTAAAGCTTTCAAATTTAGAGTTTAACATGTGAATCATGTATTCATTTACCTTTTCCATACCCTCGTGGCTTACCTTAACAGTGTGCCAGATTTGATGTGATGTCTCCCTTTGAGACACTCAGTTGCACTCTGAAACTGTGATAGCACAAAATAGGGCATTCATAGCTTTAGCATTTAGGTTACCTCTTTTCATCTCTTCGGCCGTCCATTTTTCAGTTTCTGTCTCAGCAGGAGGTGTGTACTTAATCTTTGTAATGGTCCATGCATCAAAGTCCAATGATTGTAGGTGTGTCTTCATTCGGACCCTCCAGCTGATCACTCCTTATTTTACACCTTTTTCCTGCATGTTTGCATGCCATTTAGATCGCCCAAATCATGTTTTTCACGATATATCGACGATATTGCGATGCTTTTCACGATTTGTTGTTTTTGTCGCATTTCAGGTGATTTGGCGCGATTTGGAGTGATCTCGAGATGCGCTTACTCTAGACGGTCACCAACGACCTCCCCGAGGGGTATTTTGCTGTTGGAGAGGAGCGGAAGAAGAACGGACGTCGCAGGAGCGACGAGGAGGCCAAAACAAGCAGATTGGGCCTTTTTTGTGTCCCACTCAGCCGAGTGGAGGAGCCACTCGGCCGACCAGCGAGACACTGCTCGGCCGACCAGAACAGACACGATTTATGTGTGCACTCGGCCGAGCACCGAAGACCACATCGGCCGAGTGACGAGACCCCGTCCGCCCGAGTGGCGCCCAGACGAAGCCCTTCCAAAACAGCCAAGTTACTGTTTTTCGGCTGCCTGAACTTCAGAAGACCCACTCGGCCGAGTGGTTAATCCCGTCCGCCCGAGTACAATGAAGCCATCGGCCGAGTGACGACAACTCACTCGGCCGAGCCGCCCCCGAAGTAGAGACCCCTGAAGGCCCCGACTTACTGGAAAATCACAGGGTTTCTCACTCGGCCGAGCGACTTTTGTCACTCGGCCGAGTGCGATGCGCTGCCTGTAGCGAAAACTGCGGAAAACAGGCTGTGCATGGGTATTTTGGTCACAGTTTTTGGACGATTTTGAGGGCTATTTAAACCCTGTTTTTACCCTAGTTTGGAGAGCCTCTCTCTTAGATTTTTTGCAGCTTTTTAGATTAGTTTTTATCTTTATTCTTGTGATTGGAGAGGAGACAAAGATTGGAATTTTGTTGGATTAATTGAAGAACTCCATTGGTTTGCATCTCTTTTCCTTAAAAATTCTATTTTTATTGCATATCTCAATATTGTGATGAATTCTATTGCTTATTTCAACGATTATTTTTGTGATCTTGCTATGATTTGTGAGTAGTCTCCACGTCTTGGGGCGTGGGGATGAACCCTACAAGCCCATTTTCATATTTGTGATGAATTGGTAGAAATCGTGCTAGAATTGTTATTAAGGATTAGATTGGGATCAATTTACTACGGATGGCTAGGTATTCATATCAATTGGGATTTGCAAGAGATTGGGTCCCAATTTGATAGGAAGACCTAGAAATCCGAATTGGGTTGGAGTCGGATTTTCGAAGTATTGGTTTGCAAGAGATTGGACCGATACTAGGATTTCCGGTTGCAATTCCGTGCCAATACTCGTTTGCAAGAGATTGGACGGGTAGGAACTATCCCAATCTAGGTCGTGGACCGAGTTTGCAAGAGATTGGGCTCGGTGCGCGATTGGACGATGATGTTGATCCTAATGCTAGCTTTCCTAGGCTAGGGTTTGCAAGAGATTGGACCCAACCCTAGGATAGCTATAGACTGGCAATAGCGCGAGAGCGTGAGCTTGGTTCTACATTCAGTTGCAACTAGTTCATCCAAATTCTCATTCAAGCAATTTTGATACCGATAAACCGCATTTATGAAATACGATGAGTAGCGGGGATTCCCCATTCCCTAGACGTTCTTTATTTGATTTGATATTTCCGCATTTTTGTCTGACGATTGTGACAGGATCGCCAAAGGCAAATTTCTCTCTTGAATAGCCAGGTTGATTTGAACAAGCACGGTCATTCGTCCTCCCTGTGTTCGATAACCCGGTTGCCGCTATACCGTGCGCTTGCGGTAAAACTACAACCGTTCTTTGGGTCACATCCCGGAGCGATCAAGTTTTTGGCGCCGTTGCCGGGGAATGCGTTTAGACGGTGTTCGTCATATACCACCCGGAAGAATGGAGGATGCAATGTCAACGATAGGACTCAGTCAGGAAGATTATGACTCCTTCACAGACCTCCTTAAGGAGCTTGTCGACGAGGTCCACGCTACCGGAGCTTTCGCTATCGATGTCAAGGACCCCGACGAACAGCTGTTTGCTAGTTTCGTGATGGACCAGATCTCCCCGGAGGGGACTATCGGGGGCAATGTC
The DNA here is from genome assembly GCA_030789695.1 of Scilla litardierei. Taxonomy (NCBI): domain Eukaryota; kingdom Viridiplantae; phylum Streptophyta; class Magnoliopsida; order Asparagales; family Asparagaceae; genus Scilla; species Scilla litardierei. The sequence continues at coordinate 260,920,924 of CM061142.1, read as the reverse complement.
AGAGTTGACGTGATCGACGACAAATTATATTTCGAAGAAGGTGGAACAAGTGTCGAGGATCACTATACTTCGGAAGGATCTTCAGAGCAAATCAACGTTCAGGGAGTTGCACCCCATGACACTTACTCTTGCTTCTATGAATCGTCTGACGTGTTTCTTGATTCCAGGAACGAGCCGGACCCGATTGAAAACTCTGACGATGCTAGCACAGAAGCGGAGCACGCCTATTTCGATGCATTGTCCTCACTAAGTAGTGAGTGTGACTCTTCACAAGAGAGCGCGCCACCTGAACACGAGCTAGACCCAGCCGACAAGGAAGAAGCCGAACTCATGCAAGCCGATGAAGTAGAAGGAGAGGCACCTCTTCAGGTAGAACTTAAACAATTACCTCCGAATCCAAGGTACGCCTTTTTGGGTAACAAATTAACTTTTCCGGTGATAGTAAACTCCCACCTCACGCCAGACCAACTTGAAAAACTCCTAGACGTTCTTAGGAGCCACAAAGATGTCTTGGGATACACTATCTCCGATCTAAAAGGGATAAGCCCTAGGCTTTGCACGCATAGGATCCATTTGGAGGATACCGACGCCACCTCCATAGAGCCTCAAAGGCGGTTAAACCCGAACATGAAGGAGGTGGTTAAAAGGAAATCCTAAAATTGCTAGAAGCAGGTATAATTTATCCTATCTCAGATAGTAGATGGGTTAGCCCCGTTCACGTCGTCCCTAAGAAAGGGGGGATGACTGTCATAAAAAATGAAAAAGGTGAGCCCATATCTACGCGCACCGTCACGGGATGGCGAATGTGCATTGACTATAGGAAACTCAATAAAGCTACCCGAAAGGACCATTACCCATTGCCCTTCATTGATCAAATGCTTGAACGACTTGCAAAACATAAATACTTTTGCTATCTAGATGGGTATTCGGGATTCTTCCAAATCCCTTTGCATGAAGATGACCAAGAGAAGACAACTTTCACTTGTCCCTATGGCACCTATGCCTACCGCAGGATGCCGTTTGGCCTTTGTAATGCTCCCGCTACCTTTCAGAGGTGTATGACGTCCATATTCTCCGATTACATTGAAAATATTATGGAAGTTTTTATGGATGACTTCTCGGTTTATGGAAGTGAGTTTGACTCTTGTTTGGAAAATCTTACTAAAGTCCTAAAAAGGTGCCAACAAAACAATCTCACTCTCAATTGGGAGAAGTGTCACTTCATGGTTACGGAAGGTATAGTTCTCGGACATCTTGTCTCCTCGAGAGGAATTGAGGTAGATAAAGCAAAGATTGAGGTAATCGAGAAACTCCCTCCTCCTATTAATGTCAAGGGCATTAGAGGCTTCCTTGGTCACGCGGGGTTTTACCGCCGCTTCATAAAGGATTTCGCCTCGATTGCCCGACCACTTACTTCTTTGCTCGCTAAAGATACTCCTTTAATTTTTTCAGGTGAATGCTTACAAGCCTTCAACGCCTTGAAAGAAGCACTAGTCTCCGCGCCCATCATACAACCGCCGGATTGGAGCCTTCCTTTTGAGCTAATGTGTGATGCTAGCGACCAAGCCATTGGTGCGGTATTGGGACAAAGAAAAGATAAGAAGCTTCATGCGATATACTATGCGAGCAAGACATTGGATGACGCGCAGAAAAACTACACAACTACCGAGAAAGAGCTTCTAGCGGTCGTCTATTCCATAGAGAAGTTTCGCTCTTACCTCCTTGGGTCCAAGGTGATTGTCCACACCGACCATGCGGCATTGAAGTATCTTTTAAACAAGAAGGAGGCCAAACCTCGGTTGATTAGGTGGATACTCTTGTTGCAAGAGTTCGACTTAGAGATCAGAGACAAGAAGGGTACGGACAATGTCGTGGCGGATCATTTATCTAGGCTCATTCGCGACAAGGAGGACGAAAGTTTGCCTATCGACGACACATTCGTGGATGAGAGGCTATATGCCATAAGGACCGGTGAAGTACCTTGGTACGCGGACTTCGTCAACTACTTGGCTTGTGGAATCAAACCGCATGGGATGTCTACGCAACAAAAGAGGAGATTTCTGCATGAGGCCCGTAGCTATTTTTGGGAAGATCCCTACCTTTTCAAGGTATGCAGAGATAGTGTCATTCGTAGGTGTGTTTCTAAAGAGGAGGCGACATCCATCATTTTGCATTGCCACGGTCTACCATGCGGAGGACATCATGCCGCCTCTAAAACAACCGCTAAGATCTTGCAGAGCGGATTCTTCTGGCCAACAATGTTTAGGGACACCCACGCTTTTGTGAAGGGGTGCGATAGATGCCAACGGACCGGGAATATCTCCAAGCGCAATGAGATGCCGATGAGACCCATCCAAGAAATCGAGCTTTTTGATTGTTGGGGAGTAGACTTCATGGGGCCATTTCCGTCGAGCAATGGTAACAAATACATCATATTGGCCGTTGACTATGTCTCCAAATGGGTGGAAGCAATTGCCACCCCTACTAATGATGCAAGGGTCGTCTCCAAGTTCTTTAAGCAAAATATCTTCCCACGCTTCGGAGTGCCTCGTACCTTGATAAGCGACGGGGGAAGCCACTTCATAGAGAACAAGTTTGAAGCCATGCTAAAGAAGTACGGGGTAAATCATAGGGTTGGCATGGCATATCACCCCCAGACAAGCGGCCAAGTGGAAGTCTCAAATAGAGAAATCAAGCAAATTCTCGAAAAGACGGTGGATCGATCTAGAAAGGATTGGTCAATGAAGCTAAACGACGCTCTATGGGCATATCGCACGGCCTTTCGCACTCCCATCGGTACCACACCGTTCCGGCTTGTTTATGGGAAGGCTTGCCACTTGCCGGTAGAATTGGAACACCGCGCTTATTGGGCCATCAAGACCTTCAACTACGACTACAAGAGTGCGGCGGTGAGGCGACTCTTGGACATCAACGAGCTTGATGAAATAAGGAGAGACGCCTACGAGAGCTCGAGAATTTACAAAGAAAGGACCAAGATTCTCCACGATGCCCGCATAACCGTCACAGACTTCAAGGTAGGAGACAAGGTCTTGCTCTACAATTCCCGGCTCCGACTATTTCCCGGTAAGTTGAGGTCACGATGGTCCGGACCTTTCACCATCAAGCACATACAACCGGGAGGAGCTTTCGAGTTGGAAAGCAAGGACGGTGCCACATTCAAAGTAAATGGTCAAAGGCTCAAGCACTATTCCGAGGGAATCCCGACGGGCGAAACCAATAGAGTATATTTGCTTAAGGAGCGGTCGGATGATCTCTCGGACCTCCTGAGGTGATAGAGGAGGCGATCCCCCACTCAATTGGCTCTCTTTTTGATGAAGATTTAGAGGAAGGCCCGGATTTAGGCCAAGATGAGAAGATAGATGATTCCCCCGACCTCTCCGCTGAAGATGATGAAGGCGACGCTGATGTTGCAAGGATTCGAGAGCTCTGTAAGCTCTCGAAATTAAATTCTCCAAAGAAAGCTCCTCCGGTACGAAAATCGGCGTCACCGGTAAAGCCGTTGACCGGAGCAAATGCTAGCTTGGGGGAGCCTCCCCCCAACACTATTCGAGACGGGAGACCACCGCGGGAGAACACGACACCGCCACATCCAAATCCAAGCGCGCTCCCCGGAAAGTTTGATGGGTGCATCTCATATGCACCAAACATCCCGCATTGATTGAAAATTATAAGGGGGTCGAGCTCACGACCTTAAACGAGCGCTTGTCGGGAGGCAACCCGACGGTTTTTGCTTTATTTTTACTTTTTCTTTATTTTCGTTTTAGAAATTTTTAGTGTTTTGAGTCGTTCGCCCAAAAATTTTGTGATAACGGGTCCTATTTTTCTTGACAGGAGAGGTGATAGGTAAATCCATCATGAGGAGGATGAACGAGACGACGAGGAGCACCCCAAGAAGGCGCTCGATGCTTAGGAGGAAGATGGAATCGACTGGAGGAAGCAAGACGGAGTTTAGAGCCCAAACGAAGACAAACAGCAGAACACAAGGCTCACTCGGCCGAGCATACTAGTCACTCGACCGAGTACAAAAGTTCGTCCAGCCGAGCCGCTCACGAACAAGGGAAGTCTGCTGTACCCAACTCTCTGTTTATTTTCCTGATTCTAATATAACTGCTACTCGGCCGAGTATATATATTCACTCGGCCGAGTAAAACGGATACCCTCCTAGGGCGAGTCTTGCCGAGTAGCTTGAGTCACTCGGCCGAATGGACTTACTCCACTCGGCCGAGGCTGGCAAGGCCACTCGGCCGATGCGTAAGCGGGGAGGAATTTTCTATTGACCATACTCGGCCGAGTGACCTAGTCACTCGGTCGAGTCGTAACTTCTGCTATATAAGGGGTCGAGTGGGACACGTTTTTCGAAACGCTGAAACCGATCGCGCCCCCGACCTTTCAGCTTCCCTCGCCCGCTCGCACCCCCCTACTCGCCCGACCGCCGTTGCCACGCCGCCGCTCGGCCAGCCACCGCTGGCCGACCACTCGCCGCACTTCGCCCGAGTCGCCGCCGGCGGCCGTGTCTCCGGCCACCTCCGGTACCCCCTATTTCGCCTTTTTCGCCTCTTTTTGAGTATTTTTTGAGGATCCATGTGTTAAACGACCCCCAAACCCAAATCAATTTCTATATCTATTTGTTATACCCCTAATGCTCCATACGTTTTGAATATTACCAGCTGATATCTCCATTTCATGCGCAGGTTGTTTTGGGAGCTTAGGGGAGCCCAGGGGAGCTTCTCGGGACTGATTTGAGCTTCGTGGAGGCGCTAACTTCGCACGCTTCCATTGCTGAGCACTCGCGGCATGTCTGGGTATACTCCTTCCACTCTTTTACACACACCGCACTTTTTACACTTTCGGCGCGCTCGGGGCCGATATGCCGCCCCGGACACGGCCGCGGTCGAAGAGAGCTTCCGCCAAGCGGAAGCGGTCGGATGATGCCGGCCCCTCCTACGAGTTGGAGGACTCTCCTCCACCGTCTCCCACACACGCCGTCCACCCAGCACAGCCTGCAGGCCCCGCACACCCCGCACAGCCTGCAGTGCACCCACAGCCCGCACAGCCTCTCCCTGCCGTTGCACAGCCACCACCTCCGGCTCCACTTGTCGGGCCGCTCGGGATTACGTTCCGAGACGACGCACACCGCGCCGTCTTCGACCGTATCTCCCAACGCTCGATCGTACCCTCCAGGTTTGCACACCTCGCTGACTTAGGACGCCTGGGGGTATTAGAGGGGATGCTCACGTTGTACGACAACGTGGGCTGGCGAGATTTTCTGCAGGTGTCGGCGGACACGTTCGCCCACCCGACACTTGAGGTTCTGAGTTCGATCGCCCGGACCGACGAGGGATGCTCGTTTCGGTTCATGGATCGAGAGTGCCAGGTCACTCTCGATATGATGAGAGCGTTTTTCTCGTGGCCCGCTGTCCCCGGTGCCGATCGCGGATACGGCCCCACCCATATCCCCCCACCTTCCTTCGACGCCGGTGCCTTCTGGGCCCGGATTACGGGTCTTCACGCTGCCTTTGACCCTAGTAGGGCCAAGGCCTCGGCCATTGTCCATCCCTGCCTCCGCATTGCTCAGCGCCTTATGGCGACGTCCTTTTTGGCCAGATATGAGCCGGGCACGATGTCTACGCCAGAGCTCTACATGCTCTACGCGATGACGCGTCCCAGAGCTCTATCTAGGGATGGCGATGACCTTGTCCCCGCCGTCGTGATCAATATCGCGGCTTGGTTTTTGGACTGCATCATCGTATCGGTGGGCGCTCGCTCACCGATATGCTGCGGCGGCCTGATCACCTTGCTTGCTCTTATGACCGGCGAGGACTTCCCCGACGACTTCCGACGCGTCCCGGGCCCCACTTCTCTGTCGATAGATGTTATGGCCCGGATGAAGATGCTTCGTCCGCACGGTGAGCGTCACTGGGTCTGGTTGCATGGCCCTTACGGGGCCGATTACATGATTCTCCCGAGCCCTGCTCGGACTCAGATTGCACCAGCCCATGTTGACTGGCTCCCTGCGATGGATGTTCTCATCCCCGCTGCTTACGTGCTCGAGGCCGAGGAGGCCGAGCAGGCCCACGCTGCCCCTGTAGACCCTGTTGCACACCCTGCCGAGCCTGCTGCCGAGCCTGTTGACCCAGTGGCCCCTCAGCCCATACCTGATGTTTCCGCTGCTCCTGACGCCCCTGTCGGTGTCGAGAGTACCTCAGCTGAGCCCACTTCCACCACCTCCACCACTTCCGAGGCTGTCACCACCACTCCCACCACCACCACTGGCCCTCTGTCCGTCGAGCCTCTTTGCTCCGCACTCCCCGAGCGCCCACCGACCTTTGTTGAGAGTGGAGAGCCCTCGTTTGCCGCGGTCGTGGAGACCATGGCTAGCATGATCTCCGCTGGGGTTGCACCTTTTGGCCCACACACTTCCACTCCAGCGGTAGTCACCTCTGCCCCCACCTCTGCTGTATTTTTCGAGAGTGTCGTGCCGTCTGTCCACACTTCTGTGCCACTGACCTCTCTGGCCGCCTCGTTGCCATTTTTGCACTCTTCTTTCGCTGCTGCTGCCTCTACTTCCCACCAGCCGGTGCCCCGGCCTCACACTGAGGCCAGGCCCACATTCGCAGGTGCAGCACCATTCGTACCCTTCCCCGCTGAGCCAGTCACATACGCGACCCGAGTTCGCCAGCCACGCCCTGCACAGCCCCGCCCGGTGCGTCCCTCTGCACCACCTCCCCCTGACACTGTACTTCAGAGCATTCGTGCTCTAGAGGGGGCGGTGAGTGGCCTCCGAGGCGACCTTAGGACCCTGTCCTCCACCGTCTCTGCGATGGCTGGCTGCTTCGAGCTGCTACCGCAGATCCATTACTGTCTCACCCAGGTTCTGGAGCATCTCCCGCGCGTACCCCCACCCACCCAGCAGATTCCCGCCCACACTTCCACACACGCCCGACCAGATACCACTTCCACACCCACACCCGCTCAGCGGCCTGTCCAGCCACCACCACCACCTCCGCCTCAGGACGGAGACGGTGCAGCACCACCTTCCTAGGCACCCTTGATGCCATCGATTCCTTTTGCCGTTGTGCTGCCCGTTTCCGCTGGGTCCTGATGCCTTTTGGTCCACCCCCCTCCCCTCATTTATTTTGGGATTCTCTTTTTGATCATATCTTTATATATCTTTTTTGGGAGAGAGGGAGAGTTTTTGGTGCCACTTATATATCTGTATCACTCCTATCTTTGCATGCATCATGCCCGCATCATATTTTCATTTCTTTATTTTTCTTTTTATTTTCATCATGCATGCATCCTCACCATCCCCTCACATTTCCTGTCTCTCGGTGTGCCACGCTTTGCACATTGAGGACACTGTGCCATTTAGCTTGGGGGAGTGAGTTCTCACGTTCTTTTTCGATTTGCCACCTTTATTTTTAGTTTTTCACACCATTCTTCGCTTTTGCATTTATCTTTTATCATTTTTTTTCTTTTGTTTTGACATGCATCACGTTTTTCTTACTTTTTCTGTGTGCCGCATTATAAATAGTTCTTTTTATTTTCCCTTTATCTTTATTTCTTTTTCATCTCATGCTAGAGATGACTTTTCTGTGATGATGATGACGTTGGATTTAGCTTACCCTATATGCATGCTATATTTGTCATGTCTTAGACTTTATTTCTGATAACATATGCTATGACTTGCCTTGCATCTAGAGATAGTAACCCACACTTTTGCCACATGAAAATGGATGAAATTTTATTATTAGCTGAGTCTGAATATTCATATGTATGCTATCACAGAAAACACACCAAGATTCACGTATTGAATGCTTATATCTGGAGTACTGATTTCTTTTTCCTATATCACTTCTATATGCATGAATTGTACACTTCACTTCAGGATGATTGAATGATGTTAGCTATGATAAATCTGGATTAGTTAGCTTTTTTGTGATCGAAACTGAGTAGATTAGATTACCCTGCCGAAGTTGTCGTGCATGTCTTATAGAGTGAACCGAGAGTTATATCTATTTCTTTCTCCACAAATATTGAACATCATTTCTCTACTTTTAAAATCATTGGTGAATCTCCCCTTAGCGATTCTATTACCTGGCATTTCCCCCGCTATTAATTCCTAGCTCCAATTTTCTTATTCAAATAATAATAATAATAATAATAATAATAATAAAAGAGAGGAGAATATTCTTGTATATCATTATCTCTCTTTGAGTTGGGATCGTTATGTATATATGCTATATTGAAAAAAAAGAGAGAGAAAAGAGGAAAAATCCTCAATAAAAGATCCCATCTCACTCACTTCCTTTCTTCTTTCTTCTTATTACATTTGGAGCTATATAAAAATGGGGATGTGAATATTTTTTATGCCACCACGCTTATAGATAAGCTTGGGGGAGGGGATCCATTGATGTGTGAGAGAGTGACTACTTGACGTGCACGACGACCTAGGCTAAGTAATATTCTATACTCGGTGAGATTATTTTTAGCTTTACGAAATCCGGAAATCTAAGCCTAGCGTTCATTTCATGAAATCCATACTTTTCTATTCCCTCTATTCTATAGTGTGATACTCTTGTACTCCTGATAGAAAGCGTTCAATTGAAAAGTGTGTGATCTGTGATTTGTATACCGCTTTAAATGATTCAGACGATGTTAATTTTAGAATTATTCCGTTTTTCATGATTATATCGTTGTTCGTGGGTTTTCCGTTTCTATTTGCACTATTATACTATGATATCAGAATAAAATCTTTTGACATGAGTTTTTCATTCGGTGCATGCTATACGAGTAAGTGAAACCCCCGTCCTGAGAAAATGATCTAGTAGCCTACCTCTTCGCTTCTCTCTCTCTTCTTTATTTTCATTTCGTTTTCCATTCTTCTCCGTTTTTCATTTTTCATTTTTTCGCCGTTTTCGTTTTCCAAATTCCGCCGGGTTCGCCATTTACTTATCTTCCTCGAGGACGAGTAAGAGGCAAGCTTGGGGGATTTTGATCACTCCTTATTTTACACCTTTTTCTCGCATGTTTGCATGCCATTTAGATCGCCCAAATCATGTTTTTCACGATATATCGACGATATTGCGATGCTTTTCACGATTTGTTGTTTTTGTCGCATTTCAGGTGATTTGGCGCGATTTGGAGTGATCTCGAGATGCGCTTACTCTAGACGGTCACCAACGACCTCCCCGAGGGGTATTTTGCTGTTGGAGAGGAGCGGAAGAAGAACGGACGTCGCAGGAGCGACGAGGAGGCCAAAACAAGCAGATTGGGCATTTTTTGTGTCCCACTCGGCCGAGTGGAGGAGCCACTCGGCCGACCAGCGAGACACTGCTCGGCCGACCAGAACAGACACGATTTATGTGTGCACTCGGCCGAGCACCGAAGACCACATCGGCCGAGTGACGAGACCCCGTCCGCCCGAGTGGCACCCAGACGAAGCCCTTCCAAAACAGCCAAGTTACTGTTTTTCGGCTGCCTGAACTTCAGAAGACCCACTCGGCCGAGTGGTTAATCCCGTCCGCCCGAGTACAATGAAGCCATCGGCCGAGTGACGACAACTCACTCGGCCGAGCCGCCCCCGAAGTAGAGACCCCTGAAGGCCCCGACTTACTGGAAAATTACAGGGTTTCTCACTCGGCCGAGCGACTTTTGTCACTCGGCCGAGTGCGATGCGCTGCCTGTAGCGAAAACTGCGGAAAACAGGCTGTGCAGGGGTATTTTGGTCACAGTTTTTGGACGATTTTGAGGGCTATTTAAACCCTGTTTTTACCCTAGTTTGGAGAGCCTCTCTCTTAGATTTTTTGCAGCTTTTTAGATTAGTTTTTAGCTTTATTCTTGTGATTGGAGAGGAGACAAAGATTGGAATTTTGTTGGATTAATTGAAGAACTCCATTGGTTTGCATCTCTTTTCCTTAAAAATTCTATTTTTATTGCATATCTCAATATTGTGATGAATTCTATTGCTTATTTCAACGATTATTTTTGTGATCTTGCTATGATTTGTGAGTAGTCTCCACGTCTTGGGGCGTGGGGATGAACCCTACAAGCCCATTTTCATATTTGTGATGAATTGGTAGAAATCGTGCTAGAATTGTTATTAAGGATTAGATTGGGATCAATTTACTACGGATGGCTAGGTATTCATATCAATTGGGATTTGCAAGAGATTGGGTCCCAATTTGATAGGAAGACCTAGAAATCCGAATTGGGTTGGAGTCGGATTTTCGAAGTATCGGTTTGCAAGAGATTGGACCGATACTAGGATTTCCGGTTGCAATTCCATGCCAATACTCGTTTGCAAGAGATTGGACGGGTAGGAACTATCCCAATCTAGGTCGTGGACCGAGTTTGCAAGAGATTGGGCTCGGTGCGCGATTGGACGATGATGTTGATCCTAATGCTAGCTTTCCTAGGCTAGGGTTTGCAAGAGATTGGACTCAACCCTAGGATAGCTATAGACCAGCAATAGCGCGAGATAGTGAGCTTGGTTCTATATCCAGTTGCAACTAGTTCATCCAAATTCTCATTCAAGCAATTTTGATACCGATAAACCGCATTTATGAAATACGGTGAGTAGCGGGGATTCCCCATTCCCTAGACGTTCTTTATTTGATTTGATATTTCCGCATTTTTGTCTGACGATTGTGACAGGATCGCCAAAGGCAAATTTCTCTCTTGAATAGCCAGGTTGATTTGAACAAGCACGGTCATTCGTCCTCCCTGTGTTCGATAACCCGCTTGCCGCTATACCGTGCGCTTGCGGTAAAACTACAACCGTTCTTTGGGTCACATCCCGGAGCGATCACCAGCTTGTGTAGTTTGTTCCGTTGAACAAAAGTGGTCGCATGGGGTTGAGTCCCTATGAGTGGTGTGAGGTTGATGCCATCATCTTAGTCTTGCTCTGATACCACGTGTGGGTCTTGTGGATGGTAGACAATGCTTGAATGGGGTTGAATAGTGTTGTATAAAGAAATAAATTTTTTGGCTTAAATAAAAACCTTCTAATAATAATGTTGCATAAGTCTCCAAGGATAGTTACCTCACTTGGTACTTAATCAACAAAAATATTGAGCTTGTAATGGAATAAATGAAATGAGCACATCGAAAATAAAGATTATGAATAATAGAGAGACCAAACAGAGTCATAGCATAAACACAAAGATTTTTATCATGGTTCCCCATAACCTATATACTTCCAGTCCCTGACCTCCCTCAGGATTTAATACACTATTGCCAAACACAATACAATACCTAGCTCCACTTGCTAGGATTTCCAAATACCTAGTTACAACACAACTAGGAATTTCAACCAAGTACAATAAAGGCTCCCTTTTACTAGGGAACACCTTACCAATGCCTTCTCCAAAGGCTTACAAACCTTTTGACGATACGCTTCACACCCTTTGATTCATATATCCAATATATATGGAGCTTTGTGTATTTCGTATGGCTATATAAAAATCAAATCCTTTTGATAAAAAGAATAAAAGTTAAGCTCAAAAGATCAAAAGCAACTTGAAAATGAATCTCCTAGAAATAAAAGCTTTGAGATTTAGAGATCAAAATCATTCCTTAACAGGGCCAATAATGAGTATAAAAATATCAGAGTAATTTGCACAAAAGAATTTGAAAACTATGGCCAAAGGAGAGATTTTTAAAAAGATTAGAGCTTTGAGAAAATAGCTTAAGAATAATAGAAAATTTCTTAATAATTGATATAAAAAGATCTGAGATCTTTAGTATTTATAGAGTAGAAAAAAGAACTCAAATCGTGCTCAAAAATCTCTCCTCCAACGGCTAGTAACGACTATAAAAAGAAAATCATGTTTTCCATAAAAGCTACCATTTGACCCAGATAGTCGGTTATCTCCAAGAGATAGTCAGCTATATTTTTTCATATACTCGGCTATCATTATGATAGCCGACTACTACAGTAGTCCTGAGAGTTCTAGTCAAAATCTGCTCTCTGATAATCGTCTATCATGGTGTGGATAGTCGATTATTTTCTGATACATGAGTTTTTCTTCATCAAATTACTTTGAAATCATTTATAATTAATTATATACTAATTTAAAACATTTTAAAATTATTTTTCAAAGATTTTTATTAGTTTGTAGTGTTAGGAGTTTTTCACTTATAAACCATAAGCGTACGGCTGTCGTCGTAGTGCTAACATGTCGTCTGCAGGGAGGTTGGGTAATTGAGTACTAGCTCAATCCTAGGCCATGGTTAGCTATGTGATGAAATGTAGAGTATGTATAGAATAGTGAGAAATAAATATTATGAAAGGGAATCTAGGGCTAGGTGTCACCAAATTGTGGATTAGACACGAATTGACTTGGATTAATCGGTTGTTGAACTCATGGCATAGAGAGAGGTCTTCTAATCTAAGGGTATTATCTTTCCCCCCACTCTCGTAACGAATGATAAGATATCCCCTTATATTAACCATATCCCCCACTCTCGTGGCACATGATAGGACTACCTAACCCGTATCGATACCGACGCTGATCGTGCATCGATAAGCATTAGGTACATTACATCCGACGAATGTCCCCAATCCTCCTCCACGTCGCTCTCATGGAGTAGGATTCGGATCTATGTTAGGAGGGCTCTAATCAAATACCGACGCTGATCGTGCATTTGATAGTATCGATCAATGCTTCGAAAACCCTAGATTAACCCCGACGTTGATCGTGAATTAATCTAATTATCCACGAAGGGGGAATTCGAATTACATTGATAATAATCATCCTAACATATCTCTAACCATCATTCATATAACAACCAATCAATTTTCATCAATACATGTTTGAATCCAGAAATAGGGCTACACCATTACCCTAGATCAAGAATCTACTCACTACACATAGAAACACAGAGATTAACAAACATACAATAAAGAGAGCATAGAAAAGTTATAAAAACACAAAACGAAAAAATAAATACTTAGCTTCAATTGTTGTATTACAAGATATCCATGTTACAATTGCTCCAACAGATGAACTCCAGGCCCAAAAACCTAATCTAACCTGCCCTACTCCTAAAAACTAAGAGAATGAATGAAAAAGAGGAAGAAAAAGCCTCCAAGGGTCAGCCCCTTCAAAACGGCACCAAAACCCTCTTATAACTCACTAGAAACCCTAACAGGTCGAGAAAAACCCAACCCAACGCGACCGTGTGGAGCAATCCATGTGGTCTCGTCAGAAATTCAGCATCGCAGCCTCGTCTTCCAAAAAATGTATAAAATCGCTCCGATCTCAGAAAAATACAAATAAATATGCATTGGAATCAGGACGAGATGATCTTCGAAATACAAATAAAGAAAATTTAACATAATCACAGAGCTATGAGCAGATCTTCAATGTTTGCAAGCCTTGTGTGCTTTCTTGTGATATCTCCTCCACGCGGTTGTGTGGGGAAGCCACGCAACCACGTGGCTCCTATTCTCCTTAGCTTGGGTTAAGATCTTTTATGTGGTCGAGTCACTTGGACAACACGGCTGTGTCAGTTGGAAAACTTGGCCAAAGTTTCCAAAGAATTGGCCAATCTACGCGGCCGCGTCGTCTCATTGAAACGACCATGTCGTTCTTGATTTCAAAACCATAAAATCATTTTTCTCTAGCCCGTTGGACATGGTCGTTCGTGACACCTTCATGCGACCGCGTTGTCCTAAATTTGCTGCTCCTTATGCCCTTTTTGGCTCACTTCCACGCCATCGCATGGGGTATCTCATGCGGTCACGTGGAGCTCTTTTCTCTTGGATTCTTTTTATTTTGATCCCATTTCTTCGCCAAGTTTCTTTCTTTTGATTATTTAGCTCCATTTGGCTCCTCTAAGCTTGATTTTGACCTGAAACGTAAATAAACACCCAATGATTAAAAAGGAACGGAAAGTATAATAGAGTGGCATATAAAATGTGAGTTTGTGTGATGTAATGCATGGATAACCCCATTAAATATGTGTAACATAACCACTCATCATGTAGTTCCATGATATTGAATTTAATAGAATATGACTTCTAACTTACAATATACACAATCTTGAATTCTTGAGTCTCGTTCTCTTGTCTTGGGCCATCAGGTCTTGATTTCGAGTCCTTGATTAAGTCTTTACTTTCTTCATGACTTGACTCGAAAGTTGACTCCATGATCATGGCTTCCAAGTCTTCTTTTTCGATCTACTCCACTTTTTAGTTTCTTATTGGCTTTACTATATTGTTCATCACATTGTTTTTCAACCTATACACTTGAGTTAAATTATTAGTACATATATCATTTGTGAACGTCATCAAAACTCTACTAGGATGGGTCTCAATATCCCACCAATCCTTGATAGCAGCATCCAGTGACATGAAGCACATGTGAGCAACCTCTCCCTTGTCATTCTCCAACTCATCACTAATTAAGTCATCACTTGAAGAGTCGTCCCACGTGCCGACGAGGTCCTTCTTCTTCTTGCCTTTGAACTTTTCTCCTTTGTTGTACTTAAAAGCCAACCACTTTTCTGTGTTCTTAAGCAAGGAGCAATCTTTCTTTATATGCACTGTTTTGTTACATTTATAGGACAAAGTAGAAGAGTTAAATAAATCAACTTTAGATTTATGATGGAATTTACCTTGCCCGAAAATTTTTTGAAACTTATTTGCCATCAGTACCATGGATTCCAAATCCATCTCCTTAATACTCACTTTTAGAAGTCGCCTTGAAAGCGATTGCTTTCTTATTTGACTCTATTTGTGTCCTTTAAGATTTTCTTTGTTCTTGGTCTTCTTTCCTGACTTCATATGCCATGAAGTTTCTTATGAAGTTCTTTGCGTTGTACTTCGATATATCGTTGCCTTCTTCTATGGCCATCGTCTTCTTCTCCCAATATTAAGTCAAATTCATAATAAGTTTCCTAATCCTTTCTTGTTGAGTGTATACATTGCCAAGTGCCTCAAGGTCGTTCACTATGTCGGTGGACTAGGTGTACATACTAGCAACTTTCTCTTTTCCTGTAGTTGGAACATTTCGAATTTTAGCACACTAACATGCTGTTAGGTATTGGTGTTTTAAACCAATATTATTTTGATGATGATCACAACATTATGTTATTGCTAATGACTCTCATGTTTTAGTCTCATGATTATCAAATGAAGAATAGCATGCTTTGGAGACTAATAGCTTGGTGCAAGGATGTACATCAAGAGGAGCATAGCCAAAGCTTGGATCTTGATGAAGGGAAGCCCATCAACAGGTCTCAAAGCTTAGAAGATGATGGGAAGCATCAATGCATCAAGAGTTTGAAGGTTAGACTCTAAGGGCCTGTTCTTTTCCAGGAATAGGAAAAATGGAATAGAGGTAAAGGTTGTATTCCCAGGAGAGAGAAAATGTAGTTTTGTGTTCTTTTGGGAGGAATAGAGTATGGAATGACGGTTTGGAATAGAAAGTGTGGTCCACTTTCTATTCTTGTGTTCTTTTGGGATTGGAGAGTTTGAATGAAAAAGTGGAAAGGGGATGAGTTGGAGGGGGGAGAGAGAGATGAGAGAGTGGGTCCCACCATTCCCAAGGATTCCATTGTATTCCAAGAAAAAAGTTTGGAATACAAAAGTGCTCATCATTACCAAATTGGAATAGCCACGTAGGATTCTATTCCACCCCCAAAAGAACAACCGTTTGGAATACAAACTTGGAATATGGTGAATAGTGCAGGAATAGTGTCCATATTCCCATTCCCGCCCCTATTCTTGGCAAAAGAACATGCCCTAAGAGAAGCAATGTAATCCATGTAATATCTTTTATTACTTGCATTTCTCTCTTTGGGTCTAGGTTTAATGTAATGCTGTGTTAGATGGTCTACTCATACATGCATATGCATATAACCATCTTAGTGAGCCTTAGGATTATCATAGATTCCAACCCAATAGGTTCATCATACCAAATAACTCAATTGGAGTCTCTGGATCCACAACAGGCGACTGCTGAAGGAAGGACATGCGACTAGGTGATTCCAGGCATCTGGCCAGCCTTCTACAGGCGACTGTTGTGCAGCTCAAGTCAAATAATTCTTGACTCTTTCTTAAGCTTTTGGAGTAGGCGACCGAAGTTCATTTGACAAGTGCATGTCTTTCATTGGTGCCTGGATATTGTTCTTCAGTCTTCTGTGTACCAACGTGCGTAACTTGTCATTTCTCAGCATCTCTCCATGTGTCAGTCAACTGATGTAGAGTTTACAGTCGCATGCAATTCTTCAGGCACCTGGACTTTGCACTTCAATAGTCCGAATGCACAAGTGCGTAAGTTGCATCTTCTCAGTTTCTGTCCAGCCCATGTGACAGTCGCCTGATGAAGTCTTTACAGGCTCCTGCATATTGTACAAGCGCCTATGGAGTCTTCTACAGTCGCCTGTCCAGGCTCATATTATGGCTGTTGGGAATAATATAACCGTTGATCAGTCGAATGTCAATTCTAATACAATCACCTGTCGTTGCTGTAAAATCCCAAATTATAGCTATTGCAGCTTTTCTCTCTTAGCTTTTTTCCTTGGTTTTTATGGGTTTCTTTGGGCTCCCTCTATATATATATGAGAGGGCTTAGTTCTATTAGAAATCTTGGTTGATATTGCATACCTTTGAGAATCATTAAGCCACTCTCAAACTCTCTCATTTCCTTCTTAGAGCTCACATTCATCTTTATGCATTGAAGTCATGCTTATCCAAGCAAATCTCATCAATTGGAGATCCTCTTCCATGCCTTCATCATCATATTGAGTAAGTTCATCTCCAGGCATAGGTAAGAGAGTTTATTTCATCTTTGTGAGTTGAAACCCTAGCTTTCTGTGTGAGAGTTAGTACTCTCTTTGTGAGAGTTTAACCCTTGTGAATGGTTGGTTGAGTACTCTTTGTGTGAGAGTTAAAGTCTCTCTATATGTGAGCAATGATTTCTATTTGTAAGAATCTAAATCATATGTGTGAGGCATCTTTGTGTGAGATTGTATTCACTACCTTGTGTACGATTATAGTGAATATTTGGTGTAACTGGCGTATCCAAGTTTGGAAAAAAAGGGTAAACTCTTGTGTTTGCGTTTGCATTGATTATGTGAATTATTCTCCTCTTGCATCTATAATTCCGAATTTACAATTTAAATTTTTATTTACATAATTTGCTGCCATTACTTTATTCACCTCCCCCCTCTAAAGTGTTTAATGTTAGTATTGCAAGGCATAGACGGTCCTTACAATTTGTATCAGATCGAGGTTGAAGTATACAACAATGATGGCATTCAACGCTTCGTCTACATCTCATGAAGAAGGTCTCTCAACCGTTCAACCCCCGCTCTTTAACAGAACGAACTACCCAAGTTGGAAGATCAAGACGATGATCTACTTGGAGGATCAAGACCTATGGGACATCACTGAGTCACCCTTTGAGAAGCATACTACAACCATAGCCTCAAGAAAAAAAGCGGAGAAGGACTCAATCAAATTCAATGCGAGGGCTATGAATGCATTCCATTATGCCCTCACTCATAATGAGTTTAACTGCATCTCCATGTGCAAAATGGCCAACGAAATTTGGCATACTTTGAAGATTTGTTATGTATGGATGACAAAGGTAAATAAATCTAAACAAAGCATATTTAGATCTAAATATGAGTTGTTTAAGATACAGGAAGGTGAAAGCATCTCAGAGATGTTCACAAGGTTCACAGAAATCTTGAATGCTTTGGAAGGACTTGGGAAGGTGATTTCCCAAGACGGTTGTGTGGAGAAGATCCTTGACTTGCTAACATCTCAATAGGAGTCAAAGGCCATCAGGATTTTGGAGTCAAATAGCATGTCCACATTCATCGTTGAGGAGTGCAATGGGAATCTCATGGCGTATGAAGTCGGGCTTCAACACAAGAAAGAGATTCAACCATCCAAGCTTGAGAAGTCGAAGAAGCAAAAGGGGGTTGCATTCCATGCCGAGAATGAGCTAATCGAGTGGAGAAAGAAATTCCATCTAAAAGCTTCTAGTGAAGAAGATGAGGGTAGTGATGATGATTTCATGGAGCTAGCCAAGCAATTCAAGGCATTCCTAAAGGGCAAGCAAGGTAAACCTTTGTCAAAGTTTGCATCTAAATCTAACAAGGTTTGTTATACTTGTAGTGGAAAAGGTCATCTCTCTACCAAATGCCCTTCCAAACCCTCCAAAGAATCTTACAAAGGGAACGGGAAGAAACTTTGGAAGGGACGTCCAAATTCAAGAACCAAAAGAAGGGTCTTGTCGACAAATTTGTTGATTCCAATGTGGACACATCAAGTGATGATGAAGAAGATGACAAGGAGCAAGCTCACATGTGCTTTGCGGCATTCGATAATTCTTCATTAATCGCCTCAAGTTCAAGCGATGAAGAGGTGGAGGCGTGGCTCAACCCCAACGAAGAAATTTTCTTCATGGCAAAAGGGAAAGAGTCTTCGCCAAGCTCTAGCGAGGAGGAAAGCGATGATAAAGTTGAGAAGGAGCCAAAGCTATCTTACGAGGAGATTGAGTATCGTTAAGAATGCTATGAGTAGGGTGCATGCATTAGAATCTATAATAATGATGCTTTGCATGTTTGTCACACTAGTGAGCGAGAGACACTTCTCTCTCAAGTTAAGGATTTGAGCATGATTAATTAAAAATTGGTAGCTCAAAACTTTAGCTTAGATTCTTGCATTCAAAAACTTATGTTGATATGAAAAGAGGAATCCCAAAAGCTCAAAAATATTGCTCTTTCTAGGTATTCACTCCACGATTTGTTGGAAAAACAACATCCGGCAAATCATAGAGGATGTTAGGAGTATATTCAAAATGTGGTACCCAAACCCACCTCTAATGCTTCTTTTGGTGCAAATTCAAGAAATATTGCTAAAGCACCTAAAACGAATCACAATGCTTTCTTATATAATAATAACACAAGCAAGAAGCATGTAAATCACAAGGTGATGAGGAAAAAATGAAAATCTTTCATTTTTTGCTAAGAAGCAAAATCCTCATTCTATGCATGCCAAGAAAATATTTTCTACACCTAAGCATGCCACATCCACCCATCTTGCAAAGGCAGAACGATTGCCTAGGAAATCCTTAAGTCTTTGGATTCCCGCTAATTGTAGTATGCAAGAGAGGGAAAGTTACATCAACTCTTCAGTTAGGGATGTGATCACCTCATGTGATTACATTAGGAAATCAAACTATTCTTGGGTTTGGCTTCCTAATGTTTTGTTCTTTCACACATATGCATTTTGCATGTGTATTATGCTTAATGTTTATTCTTAGCATGCTCATTGATTGTGTGTGAACTTTCTAGTTTTTGAAAATGATTTCAAAATTATTTTTCATGAAAATGGTGACCTTGGGGACTACATTGACATACATGCATTTGTTGATCCATATGTATGTCAATGGGTGAGTTAATATGTTAAGTATGTTTAAAATTATTTTAAAACATAGTTTAACTCTCTTTTTGGGTTTTGCTTGAGATTTTTATTTACAATTGGTTAATATGGTCTCAAACTCAACCCATTGATATTGCCAACTTTGTTTATGCTATATTTTGTTTTGGCAATGTCATTTGTATCATAATCCTTGATTTATCTATATCAATGCTTTGATACGTTTTAGGTGCATGGCTCCAATTATTTTTACAATTGGTATAGATCTATAGAAGTCAACAATCTGAACCTTTCTATGATCTAGGGGGAAGCATGTGATATTGATTGATACCCACTTTTAATTTTACAATTTGGTATCCTACATCTCTTACTCTCTTGATTATTTGTCATTTTTTATAATAGAAAACAATGACAAGAGTCACTTCATGTATGTTTGATGTCCACCTTTTTGACAATGATAAGGGGGAGAGGGATATGGATTATGTAAACCATACTTTGCATCTATGGGGAGAAAGTTACTAATAGTGTTATTGGCTTATTACACTTGGTTTATGTAATCCATGCCAATTATAAATCACCATTATTTTTAATGTCAGTTTACTTACAATTGGTATAATGATTATTTACACTTGTTTATCTATCATTTTACAATTGGTTCATATAAGTAGGGGGAGCTCATTAGCATTGTGCTTTAATTATTTATATTTAATATAATGTGTGTCATCATCAAAAAGCGAGAGATTGTTAGGTATTGGTGTTTTAGACTAATATTATTTTTATGATGATCACAACATTATGTTGTTGCTAATGACTCTCATGTTTTAGTCTCATGATTTTCAAATGAAGAACATCATGATTTAGAGACTAATAGCTTGGTGCAAGGATGGACATCAAGAGGAGCATAGCCAAAGCTTGGATCTTGATGAAGGGAAGCTCATTAAGAGGTGTCAATGCTTGAAAGATGATAGGGAGCATCAAGACATCAAAAGCTTGAAGATTATACTCTAAGAGAAGAAATGTAATCTATGTAATATCTTTTATTACTTGCATTTCTCTTTTTGAGTCTAAGTTTAATGTAATACCTTGATAGATGGTCTACTCATAGATGATATGCATATAACCATCTTAGTGAGCCTTATGATTATCATAGAATCTAACCCAATAGGTTTATCATACCAAATGACTTAATTGGAGTCACTGGCTCTCCAACAGGCAACTGGATGATTCCTGGTGCCTGATCAGCCTTCTACATGCGATTTTTGTGCACAGCTCAAGTTAAATAAGTCTTGAATCTTTCTTGAGCTTTTGGAGCAGGCGACCGAAGTTCATTTGACAGGTGTCTATCTTTCATCAGGCTCTTGGATATTGTTCTTCAGTCGTCTGTGTACCACAGTGCGTAACTTGTCATTTCTCGATGTCTCTCCAGCTTGTGTGTGTCAGTCAACTGATGTAAAGGTTACATTCGCCTGTAATTCTTCAGGTGCCTAGACTTTGCTCTTCAGTAGTCTGAATGCACAAGTGCGTAAGTTGCATCTTCTCTGTTTATGTCCATCCCATGTGATAGTCGCCTGACGAAGTCTTTACATGAAGTGCCTACACATTGTATAGGCGCCTGTGTAGTCTTCTATAGTCGCCTATCCTGGATCAGATTATAGTCATTGTGAATAATATAGCTGTTGATCAGTCGATTATCCATCCTTATACATTTCCCTGTCGTTGTCGTAAAATCCCAGGTTATAGCCGTTGCATCTTCTCTCTTGGCTTTTTTCCTTGGGCTTATGGGTTTCTTTCGGCTTCCTATATATATAAGAGGGCTTAGTTCTATTAGAACTCTTGGTTGATATTGCATACCTGTGAGAATCATTAAGCCACTCTAAAACTCTCTCATTTCCCTCTTAGAGCTCACATTCCTCTCCATGCATTGAAGTCATGCTCAAGGGAAATCATCTAAGTGCATTCAAGCAAATCTCAACACTTGGAGATCCTCTTCCATGCCTCCATCTTCATATTGAGTAAGTTCATCCCAAGGCATATGTAAGAGAGTTTATTTCATTTTCATGAGTTGAAAACCTAGTTTACTGTGTAAGAGCTAGTTACCCTCTTTATGAGAGTTTAACCCTTGTGTAGGGTTGGTTGAGTACTATCTGTGTGAGAATTAAAGTCTCTCTGTGTGAGAGCAATGATTTCTCTTTGTGAGAATCCAAATCCTATGTGTGAGGTATCTCTGTATGAGATTGTATTTAATATCTTGTGTAGGATTATATTGAATATTTGGTGTGGCTGGACGTACCCAAGTTTGGCAAACCAGGGTAAACTCTTGTGTTTGCGTTTGCATTGATTGTGTGAATTATTCTCCTCTTGAATTTATAATTCCGCATTTGCAAGTTTAATTTTTTAATTACACAATTTATTGCAATTACTCTATTAACCCCCAGACTGTTTGTTGTTATTGCAAAGCATAGACGGTCCTTACACATGCAACTTTGACAGTTTTACCTTCGATGTTCCTTCATGAGTGGCAAGAAGGTGGTCCTAAATTTGGTAGTTAGTTATAAATTTGGTATGTAGGCTTGTGAAGCGAATATTTTACAAAGTTCAGCATCCCTTTCACCATGCATTTTCATACTTTTATTTCCATTGTTTATCCATTTTCCATTCATTTCAATGCATTTCTATTCATTTCACGCTTTGGGGGTGTTTTATGTGTTTTAGGTTAAAAGTGCACAAAACGATGCATAATAGCGATTGGAAAAGCAATGGAGAGATGACAGCAAAGAACGACGAAGATCGGAGGCCAAAATGAGAAGAAAAGGTCCAAAGTACATGCAACACGGCCATGTATGCAAATGTACGGCCGTGTCATCATATCAGCCAAAGAAGAAGAGAGCAGCACCAGCGGCACGATCGTGCTACACGGTCATGTCAAAATTAAAACAGAACCATGACTGCAGATATGGCTGTGTAGAATGGCCGTGTGTCTGGTGCAGCTTGGATCCACTTGGAGCTAAAGGTGGCACGACCATGCAGATTGGTGACACGGCTTGTCATCCTCAAGAGCGAAAGAGCAACATCACCGCAAAGAGTGAACTTCTACTCTCATTCTACCAGCTATTTCTTCCCTGAACTATTATTTAGTCATAAAGAGCACTGTGACGATTCCAACACGTATTTATTTGTAATTTTCTGAGTTCGGTGTGAATTGATACATTTTTTGGAAGTCAGGACCGCAAAGCTGGAATTTCAGCACAGTCGTGCCACTTTTTAGCATGGTCGTATCGTTGCAAATTCCAGTCTTCAGACCTGATTCGCTGCCGGCTTTGGGGGAAATAAAAGGGATTGTTGTAGGTGATTTGAGGGGCTTCTTCATGTGTTTTCTTCCCCTTTGGGGATGAAACTCCAGAACATTTTGTAAGCTTTTATTAATGTTAAAGATTATGTTTTTAAAAAGGGGGAGAATATTGCATATTGGTCCCCCAATGTGGTTTTGATGATAAACAAACATAATCAATTATGACTAATCCACATGTTTTGTAGTAAAAAAGAGCATTGTCAATATGGACAAAGTAATATAAAATGTAGATGATGACTCAAAGCATTGATGCATGGACGTCAATCCACAAAGCATGAAAATCAAGTGATGATCAAAGGAAATTAAAGTGTTGGACTTCAAAAGCTCAGTGGAAGTATTCAAGGCATTCACTAGGAAGTGAAGGGGATAAATATGTGAATCTTTCTTACTTTACTTCATAGTTGAATTAACATGTTAAGCCTTAAATAGACTCATTAGAATATCATTCTTAACACTCACAAAATACTTTAGATCATATACCACTGAGTGTCATAAGGTTAGAACTTGCATAAACTCAAAGAAGAGTTTTTAAGCCTTCAACAGGCACCTGGTGCTTGGCCTCCAGGTGCCTGGTGTTTAACCTCCAGACGCTTGGTGGTTATGTACATATAGTTCTCTAATACCCTAACATCAACAGATGCCTGAAGTTCTAATTCCAGACGTTTGAACAATTCGTCATACAACTGGATGATGAACTCCAGACGTCTGAAAAATTCAAGCCGAAACTCCAAGAACTCGGCCTCTGATGACTGACAGAAAACATACGTCTTGATGATATACAACAGAAGTCTGGGAAAATTCGTTCAAATATTTCCAGTAGCTCATTTTTGTATTCAATAATAACTAGGCGTCTGAAGTTGTATTACCAGATGTCTAAACAGTTAACCAGACGTCTGGATGATGAACATCAGATGCCTGGACATTTGGATCAACTTTTCTAGTAACCAACTTGTTCGCTGTCTGTATGATCAGATGCCTGATGCCTTTGGGCCAGTCGTTTGTACAGTGGACCAGACATCTGGGAAGTCTTCTTCAGACGTCTGATAAAGTGTCTGTTAAACTGCATTTATTGTCCAGTCAGAACAGTATAGCCGATTGGTCGTTCTTCATCAGGCAACTGGTGACTAGGATTTCTGCCCGTTAATAGTCGTTTACAACATTAAATGCATGGGCTTTTCACACGTTTTTGAGCAGATTTCCATTCTTATAAATATGGCTTTAATGTCTTGACTTGAGAGATTAGCTAAGTATTTAAGACTTCATTCAAAACACTATCAAGTGATCCCAAGTCATTAACTTCTCAAATAGAGCATCCAAGGGCATTCAAAGCAATTCTAGCTCAAGCTCTAAAGATCAACTTGGCTCCAAAGATTTCAAAATCAGCTTCTAGCATTCATTGCTACAGATCTTGAGACAAGTTAGTAAATTCTCGCACTCTCATCATTTAAAGCACATCTCACACAACTTTATTGCCTCATTCTTAAGAGTATTATTCAAGGCATATGTTGTGTAATTTTTTCATATTTTGATTCAATATTTTCTCTTGATATTTGAGAAGTCCTCTCGGGTGTGAGAGAAGTCCATTCCCGGCTTGTTGGAAGTGGAAGAAGGCTCCTCTCGGTTGTGAGAATAGTCCATTCTTGGTTTGTGAAAAGTGGAAGAAAGTTGTATTGACTTGCACTTGTCAGGTTTTGGCAAGTGGACATTAGTATAAATGTCACGCCCCGCTTCCCAAGTATGGAAGGCGAGACGTGAGAAGGTCCGCTCGGACTTGGAGCTGTGAAGCTGCAGTCCGATAAGCGTCTGTGAATGATTCCGATAGCAGATTCTTGCAAAGTGACGAAACAACAATAATAATAAATGAAAAGCAGACATAAAAATGTCCACCAACAACATCCACAAATATTCCCAACATCACAGAGAGAGTCACAAAGATGTACATAGTCTGAAACAAAAGGCCTAAGACATGGCCGATTAATAAACAGAGAGATAGGTGCTACGCACCGAAATCTAACAGCAACTACTAAAACAGCAACAACTAAAGGAAGTCTCCAAGTGAGTCTAGGGCTGGTCATCAGTGTCCTCAAACTCAGTCTCTACAGGGACCTCAAACTCAACGTCCGCGTACTGCTCGTCCTCTGCAACTAACTCTGACTCGGGACCTGACATGTGACACCCAAAGAGAAGAGGGTACATGTCAGCAAAAGTCTTCCAAAGGAAAACGGAGGACTTTTGTGCAAGAATCAAATAAAGGTAAAGCGACTAGCAGTTCTAGTATGATGAAATGGCATAACATTTAAAGAATGCAACAATTTAAAATGACATGATGGAACAAGCATGCATGTCGTAGCAGAAACTATGAAAACATTATTTCACGATTTCACTAACTTTTCACATTGTGCACAGAATTTACGCCTTACAGCTGAAGTGGTTGTACGGGCAAACTTCTACGCTGAGTAGTCCCTTAACCCTACCCCTCCATGTGTATCAAGCGTTGTTTTTCTAACTACGTTGTGCTCGCTTCTGGATCACGAGCCAGGAAGTGTTTTTGGTTTGGCATAGGGTTGTGCCCGTAAAGCAGGTGCCTATCCTCAATAGTTGCAATTATTGTAGCGTGTGCTACGCAATCACGATGGAACAATTTGATGCATGGAATGACATGGCAATGAGCAGTTAAAAGTGCGTACCGTTAATTGAAAGTAAACGTGACAGGCATCATGAAATGATAGCATAATAATGGTGTCGGATCTAGCTTCGTTGTCAAGCTAGATCTAGCAAGGGCGTCTAGGTGACTATCATTTCATCGCCTAGTCTCTTTTACGCTAGCAAACAAAATTGGCCTTAACGTGGCCTAAACAATTATTGTCAAGTATCACTTGCCTGTTCCCGGTGATATCGGTTGTCGTGGGTTCGTCTCGACGGGCGTTATGCTATGGAACGACTGATTCTCTATTTTGATTAAACATATCTCTGAGTTAGGTTCACTCCAACACATTAAATAATTCATTTATATTAGGCCTTCTACCTTAGGAGTGTTTATATCCTATTATTCCTAACTGTTATGTATATATATAGCAGTACTGTCCACATTGAGCTATGTTCATGCAATGGAAATGGTTACTGTTTTGTACTATTAGGGTACTGTTTATTAGTCTTTACACACTATTTCTTACAATGTGTAACTGCCTACTAACCTGATTATAAATACGTCTCTATACAAAAAGATGTGTACTGTTAACGTACAAAAGTCCTCTTAATGCATGGGTGATACCAGTCACAAAAGGCACTTACTGATTTAAATTTGACAGAACTTAATTGTAAGTTTTAACAGGCTATGGATTTATAGTGTACTGTCAGCATGAGGATAGTATCGCATTGGAACACACAGCCTATTCAAAGTCCTTTTGATTTATTGGTACGCATGGGGTGCTTAGGTTCAGGTTTCAAGGCATACTGTAAAACTAATATCTATATGTTAGAAGAGGATTAACCATGGCAAATAGCCATAGTACTATATTTATAAAACTCTCATGTTAAGTTGGGAGTCCAAGGGCCTCCCCACTAACTTAGTGGGGAGTAATGGAGAGTGATGAGGGGAGGGAGGCCAAAGGCCTCCCTTAACTCACAACACTCCCCCTCATCTCTCCATTACCTTGGGTTAAGCATATGAATACTTTAAGATTCAGTATGCCAATGGAGTGGATACTTCTGGATCCAGAGCCACTGTGGTTGCCTCGTTAAAACCTTAGCTGTGGAAAACCCAGTGGGAAAAACCAGCAGCTTAAGGGAAAAGAGTACAACTATCGAGGGACTCCCCTTGATCTGTATAAGCTTCAGGCTTGCAGATCTCCTATGTATCTATACAATCATCTCCTATTCGTCTATACATCCATCATGTTCTGAAAGAAAATACAATTATCACTCATCTGTACAAGTTTCACTCATCTAGCGGCTATTGGAAAGCAGAGTCGCTCTAGAGTGTAATGCTCTTCGAAGTTGGTAGATGACTCCACTAAAGTATTCTTTGAATCAGTCTTCAGTGTGTCTGCAAGGTACTGCAAGACTTGACTGGGCGTTTTCAATACTTGCTTCGTGGATGATGAGCTTCTCAGAAGATGTAGACATTGGATGATGATGTGTATATATTTAGGAGGTGGCCGGCCTATTGTGTTTCAGTCATCGCGATGATCTTTAAACCTGCATATGCAATATATATTCTTTGACCCTTGGAAGTTGCGCAGAAGCAGTCTATCCTTGGTCTAGTGTTGCTCTCCAGGACAACACTGTATCTGGTTAACAACTTTACTGGAGACGTTTTATCAAAGATACGTGCAGTTGGCCAGATAATACACTAGAGCTAGGCTCTTCGGGATCTAGGATGTCCTCCCCCTCTTCCAGCTACTGGAAGGTGTCATAAATAAGCATCCATTTTTAATAGGTTGCAAAATGACATCATTCTTCGTAAACTCCAGGTGTATGAAGAATATGAAAGGGTTCCACCACGAAGGTGTTTAATATGTAAGCCGAGACATCTTCGGCATGATTAATAATAGTTCATCTTCACGATGATTAATGTCATCTTCAGGATGATGGTTCATCTCCAGGATGATAGTTCATCTTCAGGATGATTAATGTCATCTCCAGGATGATGGTTCATTTCCAGGATGATGGTTCATCTCCAGGATGATAGTTCATCTCCAGGATGATTAATGTCATCTTCAGGATGATGGTTCATCTTCAGGATGATAGTTCATCTTCAGGATGATTAATGTCATCTTCAGGATGATGGTTCATCTTCAGGATGATAGTTCATCTTCAGGATGATTAATGTCATCTTCAGGATGATAGTTCATCTTCATGATGATTAATGTCATCTTCAGGATGATAGTTCATCTTCAGGATGATTATTGTCATCTTCAGGATGATTAATGTCATCATCAGGATGATCGTTATACCTAGGTTTTTCATTTCCAAGGTATGCTTTAAAGCTATCTGAAAACTCAATGGTCTCTGCTGGAGATCCTATTAGCTTTAAGTCGACCATATGTAAGGCAAATATAATGAATCCTGTCAACGATCTTTCGAAAAAGATACAAGGGCAAAATATTGCTTAAGATCAACTAATGATCTTTGTAGCCTTTATGGAGAAGACGTTTCTACGTTTCTCTTTCATCTCTGGAGGTAGAGTATACCCTTCTGGGAGTTTTATATAGATCTCTATATCTATATTGCCGTATATATATGCAGTCACAACGTCCATGAGCTGCATGTATTGGCTTTTGTAGAGAAGTGTAGGCTTAGTAGGAAAATGATCACATTTCCTTCATTTCAATTTCTTTATGAAATTCGAATTATATTCCACAGGTTTTTACACATTCAGGTGTATGGACTACTGGTCCAAAGACTTTGCTTTTCAAGAGTGAGTCCAGCTCTACTCTTATTGCCTCATCCCAATTTGGCCATTCTATGCGTTTACGCTATAGAAAAGTGGGTAGATGTCATCGTCGTATTCAGCGACGTGAACGGCAATAGCGAAAGCAAAACCGTCGTCGACGACTGTGCTATATATGTCCAGTACCTCTCCAATACGTACGTAATATAATGATGTTTCTGTAGGAAGATATATGCCCATAAGGCAATTTATCTTGATTATACGTCTTGTTCATACCGTATATGGTACGTATTATTCTAAGTACAAAACACTTGTATTAATATACTTAGATAATATCCATAGACTTAGAGTTAGGTCCTTACATATCTAGATGAGATCTCGATTATGAGTAAGTAAGAGACCGAACAGAAACGTAAGTCTTAAACGGTTCGTGATCATAGATGTGTCGAGAACTGGATATCGACACATCGGATAGATCACTGTGTCTTCGTCTTGCCTTCGGGTAATGATGATCTCATAGTCATTCGACTTGGCGAAGTCGGAGACGAGACACAGGTGCTCATTAGAGAATGAGTTCACTGAACGACCAAGTTAGAGTTATTAAATGGTTAAACTTTAATGATCTGTCTTTAATAACTCTAGGGTGATGATAGGTTAGTTGATCCTTAAGACCTGAAGTCAACTGTATAAACCTGTGAACGGACGGTGTAGCTTAGACCCATGATCTAGCTTCGAGGACCAGTCCTGATGAAAGATCTTAGGTTGGGTTGCACCTGAAGCTCTCAAGGTGAGTAAGTGACTAAGATGGGATTCGTCACTTCCATTAAAGGGAAGTTAGTGTTATAGGCTCAGTACGGTCTTTATGTTAATCCTCGGCCGGGGTACGTTGCAAGTTGTACAACGTGTATACAATAAAGACCGCCGTATACTGACCAATGTTGTCTAATAGGGTTGACAGAAAACCATACCCTAGGCCAACATCAAACACAGTCTTGACGAAGGGATTTTAGCTAACGGAATTCATCACTGACACGGCCAATACAAACCCTATGACACTTTTTGTCAAAGGGTCGATCACGTTATGATGACTCTGAAACAGGGACAACAGCTACTGCTCGTAGTGACCGTCGTCTAGGGGTTTCGAGCCCCAACCTGTAGTAAGGTCAGGCTGTAGGGTCTCACACCGAGTAGTACTCGTGTCTTAGTAATAGGAATATAGAATAGAGAGAAATGTCATTTGATGATATTCACAAGTTAAGTTGTGAAAGTTAGTCGCAATAGCAATAGGGTCATAACGTTGCATTAGATGCTAACTTTAACTAAACGTGTTGTAAATTAGTTACGACGAATTTAGTAGGAACAAACTTGTTGGAAAGGGTTACCTGGATGACGGGATCGTCCCGGTCTAAACACAGGTTCAAACCGTGTCCAAATCGGAGCTCAAACGAGCCCAGAAACGCAGAAAGAGTTCAAAGGGAAGTGGGTTAGACCCACCGGGCCAAGAGGCCCATGTGCAAGGGCAAAACGGGCGCGGCCCGCTGCAGCAGCGGGCATGGCCCGCTATGTGCAGCGGGCGGGCCCCCGCTGCATTAGCGGGCGTGGCCCGCTGCACAGCGGGCCAGCGCCCGCTGCAAGCGGGCGCGGCCCGCTGCACAGCGGGCCCGTGCCCGCTTGTGCAGCGGGCCAGCGCCCGCTGCAGCAGCGGGCGCCCGCCCGCTGCTTGCAGCGGGCGGGTGACCCGCCCTTCCCCCTTGGGCGGGCGCGCCCGCTAAGTCTAGCGGGCGCGCCCGCAACTTAAGTCAATTAGGGTTTTTGAAAACCCTAATGACGGCTACGAATTTTGTGTAAATTGCTAAACTTTGAGCAATTGTTTGAGGGGTCAAACGAAGTCGAAATTCGTCACCGTCAGTTCCTACGCGTTCACCATTCCAAGCTCTTCTAATTGATAGCTTGTTTGGTATCTGAAGTTTAGTATGTGAGGAGAATTAATTAGTTAAAGTTTGACTTTGTGAAAGGCTAACTTTAAAGTTGAAATTAAGCCAAATGGCTTAATTGAATTTTCTCTTCATGGGAATTGTCCCACATTGCCCGCAACGAGAAGTTGAGTGCTCACTCCCTATATAAATAGGGGTGCACTCTCCTCGTTGAAACACACACCAGTCAACGATCGGGTAGCTCCAAATTATTGAGCAAGCTCGGTCCGCGACTAAATCTCTCTCTCTACTTTCCTATTCTCCGGAGTAGTCCTAGCACGACTACGAAGGGGGTTTGGATCTGATCCGGACGTCTAAGACGCGGGTTTCTTCTCAAGTGAAACTTTCTACCGCGTGTGATCGGCTCGGAGGCGAAAGCGGCTCGGGCGGCTCGGTGCGAGGGTGCGAGGCGGCTCAGGGAGATCGGGTCAACGCGGCTCGGCTACGACGAGCTTCTCAAGACGGTGCGGTACATCTTGCCTGCTCCAGGGCCAAGATTCCGGGTATGTGGTTAAGCGTTTTAGCGTAATTTTAATTAGTCGCTTAGTGTAGATCCTTCTTGGAGTGGTCAGACCCACTCCAAGTCGGCATAGATCGGGCTGGGTTCTGGCTCCCCAGAGCCTAGCTAAATTGTTTAGCTAGTCTAGAAATTTTGATTTCTGTTTTTCCGCTGCGCTTTTGTGCCTCCGTGGTCCGTCCGACTTAGGACGGATACGGATCCGAGCTCTGGGGGTCCGCTGAAACCCCAACAGTTTCTCCTGTTGTTTCCTCTGCAGGGGAAATTAGGAGGGGAGAGGTTGCTGGTCTGAGCTCAGTATCCTGTGATTGGATAATTTTTATATATCCAGGAATCTTCATATTATGAGGAAATTTTTATTTTGAACCTGGCCGGCGTCCTCTTTTCAAATGAGGTACAGCCAATTCTGCTGCCGGTGGATTGCATCCATCTTTGGGAATGTCAATCCTAGCTAGCGTGTTGGCAGCAGGGACGTGTGAACGAACAATCTTCTGGTTGTCCGCAATTTTATCCGTCAATTGATGTACTTTAGTCTGAATGTGAAGGATCTTCTGGATCTCAACGTCACACAGAAAAAGTATGCGGATCATAACGAGATGAGGACTTATGTGTCCCCTGATATGGTCTCAGAAGCTTCAGGCTTCTTTAGACTGCGTGCCTATTACAATGAGACTTTACTCATCAAATTCACATTTATCAAGACTTGGTGGTAAACCATAAGAAAGCGGCATCAGCAATAAGATATGGCCACAAGCGGGCCGTATCGTGATAAGCGATGCGGAGTGCAGCTTGTTGGTCACTAAATATCAACAGGCAACTGGAATCTAACAATGGATGTGAAATCCATTGGAGTCTCTTTACCAGAGACTCTGATAACCCATTCTGAGTATGAACATGCTACAGGATGTTCAATTTCAATGCCAGTTGCTTGGCAGAAGTCTTGAATGATATGAGTGGTGAATTCACCCTTATTATTAGCTTTGAGAAAGCTATGTTGCGAGTGAATATGAAGGTACACAGAAAACCATCTAGTAGATGCATATATCAGTACAGTAATGAAGTACCGAAAATGGTCCATTTGCGGGGTGAATAGGCCCGCAAAAGGTCACCATGTATTCTCTCAATGAAGCCAGGAGACTCTAAACCCACTTTCAGGAGGGAAGGTCTATCTCTAAGTTTTCCCTTATGACAAAGGGGGACAAGGAAACTCAACCTTTTGAAGAATCTTCAGGTTCTCCAATGGATTCATTTGATGATGCGTCCATCATCGCTGATCCAGGATGACCAAGTCCATTTTTGCCAGAGTTAAAAACTATGGCAATTAAAGGCACTTCTGGTGCTTAGTCAAGTTGGCTTTCTATAGGATGAATATCTGTAATTATAGGGGCCCGACGGGGGTCCAATGAAATCGTAAGTAGATGGTCTTCTGGACATTTTCTTGACGAGTTACATATTGATATTCAATAAATATTATCCACAATTTTCAAGTTATTTTCTATAAAAGAAATATCCTTGAAAAGTGGAGATTTCCTATATGTTTATAAGGAGAATTTGCATCTTATAGTCTCGTTGTATGTGGGAGCAATATCAATGCTACACCAGTGCAACGAGGCACTGTCCACAATATTCCATACTTCATCTATAATTAAAACGAAAATTTATTTAAGTCAATGAAAAAAACGAACTTAAGCAAATTAAAGATGAAGTAACATTGAATTTTAAATGCATAGATAAAAGATGAAGCTTAATCGAGCAGGTCGTCGTTCTCGAAGTCTATTGCAGTGAACATCGTTGGTGGCTGAATAGCCGCCAAGTTTGCTTCAGGCAGAGACTTCTGGCTCGCCTGATATAGTTCCTGGAGGTGGCGAGGAGTACGGCAGATTCTGGACCAATGGCCAGTCATGCCGCATCTATGGCATTTATCCTCCCAGTTCTTCTTAGGAAGTGACACTTGGTCAGTGTTCTTTTGCTTCCATATGAAATTTATTTTTCCCTTATTGTTTTTGTTTTTCTGGGGAGCTGCACCTCTTGGTTGCTTCATTATAGCTTTCCCTTTAGTGTTTTTAGCCTTCCTCTTGTTTTTCCACTTCTGGGGAGAAACGTGTGGGCTTCAGGGATAGGGGTAGTGCCAGCTGGACGTAAGTTATGAGTTGCAAGCAGTAAGTCTAGATTCTGCTCTGCCCTAAGTAGGCATGAGATCAGATCGGAAAATTTCGTGAAATTGCGTTCACGATACTGCTGCATGAGGATTGCATCTTTCTCGTGAAACGAGGTAAATGTCTTTTCCAACATGCGCTGTTCTGTCACTTCTTCACCGCACAACTTCAGGCGTGAGGTGATGTTATGAAGTACAGAATTGTACTCAGCGACAGACTTATAGTCCTGAAGTCTGAGGTTTTCTTACTCATAACTGGCACGCGGTAATATAACATCAATTTGATGTTTATACCGAGCTTCCAGCGATGTCCACAGGTCCTTTGGATCTTCAACCATTAAGTATTCGGCCTTTAAGGTCTGAGCGATATGTTTCCTAATGTAGATTATGGCTTTCGCCTTATCTACATCGGATATAGTGGTTGTAGGGCTGCTGCTAGTTGTAGCAGAAGCTTCGGCCGCTGCTGGGGCCGAGGAAGGAGCCAAAATGGACCCAAGGAGGGCCACCGAGCGCAAGTGGAACTTCAGGTCCACTCGCCAACTCAGGTAATTTGTCCCTGCAGAGTCAAGTACTTCGAAATCGACGCTTGCCAATTTTGCCATTTATCTACACAATTTAAAATGAGCATGAATTAATTAAAATTCAAAATTCATGCATAAAGAAATAAACAAGTAAAAATGCGGGGATCGGCCAGATACCCAAAAAATAAACAGTCCAAAGTTCGTTTACAGTCCATAAAAAGGAAAGAAAAATACAACTTCGGAAACCCAAAGTGGGTCCCTATATCTTCGTCTTCATATGATGTTGCACCGAGCTTGGGCTTTAAATACAAATTTCCTCACTTAAAAATTCTCTCAAAAGAAAATAAAAGTGCAAGGAAAGTAAATAGGTATACAATGGCCGATCCCGAAAAACACATTTTTACTGATTTAAACATCCACGCAGTTCTAAATATGCTACATGCATAAAAATAAACAACCACGCATATAACTCAAGCAAAACATATGGTAAAGGAAACTAGAAAATATAATTATCTCGTAGACCACGTGGAAACGTCATACACCGTTAGGTTAGTTGACTAACGGCAGAGCGGTCTCAGGAACTTGAAGATAGTTATATTTTGAAAAATAGAATCCTAGTATTCCATAAATAATTAATAATGCAAGAGTGATATAATTTTAACAATATGACAAACTGGGCGAAGTGGATTGAGGAATGAAAGCTCGAAGACTCAGGCCCATAATAAGAAATTAAAATAAATTAATACATTGATTGGGGCTACTGGCCCTATTAGTAAAATATTAATCATTTTAATAAGCAATTTTATTAATTTGGCTTCTGGCCCAAATAAGCCAAATTAAATTATTTTAAATATTTGGGCTTCAGGCCCAGTTGCAAAAAACTAATTAACACATAAAATTTGCAAGTGGATTAACTAGGCTTCTGGCCCAATTTGGAAAACCAAAAAGATAATTAATCAGAATGGGGCTGCAGGCCCATATAACATATTATCATTGTTATAAACTGGGCTAGGCCCAATAAACAGGCAATCCAATATATTAAGTTTAGTTGAACATAAGACCTTAAATCAAATTTACTATGGGATATGAAAAGTCCCATATACCCAAATACCAAACAGAACCCTCTTTTAAGGCTGCGCAGTAAACAGCCTCCCGCAGCAAGAGTCCCCCATGCTGTCGGCGCTCGGATCTCAATTCTTTTAAGGCCGTCGAAAGAATTGTTAAATCCCAGGCGCTCGGATCTCAGGCGATCGGAAGACTCCCCTTCGGGGGGAGATGCGAAAAACCCCTGCCGCTGGGGTGGGAAAAACGAAGGAGGCACCCCTTTGGGCGGTGGGGAGGCGCGGATCAGTCCGAGAACCCCCTCGCCGTCGGAATCCCGTCATATCAGTCCGGATCTCAGGCGCAGATCCACTCATAATCCCCCTCCCTCGCCGTCGGAATCCTGCCGGAGGATGACAACCGAAGACCCCCCCTTCGGGGGGCGAAGAACGGACCCCCTTCGGGGGGGACGTCGCGGGAAAAATCCCCCCGCCGCCATCGGCGGGGGGGGAGGAGATCCGAAGACCCCCCCTTTGGGGGGTTGCTGGCAAACTCCCCCTCCCCCGCCGTCGGCCGGGGGGGCAGAGGTCGGAAGACCCCCCCTTCGGGGGGGACGCGGGCAAAAACCCCCCGCCGTCGGTGGGGGGGAGGGGGGTGGTCGTTAGGAACGCCGTCGGGGGAGGCATCGCCGGGGGGGTTGCGGGACAGGGCCCCCCCTTCGGGGGGGAGACGAACTGCTGGGCTCGGGGGGGGTTTTTTTTGTATATATATATATATTTTTATTGTTTAATTTTTGAAGATTGTTATAATCTACCAGCTTTATACAAGCCTTAACGAAATTTATGTAAAATCATAGATAATAATATGTTGTATGTATCTACGGGATCGAAAATGAAATTACCTCTAGATCAAAGATCTAGGGAAGATATAGATAATAAAAATCCGTAGATAGTTCCGCTCCCCATACGCTCCAAAGAAAAATCCACGCAAAGCTTCGCCGCAACAAAAGATTCCTTCGTGCGTAGTGATTGAATTTTTGAGGGGAGACAGAATGAAAAGCTCAAAGATTTTAGAGCAAACGTGTTGATAACGTGTTAGAAGAGGATTAACCATGGCAAATAGCCATGGTACTATATTTATAAAACTCTCATGTTAAGTTGGGAGTCCAAGGGCCTCCCCACTAACTTAGTGGGGAGTAATGGAGAGTGATGAGGGGAGGGAGGCCAAAGGCCTCCCTCAACTCACAACACTATAGTCATTTACTAAATTCTTCAAAAACAAAAATTTCGTGATGTTGATCAACAGAGAGCTTTCCAATAGAGTGGATAATTGAATGTTCCTATCTATGTAATAAATTAGCATCCTCAAATAATGTGTAATTATA
The DNA here is from genome assembly GCA_030789695.1 of Scilla litardierei. Lineage (NCBI taxonomy): Eukaryota > Viridiplantae > Streptophyta > Magnoliopsida > Asparagales > Asparagaceae > Scilla > Scilla litardierei. The sequence goes on along the minus strand of CM061142.1, from coordinate 260,885,169 downwards.
ACATGAAACTAGTATTGGTTAAATAATCGAGATCAGCCCTTAAAATTATAACAACGTAATATTGTGCTCACAGATTCCTACTCATGTTTCTCAGGTAATTTCTGATATTACTCGGCTTATTCATCAGGTTTCATATGTATTCACTGAGTAATGACTTAAGAAATAATTTATTTCAACCAGTTTCAATCATAAACACTTCAGTCATAGCACGGAAGAGACATGAACCTAAGTCCTGCCACAAGATAGTTGTTACATTCTATGCACACTACATGTGCTGCCAACTGACTTATAAATATAATAACAAGTATATAACCAAGGCAGTGTTTAGAACTCACAGTTCTAAGAGTTTGTCGTTCCGATTTGTTGTAGGTGGGGGACGCGACCTTAGGTGTGGCGACAATGACACGGGCGGTGGCTGGTCTGGGCAGCCGTGTGGCGAGGGACGGTGGTGTTGTGCGAGGCGGAGCTGGGCATGCATGGTGGCAAGTGATGTGTGTAAGTGGACTGCAGTGGGAGAAGCTGCCGTCAGAGGGGTTCAGAGAAGGGTAGACGAACGGTGAAGGGCTGGTGGTCGGAGTGGAGATACGGGGCGTGCGGGCTCGCCGGCGATGGCCTGTCGGAGAGAGGGGGTGGTGCAATGGCGAGAGGAGGAAGGCGGTGTAGGCTTGGGCTGAGGTTGCATGCGTTTGTCGGAGGTGAAAGGAGATGGCCGGAGAAGGGGCGACGAGGTGGCGTGCATGGGAAAACAGGGGACTGGGCTTTCGACTACGAGAGGAGGTGGCCTAGGTTCTTAAAGGAAGAAGAATGAAATAGGTGCGTTGTTTTCTTGGGCGTGGGTTGTTTCGGAATGATGGGGACATGGCCACGTGCATGCGAAGGATATGGAGGGGAGAGGAGAAACGATGTGGGTTAAGGGGAGAGGATAGTTAGGATAATAAAATAAATTTAGTTAGGAAAATATTCGATTGGTTATAACAGTTTGATTTAAAATCTAATTAGATTTGAAAATATTAGCAGAATGAAACATTTGTTAATTAAAACGGTAGATGCAAGTAGCATTATGAAAGAGAATGATTTTCCAAAAAAATCATAGCCTTTAAAAATTTAAATTGCAGATAAATGAAGTGTACGTGCCATTAGCTCATAAGGTATCACTAAAGGTATTAATAAAGAAGTTATTAGGTTATTAGGTTTAAAAGGCATATAGTTAAAAACTTAAGTATTTACGATTCCGCCCTACGACACGATGTCGTCCAAAAATTAGAAGAAAACTACTGTGACGATCGCCTCCGAGAGGGTCGTGGTTACAGGGTCCATTCGTGCGTCTGAACTACGGAAAGCAGTAAAAAATCAAATACACAAAACGCACACGAAACACGGCTACGCGCTAAAATATGTACGGTCGGAACATGACCGTTACATCCTATCCACCTTAAGAAAAAATTCCGCCCTCGAAATCTACATCAACTACAGCTCCAGAAATAAATGCGGATAGCACTCTCTCATCTCTTCCTCACGCTTCCAGGGAGACTCCCCAGGTGAACCATGACGCCACTGCACTCTAACCAGGTCGATGGTCTTATTCCTCAACTGCTTCTGTCGTCGGTCCAGAATCTCAACTAGTTGCTGATCATAGGTCAGGTCCGGTCAGACCGTGATCCCCGAGAAATCCACAACATGAGATGGTTCACTGACGTATCGACGTAACTGAGATACGTGAAACACGTCGTGAACTCCCTCCAGTGATGGCGGCAACGCCAAGCGGTAAGCCACAGCTCTAATACGCTCCAGGACGTGAAATGGTCCAATATACCTCGGACTTAGCTTGCCTCTCTTCCTAAATTGAATGAATCCTCGATTCAGAGAGATCTTAAGAAAAACATGGTCTCCAGGCTGAAACTCCAATGGTCGCCGTTTAGCATCTGTCCAATGCTTGAAACGGTCCTGAGCGATCCTCAGCTTCTCCCTGATGTTTCTCACAACATCCACTGCCTCAACAATTATCTCAGGCCATAACAACCCACTGTCTCCAATGTCATCTCAGCTCAGTGGTGATCGACATTTCTTCCCATATAGCGCAGCAAATGGCGCCATGCCAATGCTTGCCTGGTAGCGGTTGTTATAGGCAAACTCCATATGATGAAGATGATCCTCCCAAGATCCCTTGAAGTCCAACATGCACGCTCTTAGCATGTCCTCCAAAATCTGAATCATCCTCTCGGACTGGTCATCAGTCTGCGGGTGGTACGCGGTACTGAAACTCAGACTCGTACCCAAGCTTTTCTGCAGACTTTGCCAAAACTAAGATGTGAATCTCGTGTCTCTGTCTGACACGATACTCACGGGGACTCTGTGAAGTCGCACGATCTCCTACAAGATTCACGTTACATCATTATCTATACTAGGGAAAGGAAATAAAAACGGAGAGCAAAAGAATTTACCTCCATGTATCTCCTCTCTAGTGTCTCAGTGGACTGTCCCACTCGGAAAGGAATAAAGTGCGCAGATTTGGTCAATCGGTCTACGATTACCCAAATCACGTCATTCTGCTTCGGACTCCAAGGTAGTCCAGTCACAAAATCCATAGTGATGTGTTGCCACTTCTACTCCGGAATCCGAAGCGGTTGTAGCAACCCTGCCGTACGCTGATGATCTGCCTTAACCTGCTGGCATACCAAACACTTGGCAACACTCCGTGCCACACTCCACTTTATGCCATGCCACCAGTAGTTCAGGCGAAGGTCCTTGTACATCTTGGTGCCTCCAGGAGGCACAGAATACGGTGAACTATGTGCCTCAACAAGCAACTCCTCTCTAATATCTCCAGCTGATACACAAACTCTGGCTCCATACCTCAGCGAACCATCCTCATGAAGCAGAAAGTCAGTCCGTAGACCGGCTTCAACCTGCTCACAGATCTTCATTAGCTTCAGATATCCAGCTTGACCTGCCTTGATTCGATCCACAATCGTCGACTGTATCTGCATACACATCAACGACGAAACCTCTCCAGGAAGCACAATCTCAATACCTGACTCACAGAACTCATGCTGTAACCTCCACTGTGAAGTCAACATCATCACCGTTGGAGTCTGCTCAACGCATCTGGAACCACATTCACCTTGCCATGATGATACTGCAAGTCGATCTCATAATCCACCAGGAGCTCCAACCATCGACGATGTCACATGTTGAGCTCCTTCCGCGTAAAGATATATTTCAAGCTTTTGTGACCAGTGAAAATCTTCACCTTCTCACTCAGCAAGAAATGCCTCCAAATCTTGAGCGCAAATATGACTGCAGCCAACTCTAAATCGTGCGTCGGGTAATTTTTATCATGAACCTTAAGCTGTCGTGAAGCGTACGCGACCACATGCCCATGCTGATGCAAAACACATCCGAGACCTTTGCCAGAAGCATCACAAAAGATCTCGAAACCTCCACTCCGATCAGGCACAGCTAGAACAGGGCTGACGTCAATCTCTCCTTAAGAACAGAAAAGGCCTCCTCACAAGCATCGGACCAAACGAACGATATATCCTTCCTCGTCAGTATAGTCATCGGCTCTGCAATCCGAAAGAAATCCTTGATGAAGCACCGATAATATCCTGCTAGCACAAGAAAACTCATGATCTCAGATGTCGTGTGCGGAGTCGGCCACTCTCTGATAGCCTTGATCTTCTCTGGATCCACGGCTATGCCATCTCCTGACACCATATGTCCAAGAAATGCAAATCTATCTAGCCAGAAATCACACTTGGAATACTTCGCATACAAACGATGCTTCCTCAAAATCTCCAGAACTCTCCTCAAGTGCTCAGCATGCTCCTCTTCCAACTTCGAATAGATCAAGATGTCTTCTAGAAAGATAACGACGAACTTATCTAAGAAGTCATAGAATATCAGGTTCATCAGGTTCATGAAAACCGCAGGTGTGTTGGTCACACCGAAAGGCATAACCACGAACTCGTAGTGTCCATACTTCGTTATGAATGATGTCTTCTGCACATCTTCCTTCTTCACCCTCAGCTGGGGATATCCGCTCCTGAGATCCAGTTTAGAGAATACCCTCGATCCTATAAGCTGATCAAAAATGTCGTCAATCCATGGCAACGGATACTTGTTCTTGATGGTGACAGCATTCAACTCTCTGTAGTCTATGCACATACGACGCGAACCATCCTTCTTCTTCACCAGAAGAACAGGTGCTCCCCACGGAGACACACTCAGATGGATATATCCCTTCTGCAAAAGCTCGTCCAACTCTCTACTGATCGATCTAAAATGTAACCATAGAGAGACCTAGCTATGACGCAAATTATACGGAGATAAATCCCCGACAACAGCGCCAAAAACTTGATCGCTCCCCCGATACACACCCGGGATAAGCGACTCGTAGTCTTACCGCAAGCGCACGGTGTAGCGGCGAGCGGGTATCGAACTCAGGGAGGACTAATGACCGTGTCTCCTTCCAATCACCTAGCTATCAAAATGGTCGAGAATAATTTGGGGTAAAATAGTCACAATCGTTCAAATGTCGATAGAAATATCAATAAAATAAAGCGCCTAGGGATAGGGAAGCCCCGCTACGGACCGTATCTCATCGTTGTGATTCATAGGTTTCATCATTGCTAGACTTGAATTTTAGGTGAACTATTCGCAACTAAATGTAGAACCAAGCTCACGCTCTCGCGGTATTGCCGGTTTATAGCAAACCTAGGGTAGGGCCTAATCTCTTGCAAACCCTAACCTAAGCCGCTAGCATGAAGAACGACATCATCGTTCAATCGTATCTCGAGCCCACTCTCGTGCAAACTCGAGCTATGACCTAGGTTGAGATAGTTCCTACCCGTCCAATCTCTTGGAAACGGATATTGGTATAGAAACACGACTAAAAATCCTGGCTTTGGTCCAATCTCTTGCAAACCAATTCTAGAGAAGTCCAATCGTAAATCTGAATCGAATTTCTAAGGCTTCCTATAAATTGGGACCCAATCTCTTGCAAATCCAAATCGATATGAATCCCTAGCTATCCGTAATTAATTAACCCCAACCTAACCCTAATCAATTCTAGCAGGAATTACACCAATTCATCACAATTTAGAAATAGGGTCTATAGGGTTCATCCATACGCCCTAAGACGATGGCACTACTCACTAATCATCATGCAATACTTAGGAAAATCAATAATAAAATCAACACAATTCATTGCAATAGAGAAATTGTTAATAAAAATAGGGTTTTTGATAAGAGAATAAACAAACCAATGAGAATCCAATAGCATCCAACAAAAGTAGCCTTTTAATCTCCAAAAGAAAAACTAAATCTAATGATCTAAAAAGCTCTCAAAAAGGCTGCCAAAAAGATCTAAAAAGTCCCCCTAACTAGGGCAAAAACTGGGTTTAAATACCCTTCAAAATCGCTCAGAAAATCGTGACCAAAATGCCCCTGCGCAGCCCAGAAATCACAACTTACACAGCAGGCGGAATGGCTCACTCAGCCGAGTGACAAATGTCACTCGGCCGAGTGACAAACCTTGTAGATTTCCAGTAAGTCGGGGGTTTTCGGGGGTCTGTCTTCGGAGGTGACTCGGCCGAGTGGCTTTACATGCTCGGCCGAGTCGGAACTCTCAGGTCGACTGTAGATATCCAGTAAGTAGGCCTCTTTTTGGATGGATTTTCCCGTGCCACTCGGGCGAGGGGATCTCCATACTCGGCCAAGTGGTCTATCGTCACTCGGCCGAGGGCACGCTGATATTCTTCTGTTGTGCGTGTCCGGTCTGGTCGGCCGAGCGAGCTTCTTTGCTCGGCCGAGTGAGTGCTTCACTCGGCCGAGTGACATGCTGTAAATGCCCAATCTTCTCCGTTTCTCCTCCTCGTTACTCCTACGAAGTTCCTTCCCCTTCCACTCATCTTCCATCGCTGAATAGCCCTCAAATGAGCCGCTGGTGACACTCCTTAGCGCTTGCAAACCAATTGATCGTAAAATCGCTCCGAATCGCTCCATATTTCCTGAAATATGACAAAAACAAGAAATAGTGAAAAGCACCGCAATATTGTCAAATAATCGTGAAAAACGCGATATGAGCGATCAAAACGGCATGCAAACATGCAGAAAAAAGGTGTAAAATATGGAGTGATCAAAATCCCCTAAGCTTATCTCATACTCGTCCTCGAGGAAGATAAGTAAAAGGCGAGCCCGATGGAAAAAATAATAATAATAATAATAAGGAAAGATGGAAGAGATAGAAAATAAGGAAAGCAAGCAAAGAGAGAGGTGCTAGACATTTTCTCAGGACATGGGTTTTGCTTACTCATGTAGCACACGCGAATGTAAAACTCACGCCAAAGATTTTTATCTCGATACCATAGTATATGGATGCATTCAAAATAGAAAACCCGAGAATAGCAAAATAATATGAGATACGGAATCATTCTAGAATTAACATCGTATAAAGCATCTAAAGCGGTATATATAATCATAGACCACACACTTTTCAATTCAATGCTTTCTATCTGGAGTATAAGAGATATCACACAACATTGAGCAGTAAGAATAGAAAAGTGTGGTTTTCATGAAATGTATGCTAAGTGTCAATTCCTGGATTTTGTAAAACTTTTAGTGATCTCACCAAGTATAGAAAATTACCTAGCTTAGGTTGTCATGCACAATCAGGTAGTCACTCTCTCTCACATCATTGGATCCTCTCCCCCAAGCTTATCTATAAGCGTGGTGGCATAAGATAAATCAATAAATGTATTCCCCATTTTTGAAGCTCCATGATAAAAATAAAAACAAAAGAGGGAAGAAAAAGAGAGAAAGAGTGTGAGATGGGATCATGTATAGACTTCTTTTCTCTTTTCTTTTCTTTTTCTCTTTTTTTTCTCTTTCTTTTTTGGATATCTATATACAACTGTGATCCCAAATCAAAAGATAGAAAGATATACATGTATTTTTTTCTTTTTGATTTTGGGGGTAGTGGAGCATGAACTCTATAAAGTGGGGGAATTGCCAATATAGTATCCGCTAAAGGGAGATTTTCCAATGAATATAAATAGAGAATTAATGCTCAAGATATGTGGAAAAAGAAATAAATGTAACACTCGGTTCACTCTATAAGAAGTGCACAACAACTTCAGCAGAGTAATGTAATCTACTCAGTTTGATATCAGAAAGTAAACTAGTCCAGTTATATCAACCTAACATTCATTCATTCAACATGAAAGTGAGGCGTACATTTTTCATGCAATAAGAAGTGATATAAGAAAGGAAATCAGTACTCCAGATATAAGCAATCAATGCGTGAAGCTTGGTGTGTTTTCTACGAAAAGTATACATATGAATTATCAGACTTCAGCTAATAACAGAATTTCATCCATATTCATATACGAAAAGATGGGTTACTATCTCAAATGCATAGCATGACAAAGTATATGATATCTGAAATAAAAAACTACGGCGTGACAAAATAGCATGCAAACAGAGATAAGCTAATCACCACGTCATCATCATCATAAAAAATTCATCTCTAGCAACAGATGAAAGAAATAAGGATAAAAGAAAATAGAAACTACTACGAAATGCAACACACTCAAAAAGATAAGAAAACGTGATGCATGGTAAAAAAACGAAAAAGTGAGTGAAAATGGTGTAAAAACAAAGAAAAGGTGGAAAAAATAAAAATAAAAGGTGACAAAAAGCAAAAAGTGTGAGAACTAACTCACTCCCCCAAGCTAAAGTGCACAGTGTCCTCAATGTGCAAAGTGTGGCACACCGAGAGACGTGAAATGGGTGGGGTGGGTGAGGATGCATGCATGATGAAAATAAAAGAAAAGGAAATGATATGATAGTACAGGTGATGCATGCAGAGGTCAAAATGGTGCAAAATATCAGTGTCCTCAAAAATGAACTCCCACACTCCCAAAGAGAAATAAACAGATATGATCAAAAAGGTACCAAAATAGTGTGGAGGAGGGGATCAAAAATCATCAGGCTCCAAAAACCACCAGCAAAACAACAGAAATATAGAAGGCATCCAGTTTGTACCTAGGCTGGTGGTGGTGCACCAGCACCGTCCTGTGGCGGAGGTGGTGGTGGAGGTAGTGGGCGTGGTATCTGCTGGGAGGGTGTCGGTGGTGGAGGTAGACGCGCCAGAATCTGGTTCAGGCAAGCCTGAATACTGGGAAGGATGGCGACGCGGGTCTGCACAGAACTAACTGTGGCGGAGAGAGCACTGAAATCCCCTCTCAGTCCCCTAACAGCCCCCTCAAGAGCACGAATGCTCTGAACTAGAGTGTCGGGGGTGGTGGAGCAGAGGGATGCACAGGTCTAACAGGGGAAGTGCGGGGCTGTCTCACGCGGGTAGTGTAGAGGATGGGTCCAGCAGGGAAGTGGAAGTGAAAACAGACGAAGAGGCAGCAGGAGAGGTCAGTGACACACACGTGGGGACAGATGTCACGACGCTCTCGGTAATGACAGGGGCGGTGGAGACCGAATGGTCGACGACTGGGGAGGCCATGAAGGGCACAAAAGATGACTCCCAAGGAGTCGAGAACAGCAATCGGGAGAGGGTCTCCACGGCAGCGGTAAAGGAAGACTCGCCACTCTCAAGAATGGTGGGTGGACGCTCGGGGCTCAGTGTGGTAATGGGCTCGACGGAAATAGGCGTAGTGGTGGTGGTGGTGGACGACTCAGCTAAAGTGCTCCCGACACTAATAGACATGTGGACAGAGGTGTCGGGAGGTGCAGACAGTGCAGGTGCAGGCTGAGGGATCATGGGGTCGACAAGTGGTGCAGGGGGTGCCTGCTCAGCATCCTCGGGCTCAAGCACGTAGGCGGCGGGGATAAGGAGATCCATCGCTGGAATCCAGTCCCCGTGAGCCGGTCCAATATGTGTCCGAGCGGGGCTCGGGAGAACCATGTAATCAGCGCTGAAGGGACCGTGCAACCACACCCAGTACTGACGACCGTGGGGACGAAGCATCTTCATCCGGGCCATAACATCTATAGAAAGTGTAGTGGGGCCGGGAGGTCGACGCAGGTCGTCATGAAGGTCCACACCGGTCATAAGGGCCAAGAAGGTGACTAGACCACCGCAACAGATAGGCGTACGAGCGCTCACAAAAATAATGATGCGGTCCAAAAACCAACTGGTAATGTCGATCTCGACGGCGGGGACCAAATCATCACTACCCCTATCTAGAACCCTAGGGCGTGTTATCGCATAGAGCATGTAGAGCTCTGGCGTAGATAGCGTCCCGGGCTCGTACCTCGCAAGAAAAGTAGTCGCCATAAGGAGCTGTGCAATGCGGAGGCAGGGGTGGAGGATAGCTGAGGCCTTGGCCCTACTAGGGTCAAAGGCGAGTGGGGGTCCCGTGATCCGTGTCCAGAAGGTGTGAGTGTCGAACGACGGGTGTGAGATGTGCGTGGGAGCGTAGGCACGATCTGGGTCAGGGACAGCAGGCCACTGAAAAAATGCTCTAAGCATGTCGAGACTGATCTCGCACTCTCGATCCATCAAACGGAAGGAGCATCCTCCAGGGGTCCGGTCAATGGAACTAAGGACCTCTAGTGTTGGACGGATGTAAGTATCTGCTGACACCGACAGAAAATCACGCCATCCCACGTTGTCGTACAACGTGAGAAGCCCCTCAAGTACCCTTAGTCGGTCTAGGTCGGCTAGGTGTGCAAACCTAGAGGGTACTATCGAGCGATGGTAGATACGCTCGAATCTGGAGCGGTGTGCGTCATTTCGAAACGTAATCCCCATCGGCCCGATGGCGGGAGCGGGTGGTGGAACGGGATCGACAGGAAGCGGTTGTGTAGGTGGTGGTGGGCTAGGTGGAGGGGAGTCTGCCCTAGTGGAAGAGGATCCATGATCACCTGTCTTCTTCCGCTTTGAAGCGGGCTCCCTGTGCGTGAACTATGGCGTGGCGGCATGTGTACCGCGAAGCGTGCCCACCCAAATAAGTAATGTGATGTGCAAAATAATGGAACAAGTATACCTGAACATACCGCGAGAGTAATCAGCAGTGTGTACGAAGAGATGCCTCCTCCGCGAAGCTCTGTAAGCGTCCTAAAACTCCCCAAAGCTCCCCCAAGCTAGCTTGAAATGCAAACGATAAAATCAGTGAATAATAATCAATACGTATGGGGGAGATAAGGGATAATGGATATATATGGAAACTAATTTGAATTTGGGGCGCAACGGGCGTACAAATCAAGAGAAATGATGAGAAATGGGGATTTCGGGGCGAAAAAGGGGTGATCGGTGGCTAGGGAGGCCGGCGCCGGCGGTGGCAGCTGCAAGGCAGCAGGGCGATCGTCGTCGTCGGTGATCGGCGGCGTCAGCGTCGATTCGGGCGAGGGAGGGTCGATCGCAGCAGGCGAAGGGAGATGAAGCAGCAACGGCTCGGGCGCGGTTTGGGGATTTTACGTTTCGAAAACCACGCCGATGCCGCTGCTACTTATATAAGATTGTTACGCCTCGGCCGAGTGACAACGCCACTCGGTCGAGTGGCGTAAACTAAAAAATTTGAAAATATCCTCGCCACTTACGACTCGGCCGAGCGGCTTTGCTTTACTCGATCGAAAGGAGAAACTCCACTCGGCCGAGTGGCTCTGCCACTCAGCAATTTTATAGAACTGGGAGGGTATCTGTTTCACTCGGCCGAGTGACAAGTCACTCGCCCGAGTGGCAAGTCACTCGCCCGAGTGGCAATTAAGACTAAAACTTATAAAAAGTGACAAAGAGTTGGTCTGCAAAAACTTCCCTGATTGGTGCTCCACTCGGCCGAGTGGAGTCTTTGCTCGGCCGAGTGGCAGATGCTACTCGGCCGAGTGACGTGTTGTTTTCTGCAACGGCTCTCCGTTTTTGCTTCAGTCTCTGTTTTTCTTCCTCCAGTCAGTTTCTTCCTCCTCCTAAGGCCTGAGCGCATTCCTAGAGCGCTCTCCCTTGCCTCGGTCATCCTCCATATGAGTGATATCTCTTTCTCCATCTGCTGTCATGAAAATTAGGACCAGTTGTCACGATTTTCATAGACACTAGACTCTAAACACTAATAAAAATCTAAACCAAAAATGAAAATCAAATAAAAAAAATGCAAAAACTGTCGGGTTGCCTCCCGACAAGCGCTCGTTTAAGGTCATGAGCTCGACCCCTTTAGATATTCGTTTAGCTCGTGATGTTGGGCGCATACGAGATACGCCCGTCAAATTTGTCGGGAAGGCCACTTGGATTTGGGTCGTGATGATCATTGGTCTTCCTCGGTGCCCCCTCATCATGGGTAATGTTGGGGGATAAGTCCCCAAGCTAGAGCTCGTTCCTATCTTCTTCTTGGCCGGTGACACTGATCTTCTATTCGGTGGAGCTTTCTTTGGATTCGTGGCTGTTGAGAGCTTGCAAAGCTCCCGTATTCTTGCGACATCAGTGTCTCCTTCATCATCGGCCGTGGAGCTATCTGGAGGGTCCTCTAACTTCTCTTCTTCGCTAGAATGTTGGCCTTCCTCAAAGCCATCGTCATGGAGGGCGCCAATAGAGTGGGGGATAGCTTCTTCGATCACCTCATCGAGGAGATCCACATAGTCCAACTCCTCGTGATAGGGCATATGCTTCATGGCTTTGGGTATGTGAAGCTTGACCTCGATGTTCCTGACATTCAAGGATAGAGTTCCTTCCCGCACGTCGACTATAACACCGGCGGTGGCGAGGAACGGGCGTCCAAGTATAAGTGAAGTGTCGCCCTCTTCCTTAATGTCCATGATAACGAAATCGCAAGGTAAGCATATTCCTCCCGGAACTTGAAGTGGAATGTTCTCCACAATCCCTACCGGCCTAGTAATCCGACCATCTGCAAGTTGAATTCTCATGTCGGTCGGCTTCAAGTCGGTGTCCGTGTTCAATTTCCGGAACATGCTAAGGGGCATTAGGCTCACACTCGCGTCCAAGTCAACTAAAGCTTTTTGCAACGGGACGCCTCCAAGCGTGCAAGGGATGCGAAAACTCCTGAGATCCTTGAATTTCGCGGGCTCCTTTTCCTTTCGGGTAAACCAAGTTCCTTGTTCGGCACGCATGATTTTCTCCTTCCTTTTCTTTTCTGATATCAAGTCCTTCAAGAACTTTGCATACGACGAGATCTCCACTATAGCATCTAGGAAAGGAATATTGAGGCTTACTCCCCTCAAATATTCAAGGAACTTGGCGAGCCTTTTCTCTATCTTGGCTCTAGCTAGCCATTGTGGAAATGGCACCGGTGGCATGTAGCGGCGCTCGTCATTAGGCTTCGCCACTTCAGAATTTCATCCTCCTAGCGGCTCCTTTTGGCTCTCCTCCTCAATTGTCGACTCCTTTTCTTCCAAAATCTCTACCACGGGTTGCTTGTTTTGGGTCATAGCAGGAGTGGTATCCTTCCCGCCCCTTGTTGTAACTACCACCACCACATTAATGTGGCCGGTGTTGCTCTGTGGATTGGGCTCGGGTTGAGCCGACAATTGTTGGGTGTTCTTGTTTAGCAACGCAAGTTGCTCTCCAAGTTGAGTGACGACGGTATTTAGTGAATCTTGTCCCGCCGTCAACCTAGCATTGATCTTTCTTTGCTCCACCATGAATTCATCCACCCTAGCTTCATGGTCCGATCGTGGTTGAGCTTAAGGTGGGTTGGGAGCTCTCCAACCTTGTTGTAACCGGGCGGTCTATACGGTCCCGCTTGTTGCCTAGGCGGGTAATTTTGTTGCGGTGGCCCCCTCGGTTGATACTGAGGTTGTGGTAGTGGAGGCCGAGCTTGAGGTGGTTGTTGTGGAGGCGGGTTTAAAGCACCATCATTGTTTGCATGCGAAAAGCCCGGATGGTTTCTTGCGGCCGGGTTGGCCCAATATCCGGAGTTCCCCGCAACATATTGCACTTGTTCCAAGGCCCCCTCTCCATGCTCTCCTCCTACATACATGACTTGAGATTGGTCTTACCAATCACTCATATTGCTTATCGGCGTAGATATAGAGGTTGCTCCATGTGGCTCGATGATATACTTCTTCAATCTCCCCACTACTTTGTGGAGAGAGTCAAATTTGTTCGAAAGCTCCGCTACGGCCTTGGCCTCATATATGCTAGCGGGCTTCAAGGAGGAAGAAGAATGACCTCGCTCGTCGGCCCATTGTTGGTTATTAGAGGCCATCTCCTCTAATAAGGCCGTAGCTTCATCCGGGGTCTTCGATAGTATGGCTCCATTGGCGGTTGCGTCTATAATTTGCTTCGTGCCCGGTTGGAGTCCATTATAAAAACTGTGAACAAGCTCCCAATCTTCTATACTGTGATGGGATCACTGATGCTGTAAATCCTTGAAGCACTCCCATGCCTCGTATAGGGTCTCCTGCAGTCCTTGCTTAAAGGACATGAGAGCACTCTGTATCTTCACCGTCTTAGATGGCGGGTAGAATTTGTCAACGAAGGCGCTAGCCAACTCATCCCAAGTAGTGAATATACCTTTCGCCTGCGTCCTCAACCAATATAAAGCTTTGTCTTTGAGTGTAAAGGGGAAGAGCCGCAGTCGGATTGCATCAACGGAAACACCCGACATTTGGAAGGTGGCGCACTTAGACAAGAAAAGCTGGATGTGATAATGCTGATTCTCATGGGAGATCCCATGAAACGGGTCTTGTTGCAATCCTGTCTTTAGCTCAAAATTCTTGTCCGCCGCCAATTCTGGCATGGCGATGGACGAAGTGGTGGAAGAAGTCTTAGGCCGAAGCCTATCTCTGATGGATATGATCCTCGCCATACGTGCCGCCAATTGTTCCGCTGTCTCCGGATGGGTCATAAAATTCCCCTCTATATTAAGTCTCCTCTTCGCTCTAATCCTTCTCAATGTACGGTCGATCTCCGGATCAAATAGTATTTCCTCGGGGTTTGCCGTAGATCTCATGTACATGCAAAGGAAAATAGAGTTTCAATGGAATTGTTAGCATGATAGAAGGGTAAAAATAAAAATAATAAAGTAAAAAGAAATAGCTAAGTAGGTAGAATTAAACACTGTCACCTCCCCGACAACGGGGCCAAAAACTTGATTGCGCCCCGGATACACACCCAAGACAAGCGACTCGTAGTCTTACCGCAAGCACACAGTGTAGCGGTGAGCGGGTATCGAACTTAGGGAGGACTAATGACCGTGTCTCCTTCCAATCACCTAGCTATTAAAATGGTCGAGAATAATTTGGGGTAAAATAGTCACAATCGTTCAAATGTCGATAGAAATATCAATAAAATAAAGCGCCTAGTGATAGGGAATCCCCGCTACGGACCGTATCTCATCGTTGTGATTCATCGGTTTCATCATTGCTAGACTTGAATTTTCGGTGAACTAGTCGCAACTAAATATAGAACCAAGCTCACGCTCTCGCGTTATTGCCGGTCTATAGCAAACCCAGGGTAGGGCCCAATCTCTTGCAAACCCTAACCTAAGCCGCTAGCGTGAAGAACGACATCATCGTTCAATCGTATCTCGAGCCCACTCTCGTGCAAACTCGAGCTACAACCTAGGTTGAGATAGTTCCTACCCGTCCAATCTCTTGCAAATGGATATTGGTATAGAAACACGATTAAAAATCCTAGCTTTGGTCCAATCTCTTGCAAACCAATTCTAGAGAAGTCCAATCATAAATCTGAATCGAATTTCTAAGGCTTCATATCAATTGGGACCCAATCTCTTGCAAATCCCAATCGATATGAATCCCTAGCTATCCATAATTAATCAACCACAACCTAACCCTAATCAATTCTAGCAAGAATTACACCAATTCATCACAATTTAGAAATAGGGTCTATAGGGTTCATCCTTACGCCCTAAGACGATGGCACTACTCACTAATCATCATGCAATACTTAGGAAAATCAATAATAAAATCAACACAATTCATTGCAATAGAGAAATTGTTAATAAAAATAGGGTTTTTGATAAGAGAATAGACAAACCAATGAGAATCCAATAGCATCCAACAAAAGTAGCCTTTTAATCTCCAAAAGAAAAACTAAATCTAATGATCTAAAAATCTCTTAAAAAGGCTGCCAAAAAGCTCTAAAAAGTCCCCCTAACTAGGGCAAAAACTGGGTTTAAATACCCTTCAAAATTGCTCAGAAAATCGTGACCAAAATGCCCCTGCGCAGCCCAGAAATCGCAACTTACGCAGCAGGCGGAACGGCTCACTCGGCCGAGTGACAAATGTCACTCGGCCGAGTGACAAACCCTGTAGATTTCTAGTAAGTCGGGGGTTTTCGGGGGTCTGTCTTCGGAGGTGACTCGGCTGAGTGGCTTTACTCACTCGGCTGAGGGGCATTCCATGCTCGGCCGAGTCGGAACTCTCAGGTCGACTGTAGATATCCAGTAAGTAGGCCTCTTTTTGGATGGATTTTCCCGTGCCACTCGGGCGAGGGGATCTCCATACTCGGCCGAGTGTTCTATCGTCAATCGACCGAGGGCACGCTGATATTCTTCGGTTGTGCGTGTCCGGTCTGGTCGGCCGAGCGAGCTTCTTTGCTCGGCCGAGTGAGTGCTTCACTCGGCCGAGTGACATGCTGTAGATGCCCAATCTTCTCTGTTTCTCCTCCTCGTTACTCCTACGAAGTTCCTTCCCCTTCCACTCATCTTCCATCGCTGAATAGCCCTCAAATGAGCCGCTGGTGACACTCCTTAGCGCTTGCGAACCAATTGATCTCAAAATCGCTCCGAATTGCTCCATATTTCCTGAAATATGACAAAAACAAGAAATAGTGAAAAGCACCACAATATTGTCAAATAATCATGAAAAACGCGATATGAGTGATCAAAACGGCATGCAAACATGCAAAAAAGGTGTAAAATATGGAGTGATCATCTACATAGCTCCTCCAACTCTGCCGGAGCCATACGATAAGGTGCTTTCAAAATAGGCTGCGCTCCCAGAATAAGATCAATCGAGAATTCAAGAGCTCGATCGGGCGGATGTCCTGACAACTCCTCAGGGAAGACATCATCGAAATCTCTCACCACAGCTGGTCTACTCACCTCCATCTGCATAGCCACAAGCTCCACCACTTGCTTGGCCCGAAACCTGACAGGCCCAAGCGAACTGATACCGCTACTGAACTCGAAGGTCGGATAACCAGGAATCTTAAACACCACCTTCTTCTGTCGACAGTTGATCGTAGCGAAGAAGCAACTAAGCCAATCCATCCTGAGAATGGCATCATAATTGGAAATGTCGTGGACGATAAAATCGGCATAAAGCTCGAGTCCACAGAAAACCAAGGGACAAGATCGACAACCAAGAGATACCGAGATCACACCATTCCCTGTATCAATATCCCAACTCTTGGAAAGAGGAGAAGTCAACAGAGAATGCTTTTCTACGAAGCTCCGAGATAAGATGCACATGGATGCACCGGAGTCGGAGAGAACTCGAGCGGGACAAGCACAAACAAGAATAACCACTAACAAACAAACTAGCAATCAAAACTTATTCTAGCAAACAAGGTCTAATCTAACATGCAAGTTCAAATAATGAAAAGTAAAGACTAGTCTAAGGGTTACCTGCAATAACTTCATCCTCAGTCTCTGCCTCTACTACAGTCATCGTGAAAGCTTGCCTCTTAGGCTGAACGGCCTGCTGGAAAGCATGCTTCCAGGGAATAAGAGGCGCTCCATGTCTTGCAGCTACTGGAGCTCTCTGCTGCTGAACTCCGACTGGTGCCCTCCACAGTTGATTAGCATGTCGACAATCATTCACTGAATGTGTAGCGTCGCCACAAATCAAGCACTGGCCCAAGAACCTCCTGCACTGCTCCTTCACATGACCAGCCTTGCCACAAATCAAGCACTAGGCCCACCTAGCCTCTTAAACTGCACGGACTGATTAGGCCTCATCTCAGGCCTAACCACAGCTCTGTCCTGCTCTATAGGCCTCTTCCCAGCACCTGCATACTGTCCCCTCCTCTGATTGGCAATCAGCTCCTGCCTCTTGACAGCTATCAGTAACTTCCGGTAAGAATCTAAGTCCGAAGTGGACATCAGACTCTGCAGCTCTAAAGATAAACCCTGTAAGAATCTCTGAGCTCGATCTTCAACGGTCTGAACCAAATTTGGCGCAAAGCGGTTCAGTTTGGTGAATTATTGGTGGTACTGATCTACCGTCGGATTCCCCTGCTTCAGATTGATAAACTGCTGCGTCAGCTCCCTCCTGGCCGCTCGAGGGAAATACTCCTCATCAAATCTCGCCTTGAAAGTGGCCCAAGCGATAGGCCTCACTAGCATCTGCTCTTCTGACTCCCACAAACTGCGAGCATTGTCCTTCAGTTGCTTCTTTATTAAGTCAACCCATCCAGCCAGGTCAACCTTCGAGAGAAGCAGATTATCCTCAGTGTTCTTCATCCATTCATCTACAGCCAAGGGTCCTTCTGATCCAGTGAAGTATGTCGGGCCCAGCTCCCGAAACTACTTCAATCTTGGCTCGAAGCGAGGGCCTTTCTGAAGCATGCCCTGTTGCACGTGCATCATCTGTGCATCATCCTCATCATCTCTGTCGCGGTAGGTTCTCTATCAGCATCCTCATGGACCTCATCGTGTCCTGCTCCACCACCAGCTCCAGATCCACAGCTCGGGCGATGCGTCTTATCGCCATCTAAGACAAGGAAACGTTCAGATTAGACTCAATTCATGACTTGAATGTTCCGAATATTTAAATAGATGTTGTTATCATTATTTTTGTTCCGATATTTTGCAGATGCAAAGAGGACCTCGGGCCACCACTAAAACATGTAATGCTCCGCTTTCCAAGTATGGAAGGCGAGACATGAGATGGTCCGCTCGGACTTGGAGCTGTGAAGCTGCAGTCCGATAAGCGTCTGTGAATGATTCCGATAGCAGATTCTTGCAAAGAGACGAAACAACAACAATAATAAATGAAAAGCAGACATAACAATATCCACCAACAACATCCACAAATATTCCCAACATCACAGAGAGAGTCATAAAGAAGTACATAGTCTGAAACAAAAGGCCTAAGACATGGCCGATTCATAAACAGATAGATAGGTGCTATGCACCGAAATCTAACAGCAACTACTAAAACAACAACTAAAGGAAGTCTCCAAGTGAGTCTAGGACTGGTCACCAGTGTCCTCAAACTCAGTCTCTACAGGGACCTCGAACTCAACGTCTACGTACTGCTCGTCCTCTGCAACTAACTCTGACTCGGGACCTGACATGTGACACCCAAAGAGAAGAGGACACATGTCAGCAAAAGTCTCCCAAAGGAAAATGGAGGACTTTTGTGCAAGGATCAAATAAAGGTAAAGCGACTAGCAGTTCTATTATGATGAAATGACATGACATTTAAAGAATGCAACAATTTAAAATGACATGATGGAACAAGCATGCACGTCGTAGCAGAAACTACGAATACACTATTTCGCGATTTCACTAACTTTTCACATTGTGCACAGAGTTTACGCCTTACAGCTGAAGTGGTTGTACGTGCACACTTCTACACTGAGTTGTTGCTTAACCCTACCCCTCCATGTGTATCGAGCGTTGATTTCCCAACTACGTTGTGCTCGCTTCTGGATCACGAGCCAGGAAATGTTTTTGGTTTGGCATAGGGTTGTGCCCGTAAAGCAGGTGCCTATCCTCAATAGTTACAATTATTGTAGCGTGTGCTACGCAATCACGATGGAACAATTTGATACATGGCATGACATGGCAATGAGCAATTAAAAGTGCATACCGTTAATTGAAAGTAAACGTGACAGGCAGCATGAAATGATAGCTTCATAATGGTGTCGGATCTAGCTTCGTTGTCAAGCTAGATCTAGTAAGGGCGTCTAGGCAAAATCATTTTATCGCCTAGTCTCTTTTACGCTAGTACACAAAATTGGCCTAAACGTGGCCTAAACAATTACTGGCAAGTATCACTTGCATGTTTCCGGTGATATCGGTTGTCGTGGGTTCGTCTCGACGGGTGTTACCCTATGGAACGACTGATTCTCTGTTTTGATTAAACACATCTCTGAGTTAGGTTCACTCCAACACATTAAATAATTCATTTATATTAGGGTTTCTACCATAGGAGTGTTTATATACTATTATTCCTAACTGTTATATATATATATATATAGCAGTACTGTCCATATTGAGCTATGTTCATGCATTGGAAATGGTTACTGTTTTGTACTATTATGGTAGTGGTCATTAGTCTTTACACACTATTTCTTATAATGTGAAACTGCCTACTAACATGATTATAAATATGTCTCTATACAAAAAGATGTGCACTGTTAACGTACAAAAGTCCTCTTAATGCATGGGTGATACCGGTCACAGAAGGCACTTACTGATTTAAAATTGACAGAACTAAATTGTAAGTTTTAACAGGCTATGGATTTATAGTGTACTGTCAGCATGAGACTAGTATCGCATTGGAACACACAGCCTATTAATCAAAGTCCTTTTGTTTTATTGGTATGCATGAGGTGCTTAGGTTCAGGTTTCAAGGCATACTGTAAAACTAATATCTATAGTCATTTACTAAATTCTTCAAAAACAAAAATTTGGTGAAGTTGATCAACAGAGAGATTTTCAATAGAGTGAATAATTGAATGTTCCTATCTATGTAATGAATTAGCATCCTCAAATAATATGTAATTATAAATGAAACTAGTGTTGGTTAAATAATCGAGATCAACCCTTAAAATTATAACAATGTAATATTGTGCTCACAGATTCCTACTCATGTTTCTCAGGTAATTTCTCGTATTACTCGCCTTATTCATCAGGTTTCATATGTATTCACTGAGTGATGACTTAAGAAATAATTTATTTCAACCAGTTTCAATCATAAACACTTCAGTCATAGAATGGAAGAGACATGAACCTAAGCCCTGACACAAAATAGTTGTTACATTCTATGCACACTGCATGTGCTGCCAACTGACTTATAAATATAATAACAAGTATATAACCAAGGCAGTGTTTAGAACTCACAATTCTAAGAGTTTTCCGTTGCGATTTGTTGCATATGGGGGACGCGACCTCAGATGCGGCGGTAACGACGTGGGCGGTGGCTGGTCTGGGCAGCCGTGTGGCGAGGGACGGCGGCGTTGTGCAAGGCGGAGCTAGGCGTGCATGGTGGCGAGTGATGTGTGTGAGTGGACTGCGGTGGGAGAAGCTGCCGTCAGAGGGGTTCGGAGAAGGGTAGACGAACGGCGAAGGGCTGGTGGTCGGAGAGGGGATATGGGGCGTGAGGGCTCACCAACGATGGTCTGTCGGAGAGAGGGGGTGGCGCAATGGCGAGAGGAGGAAGGCGGTGTAGGCTTGGGCTAAGGTTGCGTGCGTTTGTTGGAGGTGAAAGGAGATGGCCAGAGAAGGGGCGACGAGGTGGCGTGCGTGGGAAAACAGGGGACTGGGCTTTCGACTATGAGAGGAGGTGGCCTGGGTTCTTAAAGGAAGAAGAATGAAAGAGGCGCGTTGTTTTCTTAGGCGTGGGTTGTTTTGGAATGATGGGGGCGGGGCCACATGCATGCGAAGGACAGGGAGGGGAGGGGAGAAACAACGTGGGTTAAGGGGAGAGGGTAGTTAGGATAATAAAATAAATTTAGTTAGGAAAATATTCCGTTCGTTATAACAGTTTGATTTAAAATCTAATTAGATTTGAAAATATTGGCAGAATGAAACATTTGTTAATTAAAACGGTAGATGCAAGTAGCATTATTAAATAGAATGATTTTCCAAAAAATCTTACCCTTTAAAAATTTAAATTGCAGATAAAGGAAGTGTACATGCCATTAGCTCATAAGGTATTACTAAAGGTATTAATAAAGAAGTTATTAGGTTATTAGGTTTAAAAGTCATATAGTTAAAAACTTAAGTATTTACGATTCCGCCCTACGACACGATGTCATCCAAAAATTATAAGAAAAATACTAGGACGATCACGCCTCCGAGAGGGTCGTGGTTACAGGGTCCAGTCGCGCATCTGAACTACGGAAAGCAGTAAAAAAATCAAATACACAAAATGCACACAAAACACGGCTACGCGCTAAAATACACGTGACCGTTACAAGAAACACTAATCACTAGCAGGTTGCTAGCGGGTTGCTGGAGTAGGATTCAAAGGAGTCGGAGAGACTCAGTGAATCCAAATCAGGGTATAGCATTTGTTTGCACGTGTATTCTTTGTGTTGTTGCTCTCCTTTTCTATTCCACACTAAGGTTGCATTAGGGATATTTAATTTGGCATAAATTCCTTATTAACTTTTATAAAAGCATTATTTGTAAGGACCCTGGCTATGAGGAAAACACTGGAAGGGGGTTACATAGTGTTTATAAAATTTTAACCATTGTTATACCAATTTATATTCCTAACCAATAATAAATGAGGAATTATAAATTAACCCTAAATTGAACAAGCTAACACAAAGGATGTTTCAAGGGTTCGGATTTCCTAAGTCCAATCCCGACTTGTTCCTGGTAATCATACGTCCCTTTCACCCGGATACCTCCGGATACTCAAGTTAGAACCCTAACTTGAGGTTTCCTTTAAACCAACTTGTAGCAACCCTACAAGTGTAATCGAACCACAATCGATGTCTTTGACTCCCACAACTTGGGATCAATCAAACCACTCTCACAAACCGAGAGTAAAACTAATTACGAAAGTTATGAAATTCGAATTGAAATTGCAACACTTATAATCACCTATGCCTTGAAGTAGAACTTAAAGGAGTAAGTGTGTTGTGTGTTGATGTCTATTACAAGAATTGAGAAATCCATTTCTCTTGTCACCACCAAATGCCTAAAGGATATCACTTTGATTCTAGGTTGGAGAGAAAGAGAGAGTGAGATTGGAATTCTAGGTCTTTAAGAGAATGAGAGCTTGAGGGCTTGGAGATCAATGCTTTAATTTCTTAGAGTATGACCAAAGAACTCCAATGGAACAGTAGAAGCCCCTCTTATAGGTTCTCCAAAACCCCTCAAACAGAATACCTAAAAACCCCTTTGAAATCCGTGTGGAAACAGCCAACGGATAGAATTTATACAGCATACAGTCGACTGATGAAGAACTCACAGTCACCTGCTGCACTGTATCAGAGGGTAGGTGAGAATTCAAATGTTAAATTACCACGTAGGATAGTCGACTGATGAAGGTCGGACTGACGCCTGTAAACCAACGGGCGACTAAGGAACCTTCTACAGGCGACTGAGCAAAAGATGAGTAAGTGGTGAAAACTCGGGAAATTTGGGAAGACAGGACATGCGACTAATGTGGTATCCACATGCTCATGTGCCATGGGTAGGCGACTGTGAAACCAACATCAATCGTCTGGCCAAAACTTGCGAAACTTACCAAACACCAAGTGTCAGGACAAGGATTGACAAGCGACTGTAGAAGCATTCACAGGCACCTGTTCCTTAGGCAGGCGATTGTGAGAGCAACATCAGTCATCCAACCAAAAGATGACAAGCTAGGGATCTGTGGGCAAGAGTGAGACAAGCGACTGACTAACAAGTCACAAGCGCCTATAACTGGACATGCGCATGTACTTTGTTCAGCAGTCCCCTGATGAAAGTGATAGCAGAAAGCCCAAACCCAAGTGTCAAAGTATGTGCAAAACAGAGAATGAAAAACAAATCACAGGCGACTGTTTGGAGACAGTCGATTGTAAAACGTTTAGCAGTCGCCTGTTGAAAGTCCAAAATGCACATGCTAGAGAATAATGAATTGGAGGCCTAGGAAATGAGTTCTAATGAAAGATGTGTTGTGCTCTAACATAATTATACTTCTAAGCTACATACTAGAAGAGAATAAAAAGATTACATCTTGTTTTTACCTCTCTTCTTTCTATTGAATGAGCTTGAAGTCTTCTAGGAGCTTCAATGATCATCTCTGATCATCCAATCCACTTTACACACGTTGATTGATCCTTGAGTGACATCCATTGTTAATTGATCTTTATGATATGCTTAGGCAATGGATTAACTATAAGTAGGGGATTAGTCACAAGTATTTATGTTTGTTCATCATCAAAACCAAGTATGGAAAAGTCCAATACTCAACATTATTCACCCCCCTTCTAAGTGTTTTCCTTATAGTCAAATCCTACATTAATGATTAATTTCATGAGAGGAAAATAATTAATTCAAGCCAAAAATAATTTCAATAATTTGATCAATGCATAATCATCCACTATGGTTATCGCGAAGGAGTATTGAATGATGAAGCTTATTGATTTATTCTTTTCTCTCATTTTATTTAAAACAAAAAACAAAAATCCTAAGGTCTCACACACTCCCCCCAACTAAAGATGGACATTGCCATCAATGTTGAAAAGGGTATGCGTTTATTCAAAAGCAACTTTCCTAGAGAGCATATAGAAAAATCTATTTGACGCGCCCAGAACTTACACCTAAAATCCACCTAGCGGTGTCACAATCGTCAGGTGTAGTATGGTTCCTAGGTGTTGACTCTGGGTTCTATCCGCAAGCGGACGGTGTCAAATTATAGTATAAAAGATTGTCGAATCCCACAGGGACAGTGACAGTGTATTAGAGCCTCAGGTTATCTTTAGATCCTAGAATGAGATAGCAGTCGATTGGAGGGATTTTTGTTTGATGATGTGGTTGTTTCAATATAGAGAAGCTAGGGCCTTAGGGATCACTGCTAAGACCATCGAAGGTTGATGTTAGAATGGGATTCATGTGTTGCATTGGGTTTTTGGGGTTGATCTCTCAGCTCATACCACTCTCTTGGGTTAGAACTTCGAGGTATTTCGGTGGCTTTCATTGACGCAATGGCGGTAGCCATCAATGTAGTGATATAGTTCGTCGGTGGATCCCCTCAAGACACGAGCCAGGCATGGTCACGAGCCTTAGTTGGATCCACTAACTCCCTATTTAAATCCCAAGGATACACCTTAAGTTAATCAATTCCACCGGCCGTAGGCAAGATCTAAGTACGAGTTCTCCTAAAGATTTGGGTGGATCGACCGAAATACTCCCCCTTTATTCCCAACTCAACCTAGAAGTCCAGATCTACATCTCTTTCCTAGAGTCTTAGGGCTAACCCATCCGCCTTAGGGAAGATTACTCACACATAGTAATTCGACAAATAAAAATGTAATTTTTACTATAGAAAACATCGTAGAAATTGAATCGAGCGAGAAATGAAGATCTTACGTACCGAAACAGAGAAAGAACGATAACCAATAGAGAATAAAAGAAGTTCCATAGATTCCAAAGTGCGAGAGATAAGAAAAATCTGATCTTTTGCCAAAAATGGTTCAATTCCAAAACCTAGATCTAGAAAAACCACAACTCTCGATCTCTACTCTCAAGCTTAATTCAAAACCTAACTCCCCCAAAAAACAACTCCTTTTTCAACGTCAGAAAAGATAACTCAAATACATCAATGTTGGGCCCCACAAAAAATCTCCAGATCTGAAAGTTTGGGGGCCCACATGTCACCGACCGAGTCAACTGCTCGGCGAGTAGACGCCTGCTCGGTCGAGTAGACGTCTTAGCTGCTACTGGCTAGGCAAAGGGGTCTGGGCTACTCAGTCGAGTAGCTCGCCTACTCGGTCGAGCTGTTAGTAGGTTGGAGCTCTCCTTCCAAAGCATCGCTTTGCCTACTCGGGTCGAGTAGGCCTTGCTCGGTTGAGTCGTCTGCTGGCTCGGGTCGAGTAGGTCCTGCTCGGTCAAGATGGATACTGGTGGGATGGAGCTCAAAAATGGGATCGACTCGGGCCGAGTCACCACTCTGCTTGGTCGAGTAGGATGCGTATTCCTTTTCTGCTGGGCTCGTGTATCAGCTCGACCGAGTAGCTTGTGCTACTCGGGTCGAGTTGCCTGTGAAAAATTCCATATGCTTGGGCTCTGACTCCTTTCTCTCACTAGCTTCTCGTCTTCTCATCCCATATGCTTCCAAACCTCAACGAACTCCCGTAGAGCCTTGCCAATGGTCTCACGGGCGTGCTGGATGTGTCTATATCCCAAAATGGCTCCGAATCGCTCCAAAATCCCTGAAAAACCAGAAAGCTCTACGAAACTCGAATATGGCGTTAGAAGTGCAGTATCGTATGAAAATGCAGGATTTGGATGTGGATATGAAATGAAATGAAATGAAATGATGCTATGAAAAAATAGAAAATATGGACACATCAAAATTCCCCAAGCTTACCTCTTATTCGTCCTCGAGGAAGACGAATACTAGGCATGCCGGGCGATAATAAAATAAAATAAAAGAGATAAGAGATGGAAGGAGGTGCTAAAATGTTCAATCAGATCTCAAGCCACAACAGTATATCACGTTACTTCGAATAATAAAACACATGCAATAGTATTCTCAAGTCTTACTAATCATATGACATGCATGCAATAAAGGCAAAAGCAGGGATCTTCTAAAATCATGCCATCAACGCATATCAATTTCATGAAATCTATAGAGTCTAGTATTAAAAGAGTTAGCAATGCACTTTTCAATCAATAGATATAAGTGAATCAATAGATATAAGTGAAGAACACAGAGATCACACCAACATGCAATAGAGAATGGAAAGAGGTCATCCCATTCAAATATTCACTTCAAATCATGAAAAATCTCCAAAGCTAAAAATATTTTGTAAAGTTCAAGCATTATCGAATCTCCCCGTTGTGCACCATCTCCACTCTAATATTATACTCACTCATATAATCAAGTGGTTCCCCCCCAAGCTTAGCTTGAGGCGTCGCTTCTAGGAATAGGATGTGGAATTTTTTTTCTTTTCCCAAATATTTGTAGTAGCTTCTAATAAAGGGATAGGAAATAATTTTCTTTCCTTCTTTTCTTTTCTTTTTTTCCTTTTCTTTTCAATTTTTTTTAATTTGGAAGCTATCTTTTCTTTTGGGATTTTTGGAAAATAGGTGCGGTAGAAGTAGCTGTAGAGATGAAACTAATTGATATGTAGAGAATCATAAAGATATGTGGAGAAGGAAAATAATATATCACTCGGTTCACTCATCAAAGGTGCACAACGATTCAATGGGATAATACTCTAACTAAACTCATAGCTAGCATGTATTCCTTCATCTCAATGAATAGTGAAAGCATGCAGTATAAAGAACAATAATATCAGGCATGCAAGCAGAAGTGGATAAGATAACAAATAGGTGCTCCAAATGTTCTAATGATGTGTGAACCTAGGTGCATTACCAAATAAAGAACATACTAGATACTATTTCATGCATTCAATTTCAATTCATATCAGGCATTAAATTAGAGAGATCAGCTAGAGAATATGCAAGCATATAAATAGTAAGACTGAGACTGCCCTAAATAGCAGGTTGACAGATATAAGCATCGTGAGTAGCTACTGAGGGCTATGAGAGATATCATCATGTAGAACAATTCTAGCTAAAAGGGAGAAAGGAGGAGAAAGTAAGAAAATAAAAAAACAAGCATGCAAGCATGGCAGAAAGTGAAAAACGTGATGCTGAATGAGAAAAAAGATGAAAAGGCAAAAAATGGGTGGAAAAGTAAAGTAAAAAGGTGCCAAATAAAAGAAAAGTGTAAAAAGAATAAAAATAAAAATAAAGCGATGGAGCTCATCCCCCAAGCTAAACGCAACAGTGTCCTCACTGCTGAGAACATGCTGGCATGCGGGAAATGATACTAGGGTGGGTAGGTGGGTAAAGAGATAAAAAGTTAATGGAAAATAAATCTATGCAAACGAAAGAAATTATGATATGAGGCAAGGATAAATTGGTGATGAAAATGCATGGAATGATTCATGGTTTCCTCCCCCAAGCTGTGTAAGACTAAGGCCCGAAAAGATAGATGGACACAATATAGGATGAGGGAAGGACAAGAACAAAAAGTGGTAGAGGGACAGCATCTAGCAGGGGCACCACCCTCTAGAGGTGGTGATGGGTCCCCCTGATGTGGACCAGAGACTATGGAAGCGGGCTGTGGCTCGACAACAGGGTTGGCCAGTGGGTATGAAGAGGTGGTGGCAGCTGGGCCAGCTGAAAATAGGACAATAGCAGTCTCGACTAGTGTAGAAGTGTGTGCGTCGACGACTGAGGTGGCCACGACCGTGGCTACCAACTCAGGTGCAGAAGTGGCAGGCCCCGTAGAAGCCTGAGAGTGTGGAGCACTGAGTGGTGTGTCAGTCGAGACAGGGGCTGGCCTAGGTGGAGGTGCGTGAGCGAGGATCATGGGAGGTGGGCCCCGTGTCCGCAGAAAGTCTATAATCGAAGCGTGGTCAGCCTCGACTCTCTGCTGATGGGTGGTTGTCAAGTAGGTGAAGTCATCGAAATCAAGCCTAAGGCAAGAAGTCAAGTCCTCCATCACTGTCAGACGAGTGTCAGTGGTACTGGAGTCAAGGAAAGGACAGGAACTGTAAGACACGACTCTCGTAAAACGGTTCCGTGGAGCGAATCCATGGTGCCTAGGCTAAAAGGTAGGAGAGGGTGGGCTCGAAGGGATCTCGGCGGCAGGAGTGTGAAGTGTAATGGGGATGAGATCTGGAGAAGCGGTGGCAGCGGCAGAAGCATCCGTAGTGGAAGATGGAGCTGTCGTCGACACCGATGTGAGGACAGAAGTCGAGACGCTCTCAACGAGGATGGCTGCTGCTGGTGAGTAAGTGGAGCCAGTGAGAGGTAAATGGGACCGTAAGGAGATAGGCAGAGATACTAGAAGGTCCCTAAGCGGTGGAAGGGTGCTGGCTGGCTCCTGCTCCAAAAAGTGTAAAGCAGTCGGCTCGGGAGCAGACGGGATGATAGTGCCCTCAAGTATGGGTAAAGAGGAGACATCAGAAAGGTCCTCAGGGCAGAAGGTGGTGACAGTCCCCGTGGTACCGATGGTGGTGGTGGTGGTGGTGGAGACAGAGGTGGAGGAGGTAGTGCCTCCTGGTGGCAGAGGGAATGCAGGCTGTGCTGGCTGGGCAGCCATAATGGTGGCCAGGTCGGGCTCCTCGTCCTCAGAAGAGCTGAGCACCCAGTCACCGGCGTCAACCTCGACGTGGGCTCTGGGTGGCTCAAGGACATGAAGGGCTGGAAGTGGGTGGACCCTATCTATCATCCAGCTCTGCTGGACTGGCACTATAGTGGTGAGGTGAGGGGCGGGAAGGACAAAGTGGGGTGTGTGATTGGTGCCCAAAAGATAGGTCCAGTGGCGTGCCCCATATGGCCGGATGATGTGCATGTGCTCAAGCACACCTAAAGTCAAGCGCATGGGGGCCATGGTGGGGTCACTAGGCCATCAGGAATATCTATGCCCAACATCCATGCGAAGATGGTGAAGAATTCTCCACAGCAGATATCAGTGGTGTAGTGGGTGTGGGTGGTTTGTAGGAGGCAGTAACACAGCCAGTGGGCTGAGTCAGAAAGGACAAAGGGGTGGAGAGAGCCATCAGGGTGGAAGAGCAGTGGTCGTGTCATTCCCATGAGATGGGAAAGCTTGGGTAGGGAAATGGTCCCGATCTCTGGTCTGCAGAAAATGGTGGTGACGAGGTGTCGCTGCACATAGCAAAGGCAAGGATGCACAATGCACGATACCTTCACCCAGCTGGGACGGTAATGGTCCAGACCAGAGATGCGATGCCAGAAAGAGGAGGCATCGAACCTGGCTAGCTCGTAGTCTAGGGAGAAGGCAGCGCGAGGGTCAGGGACGGCTGGAAAGCGGATGTGGACACGAATCATGGTGTACATGACCACGAAGTCGTGGTCCAACAGCCTGAAGCTAATTCCATCGCCTGCCAGGGTGCGGACGATGGAACTGAACACCTCTAGAGTGAGGCAGGTGTAGGTAGGGGCATGGGCTGCAAGGAGTCGGTCGAAACCGATGGTGTGGTAAAGCCAATGGACCCCCTGCAGGAGTCCTAGGCGTCGGAGGGTGGGAAGGTCGATGAACTGTGTGGGAATGATCCTCCGTTGTGACAGGACGACGAATCGGTCACGGTGTGCATCATCCCTAAAGGTGATGCCAAATGTCCGCACACGTGACGACAGAGCAGCGGGAGGGGAGGATGGTAACAGAGGTATGCTAGTGGGGATGGGGGCGGTAGTGACGGGGATGTGTGGGTGATGCGTGGGAGAAGAGTCGGACACGGACGACAGATCGCCCACGTACTCCTCCTCGGTGGTGGATGTAGCGGCACGACGAGTGCGGCGTGAGGGTCGAGAAGAGAAGGCGCCAGTGGCCTTCCTTTTTGCACGACGTGCAGGTGTGGGCTGCCCCCTAGTACGAGGCATCGTGTTAAAGGCAGCCGAGTGTGTCAGAATATAAATAAAGAGCGGGTACAGTGTACCAACATGACGATTGCGGCAAGAATGATGTGATCGGGCACGTGACTGCTGCTGATCAGAGGTATCCCCCGAGCTGCACCAGGACGTATCCTCCTCTGTAGGCACAATGTACCTGAAATAGAAGGAAAAAATTAATGTCAGGGGATGAAAACAAGTGTGTAGGGGGAGATGTGTGTCGGAGCTCAATCGAGCACAATCGATGCTCGGTCGAGTAGGTAGGGAGACGGGTTAAAATGGTGAGAGGGGTAGTCGACCGAGTAGCAATTGTGCTCAGTCGAGTAAGTCAGATGAGGAGTGGGTGTGGGTCGAAGGCTCGACCGAGCACTAATTGTGCTCGGTCGAGTAGGTCGGACGAGGAGGGGGGTGGGCTGATGGCTCAGCCGAGCACTAATTGTGCTCGGTCGAGTGAATAGGGTTGCCCTAAGACTATTGGGAGGGACGTGGATGTTAAAACAGAAGAGGGGAAAAGGGGGCGGGTTGTGGGTGGCGACGCCGGTACTGGGTGATGTTGGCGTCGTTGCTCCGGTGATGACCGGGGTGAAGGGGGGTGAACGTGGAAAGGAGATAGGTGCAGGGGCGGAGAGAGAGAAGTAGGGAGAGATGGGTACAAGGGAAGAAAAGGGAGGAGAGAGAGAAAGCGCACGCGGACCGGAGTGGAGGTGCGACCGGTGGCTCGAACGGAGGAGGGGATGACGGCGACGGTGGTTCGGGTCGAGTAGGTGAGGGGGCTGGGTGCTCGGGCAAGGAGATTTGGGAAAATTTAAAAAGTTTAGGGCATAATGAAGTCGAGTTGGGTTTTGATAACCCGACTCGATCGGAATGTGGGCCCCACATATTTAAGGCTATTGCAACTCGGTCGAGCAGTGTAACTGCTCGGTCGAATCAGAAAAATAAAATATATTGAAGTTGAGGTTTAGAACACTCCCTCGGCTACTGGATCGAGTAGGGGATACTCGGGCCATGTAAGCAGAACACCATTCTGTCGTTGTTTCCCTGTCTTTTCCTTAGCTCGGTCGAGCAGATGGGTACTCGGTCGAGTAGGCGTCTAGCGCTCGACCGAGTAGTTGCGTGCTCGACCGAGCAAGGGCTACTCGGGCCGTGTAGGCAGAACGCTGATCTCCTTGCTTTTTTTGTGCTCTCCGCTACTCGACTGAGTACGTGGCTGCTCGGTCGAGTCACCTGTGGCTCTTTTTCCTTGACTTGCTCTTCTATCAGCTGCTCTTCTTCCAGCTCCCTTCCATTCAATACATCGATTTGCGTGCTTCCCTCAACATTCAACCTGTTGAAAGGAAGAACCTGTTAGATTTTCATAATTTTGCATTTTTATGGAATAAAAATCGTTTTTTCTTGGTTTTCTGGGATAGATATAGAAAAACAAAAATTGAAAAAGAAAATCTAAGATCTAAAAGGTCGTGTTGCCTCCTGATAAGTGCTCGTTTTAAGTCATGAGCTCGACTCTCTCCATGTCTTCAGCAAATAGTGGGGCATTCCTCGAGGAAGCATGTCTCCTCTCGCCCAATTGGCTTTCCTGCTCTGTACGGTTTTATCCTCTGGTAGTTTACTTTGAACCTGCCGTTCTTCCCTTCGAGTTCGACGGCACCCCTGGAGGTAGACTTACTATCTTGTAGGGGCTGGACCACCTTGATTTTAATTTTCCGAGGAAGAGGCGTAATCTTGAATTGTAGAGGAGTACCTGGTCACCGACATCATGGCGAACCACTGTGATGTTCTTGTCATGATAAGCTTTGGTCCTCTCCTTATATATCTTTGCATTCTCATAGGCGTGTTGCTGGATTTCGTCAAGCTCGTTGCTGTGCAAGGCTTGTCTCATGGCTGCACTCTTGTAGTCAAAGTTCATTTTCTGTACTGCCCAATATGCTCTGTGTTCCAATTCTACCGGAGGTGGCAAGCTTTTCCATATACTAGCCTGTATGGGGTTGTTCCGATGGGAGTTTTGAATGCGGTGCGATATGCCCAAAGAGCGTCGCTCAACTTGTGGGACCAATATTTCCTCGAGGTGCTCACTGTCTTCTCTAGGATGCGTTTGATTTCCCTGTTGGACACTTCCACTTGGCCACTTGTTTGAGGGTGATAAGCAAGGGAGACCTTATGATGAACTCTATATTTCTTGAGCATCGTCTCGAACTTCTTCTCGATGAAATGGCTCCCTCCATCACTTATGATTGTCCCGGGGACTCCAAAACGGGGAAAGATTGTATTCTTGAAGAATTTGGCTACTACCCTTGTGTCGTTTGTCGGGGTGGCTATGGCCTCCACCCACTTCGAGACGTAATCAACGGCAACCAAGATGTACCTATTGTCGTTACTTGATGGAAAGGGTCACATAAAGTCGACGCCCCAACAGTCGAATAGTTCTATCTCCAAGATGCCCTGAAGGGGCGTTTCATTCTTTTTCGTGATGTTTCCCGTCCTTTGGCACCTATCGCATTTTCTGATGTATTCATTTGCATCTCTAAATATGGTGGGCCAATAGAAACCACTTTGGATCATTTTTTGCTGTGGTTTTGGTGACTGCTGTGTGTCCCCCTCATGGTTAATCGTGGCAATGTGATATGATGAAGGTCGCCTTTTTTTTGGGATACATCGTCTGATGATCCCATCGGTGCATGTTTTGAATAGGTACGAGTCATCCCAAAAGTAGCTCTTGGCGTCATATAAGAACTTCCTCCTCGAGTAGGTCGCCAACCCTTGCGGGACTACACCTCTTACCAAGTAGTTTACTATATCCGCGTACCAAGGGGCTTTAGAGGAGTTTGTTGCAAATAGTTGCTCGCCAGTGAAGGAATCATTAATTGGCCAACTGTCATCCCTGTGCTTTTGGATTAACCGCAAAAGGTGGTCCGCCACTACATTCTCTGCTCCTTTCTTGTCCTTGATCTCTATATCAAATTCTTGGAGGAGAAGGATCCATCGTATCAAGCGTGGTTTTGCATCTTTCTTGCTCAATAGGTATTTCAGTGCTCCGTGGTCCGTAAGAATAATTACCTTAGACCCCAAGAGATACGATCTGAACTTCTCGATAGAATATACAACGGCTAGTAGCTCCTTCTCCGTTGTGGTGTAGTTCTTTTAAGCATCATCCAGAGTCTTACTAGCATAATATATCGCATGAAGCTATTCTTCTTTTCTTTGGCCAAGGAAGACTCCCATTGCTTGGTCACTAGCGTCACACATCAGCTCAAATGGTAGATTCCAATCCGGCCGTTGTATGATTGGGGCTGAGATGAGAGCTTCCTTTAACCTGTTAAAAGCTAGCAAGCAGGCGTCAGTAAACACAAAAGGAGCGTCCTTAGCAAGGAGCTCCGTGAGAGGGCGAGCAATGTTAGCGAAATCTTTTATGAAGCGGCGGTAAAAACCCGCATGTCCTAGAAAACCATGGATACCCTTAAGGTTGTGGGGGCGGTAGATCCTTGATGACTTCGACCTTGGCTTTATCAACGTCGATTCCCTTAAAGTGATGACATGTCCAAGCACAACTCCTTCCGTCATCATGAAATGGCACTTTTCACAATTTAAGGACATGTTATTGTCATGGCATCGTTCTAGAACTTTGGACAAATTGGCTAGACAATCATCGAACTCGGTGCCATAAACAGAGAAATCGTCCATGAAGACTTCCATTATGTTTTCGATGAAATCTGAGAAAATAGACATCATGCAGCTTTGAAATGTAGCAGGTGCATTACATAGCCCAAATGGCATTCTTCGGTAAGCGAATGTGCCATATGGACATGTGAAGGTTGTCTTTTCTTGGTCCTCCCGATGCAATGGGATTTGGAAGAACCCAGAGTACCCATCGAGATAACAAAAGTATTTGTGTTTGGCTAGATGCTCAAGCATTTGATCAATAAAAGGTAGAGGATAATGGTCCTTTCTGGTGGCTTTATTGAGTTTCCTACAGTCGATACACATACGCCAACCAGTGACAGTTCTAGTGGATATTAATTCATCCTTATCGTTTCTAATAACGGTCATGCCCCCTTTTGTGGGGACTACCTGCACAGGGCTGACCCATTTACTGTCGGAAATGGGATAGATAATGTATGCCTCTAGTAGCCTCAAAACATCCTTCTTCACTACCTCCTTTATATTGGGATTTAATCGCCTTTGAGGCTCAATAGAGGTAGCTTCCTTATCCTCAAGGTGGATACTATGGGTGCATATGGTTTCACTAATGCCTTTTAGGTCAGCAATGCTACACCCTATTACCTTCCTATGGGCTGTAAGGATTTTTAGGAGGCTTTCTAGTTGTGGCTCAGTGAGGGCTGCATTGACGATGACGGTATAAGTGGAATTCTCCCAAAAAAAGCATATTTCAAATTAGCAGGAAGAGGTTTTAGTTCTAACTGAGGGGGTGCTGCACTCCCATCATCGCTTGCTTGCGAGAAGGATGCGTCCTCAATTACCGATTCAGAAGCTGGAAACTCTTCGTTGGTAGAATTATAGGATGAGCAAGGAGATGATGGTACGTCATGGCAGTCGTCTGCGGAATCCGTTTCCATAGCGATTTGTTCCGTAGCGCACCTATCGACCGAGGTAAAGTACGCAAGTATGCATTCACTATCAAGTGTAAAGTTAGGTGAACTTCCCTGGTCAATGTTGCTCTGGAACGGTCCAGGATCCGTGTATCCCTCGCAGACGTGTTCTTCACATGTCGCAGTCTGTGGGATGCTATCATTGTAGAAGCGTAGGGTGTCTCCCTCGTATCGCACATAGACTCCGTCAGCGATGGGGATGCCATCCAAGGTATCTGCATTGTGGAAGGCGTGTGCGATAAAGACTGAGAGTTCTTGTATAACCGGGTATCTGCAGGGAACTCCACTGGACCATGGGCCCATACATTAGTCACTACACTTTCCATTATACTCAATAGCTGGGTATCATTCAATGGCTTAAATTGACGAGTCTCTTTCCAGCTTACGTCAACAGGTAGGGATTCGATAGTCGGGAGGAACATCACATCCCCTTCGAAGCTTATGTGGATGTCGCCCTCGATGGTGCCTACATCAGAAACCTTGTTCATTATGTGATCTATGACCATTTGCTGATTTACATTACCTGCCACATAGGTTCCTGCTCCGATGAACCAAACTGCATCGATCAATTCTCTAACTACACATTGAATCATGGATTCATCCATGCGCGAGTCCTGGAGACCATGTAGATGATACGGAGAAAAACTAACCTCTTCTGGGTCACTGTCAGATTAACTGGTCCATTGCACTTGCATCACTATCTCCGTCATATCTGATTTATTGAGTATAATTACGGACTTGTAACGCCCCGCTTCCCAAAAGACACCGGAAGCGAGAACGTTACGCGGTCCGCTTGAACTGGAGCGGTGAAGCTCGAGTTCTATAAACGTCTGTGATAAAAACACAGAAGAGGTCCTTGCATTTGCGTATCAGAAACAATCAGAAAACATTTCATTAAATTAAAAGGGCACTTCCAGAATTGTGCGTACAAGGAATAAGAAAACTGGGCCTCAGCATGGCCAAAAAGAAAACTACAACAAAACACTAATCCTACTACAAGGTACTAAAGCTAAAACTCAAAGTAGTGAAGAAAAAGGAGCTCTAGTCTTCTGCGGAAAGCGGATCGGCATCTACGGTGAACTCTGGCTCTCTAAGTCAGGCGTCACGAATGGATCCTCTGGGTACTCAAGCTCAGAATCTGACATACATCCACAAACATGAATGTATGTCAGCAAGGGGTCTGCAAGAAAGGATTAGCAAACCAAGACAAGATATACGACAGATATGAATTTAAGAAGCATTACATATTTTAATGAAGTGACTGCAGCAATTTAACAAGACATTTATACTGGAACGAAGAGTAAACATCCCTAGCATGTAGTTCTAAGCAGTTGCAAGAATTAAAGTAAGGTTTTTCTCTGAGTTCAGTAGCATATCAATCTTCAGGAGACCAAGTTAGCATTTCAAGTTTTCATGTCAAGAGTTCACATCTATCTAGGGTTCTCGCCTTTAGGTCGTGATGAGAAGGTCGTTCCTCTCACGGGGGTTTACCGTGATTGACGCTAACCCACCGCATGCGGGTGGTGCTCTTGAGGAGAGTATCCTTCATACGCCCAGTTGCCGCTCAACAATAATCCCACCCAAAAGTTTGCCGGAACACGAGCCGGCCTAGTCGACTCACACGACATCACGAATTCACGATTCCGCCTTCGAGGCGCACGATTTTCACGATGTCCACATTTGTTAGGCATGTCAAGACTCACTGAATTTCATTGTTATTAATATTATTACATAATTGTGACAGTTCCACACAGCAAGATAGGGTTGAACAATTTTTTTAGCGATCACAAAATGATGACAAGCACGAGTTTCCATTGGACTTGCTACAGAAAGTATTTTTTTCTCATAATTGATTAAAATTAAGGTATATCATATGATATACCGTTGGATCCCAAATTTTGTCCTGATCGTCATGGTATCAGTTTCTTATGTCATTTCACGTCAAATTTTTAAGTTATCCAGCAATACATGAAGGCAGAGTAAAAGCGTCGAAACTTCTAAAAATCATATCAAATCATATACTTGCCTGTTTTTGGCGTTCTTGGTGTCGTCGGAAATGTTTCAACGAGCACTACGCCATGGTGAAGACGGTTCGCTGTTTTGATTAACATGCATGCATCGAATTAGTTTCGTTTCAACAAAAGCAACATATTGGAAAGATAATCTGATTCTATTAGTTCCCCATCCTAGGCGATTTTCATAACATGACATTATGTTATAATATAACATGTATAATGCTAACAGATTCATACTAGCTTATGCTATAACATAACTTGCTAACTACCATTTAAACAATAACTTAGGTTATTACTCTTTGCTAATTGTTCCAATAACTGTTACCCTTGTGACATCATAACTCATGATTTCATGATCTCAGAAACTTATTATAATAAGGCTATTATCATATCAAACTGTTATACTAGGCTCTCTATCCTATTAATAGTCACTATTCATGCCTGTGAATACTGTGCACATACCAAAACAACTTGCTGAAAGACATCGTTCCCTTCTTGAGACAGTAGGTGATCTGTGCGATGACGGAGGTCGGAGTATTCGCCGTGAACGAGGGGGTGATGCGACTAGAGCCGTTACGGCAGGGGGAGTGGGCTCGTGTCGGACGCGGGCTGCCATCGCGGATCTGCTCCTGGGGTGTTCGGCGCTGGGTGTGAGGAGGTGGTGCCGATGAGGTCTACGCACGGAAGGGCCGCGAGTTTGCCGACGATCTGGCCGCCGGAGGGTGGCTGGGTAATGGGGTGAAGAGATAGGGCGAGGGGATCCATTGGCTATGTTGGAAGGAGGCGGTGGAAGTGTCGTTGGGCGCCGGAGCTCCGGTGAGGGGAGGAGATCTGCGGCGTGGGTGGTGCGAAGAAGGAGGAGGAGGAGCGTGGAGATCTGTTAATGGCAGGAGGCGGCGCTGGAGTTGTTGCAGGCGGCGAGGCGGTGGTCGGGAGTGGGATGCGGGCGAGAGAAGGAGGGGCGGACGTGGTGGTTTGCATTCGCCGGAGGGGGTTTTCGATATGTGAGAGGGTGGAGGAAGGCGAGGTGACGGCGATGCCTAGGGGGTGGCGTATGAGGGTGTCGGCTGGTTGGGGTAGAGCTTGTACGAAGCTTGTAGGATTTTATAAAATAAGAGAAGACTTGGGTATAGTATGATGGGTATTTGGTTTTCTAGGGTTAGAAAAATAATGCTGTAGGATTCTTAGCCTAGAAAATTTAGCCTGTGTTTGTACAAAGAAGTAGGGCCTGGGTTGTACTAGGTGTTTATTATATTAGCTAGGGTTTTCTTAGGGGTATGCTCACATGAGTGGTTGGGACCTAGGTTTCTCTTAGGGTTTAATAATAACATATTGTGTGGGGATTTTGACATGGCAGCACATGAATATTTGAGGCCTTAGACTAAGTTTATTTTCCTTGGTGTACAAGTGTGCGTGACTATTAGGGTACGGTCTTAGAGTAGAGTTGGGCTAATGTTATTTAGGAAATGATTGGAGGCTCTATTAATGGGATTTGAATTGATAATAATGGGATTCTAATTAATAGACTATAATAGGAAATAATATTTCATCAAGAGATTTAAATGGGTCCAAACAAGGTAGGTTTCATTTGACTTTTAAAAAGATTAAAAGATTTGAAATTCGAATTTGAATTTGGAAGTTAAACTAATTATACTAAAATATTTGCAATTAATAATTAAAGGATAATAATAATAATGATATTAAGTATGAAAGAAAAAGAATACGGGTACGGGTATGGGTACGAAAACGTCTAACAACGGTTACGGAAAAGAAACATACGAGAAGGAAAACACAGATAATAGTAACGGAAAAAAACCGATCGTCACATCATACCCACCTTAAGAACGATTCCGTCCTCGGAATCTAATCGGCTAAGACACCGGGAAAACGTAAGGATAACGCTCGTACCTCCTTTTCTAACGCATACACCATAACAACCAGTATTCCATATCCAAATAGTAACTTCTAATATTAATATCAACACAAATGTATTACCACCGATAATACAATCAACACCAATGCTACTAGTAGTAACTATACACATACACACATTACTAATTTCGTATTTACATAACACATTTCATACAATACCTTCCTACAAATACAATCCAACCAATATTATAACTGAGCGAATAGAAATACTTTACTACACCACCACATCAATTTACTAGCCCTAAGTGTGCTATCACATTGCACACTCACATCGTTACTAATACACGAAGCAGTACCATATACCCTCACTTTCTACCATGATATAGTACCACATGTCACATAAACATACCATTAATACAAAATACAAATTTACACTTCAATCTTACAATCACTTCTACATACCGCATAATACATATACGCATTATAATATATATCACTATACGTAAAAACGTGCACGTAATACCTTATACCAAACACGGATTAATATACGCATTACACATAGCACTAGGGTTATAGTAATATACCCACCTTAGGATCAAGTCCGTCCTCAGACTTCCTTAAATAGGCCGACGTAGGGGTGAGCGGACTTAGACACTAAGGTCACTTACCCCAATCATACACACATTATAATGAGACAATATACATCCATATGTTATACATACTCATATATCACACATTTTCAATTGCCTATACATACGTTCATTTTACATACATATACACGCTTATACTATTACACGCTTATCTTGTATCCATATAGGACAGATATATACACACGCCAGTATACACAACCAAAATTTACATAGGGCTAGTACACCATTACATACATCCACATATACGTAGTCACAACCATACAGCTATGCATACCTCCTGGTATACACATGCTCACACATCATCCCGTAGGGGTAATACGTTATAACAATCCTACTATACATAAAACACACTTATTCATACAATCAATATATACATACATATAACTAATCACATACATATATACTCAAGCACACACCAGACATACCAACATATAGATCACATAATAAATCTGCACCCACAACTATACTACACCTATTTTCATACACCAAACTTGTATATCAATGTACTAGCATACATTTACAACCATTAACAAGTACGACTAAGGTACATATATTCCAAGTAATTAGCCAATACTAAATCTAATACGCACAGACATTCCTATAGTGATGTAGCTAATCACTTGCCTAATTATAAATATAACACTTGCTACTCTATACTCGGCTATATACATATATATCACAAATTACCGTACATGTACATATGACACAATAGACAATCACACCATACTAATATACTAAGGGTAGGCACACTCACACATGGGTGGTATATAGAGATTCGCATACACGGGTCCACACTCACTATCTATTTACATGCACTACAACAACACCATAATCAATACTAATGGTCTCACTAAGCAAAAACAAGCTCTAAAGCGATAACTAAGCAAGTGTAGGATTCAGAGTTGAATGAGGCAACGACTTAACGTTGTGATGGACGGTTTCGAATGTGGCATCGATAAGAGGTTAGTCGGTTGGGTGAGATAAAATATTTATGAATAATTAAATAATTAAGAAGATAAGAATATGTGTAAAATAATGTCATCATTATAATTTACGTAAAATAGTGAGCATACGGTAGAAGTTAAAATGTAAGATATGATTAGTCAAATAATAGGTGATAATTGGTTGGTAAAAAGAAATTTTTTAAAAAAAAATATGAAGGTAATGATTATAAAACTGACGCACAAAATTTTGAAGTTCTATATAACTTAGGAAAGTATTTTTAAAAGTGTATATGAATGACTGTTTTTGAGATATGTTGGTAAGAAAGGAGATGATTTTTTGAACTAGCGAAATAGAATAAAGTTTTAAAAAAAGTTCATTACATGAGAAAAATAAGGTAACTATATGAGGTTAGGAGAAATAGAAGTACGAAAGATGTATGTTAGAAATTCGCTATAAGATAATAACTAAAGATTGCGTCAGAAGAGTTTCATAATCAGGGTTGGGTTTAAGTCGACTGAAGCGTAGAAATTCTAAGTAAAAAGTTTTTGAAAAGGATTTTAAACTTAGCGAATAATTCAATAAATGAAATATCGAAAATATTTTTTTTTGAAGACCCCGGGATTGCAATCGGGAGGTTCAAGATTAAGGATGGCGGATCTGAAGAGTTTACGTGAATCGAGGACAAGGATTAGGTTTGACGATCGAAACGTAAGGACGACTAAGCAGTAACTCCGTGAATACGCTACGATGTCTTTCTACGATTCATAACACGGAAGTGTAAAGATTAAGAAAATAATAAAATCAGGGGAAAAATAATCATTGGGTCGACTAAGGTTTAGGAAAACTTAGCACTAAGGTTCTTCAGCGAACTAGACTGCGATAGGAAATCCGAGGTAAGGGTTCGTTGAGGATCGAGATCGAGATTTATCTATGGATCTGGAATATCTTACGTTTCGAAGTCCACTCATGCAGGCGTCTTAGGTTCGACTGGCTTGGCGACGATCGATACGTTCGGTTGGGCCCTAGATTCGATAAATCTAACCGAACGACTAACGAAACTCAAAGGTCTAATATGATCAGAGCTGAATGACTAATCGCTAGGGTGACTCCCGAGATAATAATACTAAGTCATGGCAAGGGCGTCCAACTAACGAGCACGAGCGTCTAACTAACTCTTCCTATCATCCTGGTATTGGGTTTCTATCATGCTGAGTCAAGGTATTCGAGTAATTTCGCATACGAACAGATTCTGGATATTTTGGCTAATGAAAGGTGTTCTCATTGTTCTGAGTTTCGCAGTTGCAGGACCTGCATGGACCACCACTAAAACCTGTAACGCCCCGCTTCCCAAAAGACACCGGAAGCGAGAACGTTACACGGTCCGCTTGAACTGAAGTGGTGAAGCTCGAGTTCAATAAGCGTCTGTGATAAAAACACAGAAGAGGTCCTTGCATTTACGTATCAGAAACAATCAGATAACATTTCATTAAATTAAAAGGGCACTTCCAGAATTGTGCATACAAGGAATAAGAAAACTGGGCCTCAGCATGGCCAAAAAGAAAACTACAACAAAACACTAATCCTACTACAAGGTACTAAAGCTAAAACTCAAAGTAGTGACGAAAAAGGAGCTCTAGTCTTCTGCGGAAAGTGGCTCGGCATCTACGGTGAACTCTGGCTCTCTAAGTCAGGCGTCACGAACGTATCCTCTGGGTACTTGTCACGCCCCGCTTCCCAAAAATGTGGAGGCGAGACGTGAGAAGGTCCGCTCAGACTTGAAAATTTTATCAACTCCAAGTCTGATAAGCGTATAAATTATCATATGGCAGGTCCTTGCAACGCAAACGAAACAACAATAATAATAAAGGAAAGAGACAAAAGAGAAATCTCTGAATATCCATTGAATGAATTACAATATCACAGAAAAGCCACCAGGCTAAAGGAAAAAGAGTCTAAGGCCCAAACATGGCCAACAAGGTATAACATACATACAAAGGTGCCACGCACCAACAACTAACAGCAAACCTAAACAAAGAAGTGAACACGAGCGGTCTTCAAGACAGGCCCCTGGTGTCCACTCACCACCACAGCAAACAACAGCATCAGCAACACCATATCCCCTGCAACAAAGCTCTGGCTCTGGGTCTAACATGTGACACCCAAAAGAGAGAGGGGCACATGTCAGCAAGTCTGGAAAGACTTGTGCAAGGAAACTGAAAGAAAGGTAAACTAACAACCTAGCAGTTATAGTATGATGCATGGCAGGGCAAGTATAGTATGGAAGTGACAAGTAAAGTACAAGTAGCAAGTAACAAGTATGTCATGGATAACAAGTTTTACAAGTAAAACACGGACAAGTACAAGTGGTAAGTGTGACAAGTATTGTCAAGTAACAAGTACAAGGGATCACCCACACATGGATGCCCTATTGCCCGCAGGCTGTATTCAAGTACAAGGGATCACTCAACGAGTGCCCTATTGCCCGCAGGCTGTATTCACGCATCAAGTACAAGGGATCACTCAACGAGTGCCCTATTACCCGCAGGCTGTGTTGAGCTCGTCTTCTGGAACACGAGCCAGAAAGTGTATTTGGCATAGGATTGTGCCCACGCAAGGTGGGTGCCTAGCCAGGACAAATAGTACAAGTATGTAGCGAAGCTACGCAATCACGATGAGTATTCAAGCATGCAATGACATGAGCAGATATTCGCGTACCGTTAATTATATTTAAACGTGACAGGCAAAATGCAATGACATGAACATATTCGCGTACCGTTAATTGAAATTAAACGTGGCAGTTAAAATGCAACAGCAGTTAAGGATGCATGGATGACATGAACATTTAATACGCGTACCGTTTAGGGAAAGTAAACGTGACATACAAGCATGATGAAGGTGACGGACCAAGCTTCGTTGTCAAGCTAGATCAATGGCGTCTAGACGGCTATCCTTTCACCGTCTAGTCTCTTTTACGCTAAAGCAAGGTAAATGGCCTAAGACATGGCCCAAATCAAAAGATGCAAGTTTCACTTGCCTGTCACCGAGGAGAACGATCAACGTAGGCACATCACACAAATTTGTTATCTACGGGAATGGATCACTGTCATGGAAAAACAACATTAGAATGGTAACTAATCCGTATTCACAATCGAACCCTACGATTTCTAATGATCCATTTTATTAGGGTTTCACAAATATCAAGTGTGGGTTATGAGATTATTAAAGGAAGAATACTACCTGTGAAGAAGCGGAGGAACGACGCCGAGAACCATGGCGACGAAAGAACGATCCGGCTCAGATCTGGAAATGGGGGAAATCTGGAGAAATGGGTTTGGATGAGGCTTTTGAGGATTTGATGAGGGTTTGAGGTTGAGGAGAGGTAGGATATGTGAAATGAGGGTTTGGATGATGATGGATGAGCTTGGGATGAAGGATCAATGGTTTGGGGAAGAAGGGGGCTCAATGGGGGAGAAATTAGGGTTTGGGGTGATGAGGAAGAAGAAGAAAACGTTTGGGGCGTATTTATAGAAAAGTGTGGCGGCTAGGGCAAAACTAGGGTTTCCTGGGCTGATTAGTCGGTCAAAGAAGGATTGGTGACCGACTAGTTTGGGAACTAGTCGGTCGGTTGATCAACGCAGACCGACTAAGAGTAAACAGTAGCTCGCTCAGGAAAACTGGACTATGAGTTAGTCGGTCTGTGAAGGCTTGTCAACCGACTAGTTTGAGAACTAGTCGGTCGGTGAGTGTTCATTGACTGACTAAAGGCTGAATCTGAGAGAGATCAAGGAAATGAGAGTTAGTCGGTCTGAGAAGGATTCCTGACCGACTAGTTTAGCATCTAGTCAGTCGAAAGATATTCTTAGACCGACTAAAGATAAACAGTAGCTCCTGAATTATAATCAAAGCCCACTAGTCGGTCCATTAAGGATTGCCGACCGACTAGATTGAGATCTAGTCGGTTGGTTCTCCTTCTTGAACCAACTAACGTGCACGAAAAGTGCCGATTCGAAGCGCGAAGCTTCGGGAAGATTTCTATGGCTTCTAGGATCGATGTATACTCTAAGATATGATCGATATGAAGCTCGTCAAGAGTGACTTACTCCGAGTTCAATGATTCTAAGGAAGAACCTAGAAGATCACATCAAAAGGAATGAAAACGAAAGCTAGGAAATCTCAACGAGATGAATGAAAGTGAGGACTATGGAAATGGAAACCACACAAGGAGAGAACCCACCATCACAAGCAAAACACACTGATAATCCAATCATACAAAAACCAGTCGTTACATCCTACCCACCTTAGAATAAAGTCCGTCCTCGGACTTCCTAACATATATATATTCGCTCTGGTAACTACCCTCAACCAATATCACATCTTAAATTCAACCAAGTACTTTCATTTCGAGTGCTTATATATATGCACTAGAAATCAAATATTACTACCACTACACACATATTTTCACGCACATAGTACACTCATACTTATTATAGTCAATCAATTTCATACACGTATTTCAATCACATATATATAGTCAATATATTTATACAACAATAAACACTTATTACTTACTATAAGAAAATAACCAAGCCTCTCTTATTTGAAAATAATTTCACATTTATTTAGTCATTCAAATACATGCAAATATTTCACCCTATTTTCACCTCACATATAGTCCTATAACTATATATTGGTATAGCCACCCACAATCGTGTGCGTAACACAACCAAGCACAAACAACTCAAACACCATACATACATCATCCATCACTATTCACCACCACATACAATTATACCAAGGTACATAGAGTATACCCACTCAAGCTTGAGTGAGACTCAAATCATAGCAGGACATTTATATGCGTAACACAGTATCCATACACATACCAATACAACTCCAAGGCATACACATCCATGTATCACATATTTTCACACCATATCCATCCATTTATAATTACCATAACAACACATCAACTACATACAAGTTTAAGAGATGCAATAGTCGGGTATACCTCCTGATATACCCGCATACGACATCTCATAAAACAAGTAGTACCAATCAAAATTATCATTCTGTTATCATACGTATATCACATCATACTAAAGCAGAAAATTACCTACACACAACACACAAATGCCAACACCCATACCACTATATACACACCACGAAATCAACACTACGACGACATAACCACTTAA
Organism: Scilla litardierei; assembly: GCA_030789695.1. Taxonomy (NCBI): domain Eukaryota; kingdom Viridiplantae; phylum Streptophyta; class Magnoliopsida; order Asparagales; family Asparagaceae; genus Scilla; species Scilla litardierei. The sequence goes on along the minus strand of CM061142.1, from coordinate 260,840,636 downwards.
CTAATGGGCCCACCTAACTATAACAAGGTTGACACAGGCAACGACAAGCTCTATTAGCTAGACAAAAGGAAAGAAATCGAAATCAAAAGCGTAACGAATAGAAGGATCGATAAGCATGAAAACGGTCGTGTAATGATGTAATGATGCTCCATTAGGACACATGGAAAATAGTGTAAATAACATATTCTAAAATACGAAAAGTTTGAAAACCGTTATACTTCAAAAGTTGGAGTCCCTTTTCGTATAAAAATATTTAGAGGTCGATAAAACAAATTGTTTGAAATAAGTTCGAGTCGAATATACATAATAGGAGAAAACGGTTTATTGGCTTACATAAAGTCATTAAAAAGGAAGTAAATCATTTACACGGATTTTGAGGTCGTAGTTTAGAAAATATTACACGGTAGTAACTTAATAACGTTTGCAAAGTTTGAAATGAAATTAAATTAATTGAAAAATTTAAACTCAGGTTGAATGCTTTCAAAATCCTTAAGCCAGGGAAAATTTAAAGTAATCAATATTGAAACTACTTTTAGAGGAATCAGGATTTGCCAAAAAGAGACTGTTTTACACAAAGCTCTTAACATACGAGCTAACGAGCCTAGCATGGATATGAAGATATTTGAAATTCTATTTAGTTAGAATATATTCTAAAGTATGTTTGGAGGACGGAAAGATAATAATTCATTTAGAAATGAAATTATCAAAATTTGTAAATAAGCCTTACAACCAGATTACGGAGGGTCTAGATCATGAAAAGTTATGAAGACGTAATTTTTTTCCAAAAATTGTAATAGAGAAAATGTCGAACACATCCTTGGTTTGTTGAAAGCTAAAATCATGTGTGACTTGGAAGGTATGTTAAGGGAGCGTGGTAAATCATTTGAACGGCATAAACAAGAAAGGAAAACCGTATAAATCGAATTTGGGGAAAAACAGAAATACGCTCAGAATTACATTGACATGTGAAAAGGGATAAGATATTTAAAAAGGTATGAAAAGTATAGGCTGGAAAGCATCATAAAACGGTAGTCAAATCTTGTCGAAACTTTTGAAATTCAAAAATAAATTTAAGTCAACGAAAGAGTATGAGGCATAAGTATATATATTAAAGTTCCGAACGAATTTAAACTTAGGAAAAAGGAAGTCGAAAAGATACTTTCAGAAAGTTCGAGATTTGCAACGGAGAGGTTCAAAAACATTAAACGGCAGTAGCTTAATACAATATTTCGGCAAAATTTCGAAATTCAAAGAATGAAATCCGATCAACTATAGTGTGAAAATTTAGGCCCATGCTAAAAGCTTACAAGTTTTTTTTAAAAAACTGAAGAGAAATTCCAAATAAATAACATTTTAAATACTTTTTTTTTCGAGGGACCCGTATTTGCCAAACAACGGATTTATACAAGATCTTAAAGTACGAGCAAACGAACGTGGTACCGATATATAAAAATAATTGAAGTCATATTTTAGAAATTATCTTAAAAGTGTGTATGGTGAATGGAAATATAATATCTTAGTAGTATGGAAAGAGAAAAGGATATTTAAACTCATCGAGTTAGTATTAAAACTTTTAAACCGTTTTATGAAGGGTTTAAGTTAGGAATGATTTCGAAATAGTAAATTTTTTTTTATTATTATTTTATTACAAAAGTCTGAAATATGGAAAATGTTGAGCATAAAATCGACTTGCTAAAAGCCGAAGTCCAAAGGGACTTGAAAAGTTTATTAAGAGTAAGCACGAGGTGTTTTCGAATAGAATTTTAATGGCACAAGTAAGAAAAGAAATTATGAATCGAGTTAGGAAAATAGAAATACGGTTCAGAATGAAATTGGTATATGAAAAGGGACAAGACATTTATATCGATACGAAAGTATATGCTGAAAATATTATAAACTTAAAATCTAAAAATCTCAACACAAGTTTCGATATTTTAAAAACATAAATAATTTAAGTCGGCGAAGGAGCACGAAACCTTACATATATCAAAAGCGTTTCGAACAAATTTAAACTTAACGAAAGAAGAAGATCGAAGATACTTTTAGGGAAATAAGGATTCGCCAAAAGAACGTGTTGGTATAAAACTTTTGAAGTACGAGTACGACGAACCTATAATTGATATATACAAAAATTAGTTGAAGTCCATTCAGTTTGGAAAAATACCCCTAAAGGTATGTAAGATAAGTGGTTAAAATAAATTTCTTGTAGTTAGGAAAAAGGACGGTATATCGAACCATCAGGATAGTAATAAAGTTTAAAAATCGAAATGCGAAAGATACATTGTTAGAAAAATAGTACAAGATAGTAATTTTAAAATTACAACCAAAAGTCTTCAAAATTTAAGAACGACTTTTAACTCCATCGAAATTTAGGGAGACATATTTAAAGAAGTTTAGAACAAAATTTAAATTGAGTGAAACTTCAAATAAGGAAAGTATTCGAAAATAACTTTGGAAGAATCAAGAGTTGCAACGGAAAACATTTGAAAGATCAAGGATAATTGTAATGAGGTGGTCATGTGAATTGAATGCGCCTAAATTACGATGCAAGAAAACCATGATGAAGATCCACGGTCAGTAACACCAAAGTGTAGTGACCAGGAAACATTGAATCAGGGGGGGGTTCTAATCATTGGGTTAACTAAAGGCCAAGGGAACCTTAACACTAAAGCTTCTAATGGGTTAGAATATATAGATCTCAGGAAGGTTCTAAGAGAATCAAGATCATGTTCTGTTGGGCCCGAAATCGATGAACCCAAGCGAACGGCTAAAGAAATCCTAGGAGTCTATCATGGCCAGAGCTAGGCGGGAACCACTAAGGTAACTCTTAAGACAATCAAACAAATCACTAACATGGAGTCTAGCTAACAATCAAGGATTCCTAACTAGCAAGCACAGACGTCTATCTAAGTCTAGCTAGGGTCCTGATCTAATGGATTTCCTACTAAGCTGAGACATATGCTCTAACACGTCTACCAGCCACCTAAGACATAGGAACGCTAAAAACCTAGACTCCGGGCTTATAACTTGGATGTTCTAATTCATTTAATGGACATTTTATAATTATTATCGTTGTTCCGATAGTTCGCATTTGTAAATGGACCTGCATGGGCCACCAACAAAACCTGTCACGCCCCGCTTCCCAAAAATGTGGAGGCGAGACGTGAGAAGGTCCGCCCAGACTTGAAAAGTTTATCAACTCCAAGTCTGATAAGCGTATAAATTATCATATGGCAGGTCCTTGCAACGCAAACGAAACAACAATAATAATAAAGGAAAGAGACAAAAGAGAAATCTCTGAATATCCATTGAATGAATTACAATATCACAGAAAAGCCACCAGGCTAAAGGAAAAAGAGTCTAAGGCCCAAACATGGCCAACAAGGTATAACATACATACAAAGGTGCCACGCACCAACAACTAACAGCAAACCTAAACAAAGAAGTGAACACGAGCGGTCTTCAAGACAGGCCCCTGGTGTCCACTCACCACCACAGCAAACAACAGCATCAGCAACACCATATCCCCTGCAACAAAGCTCTGGCTCTGGGTCTAACATGTGACACCCAAAAGAGAGAGGGGCACATGTCAGCAAGTCTGGAAAGACTTGTGCAAGGAAACTGAAAGAAAGGTAAACTAACAACCTAGCAGTTATAGTATGATGCATGGCAGGGCAAGTATAGTATGGAAGTGACAAGTAAAGTACAAGTAGCAAGTAACAAGTATGTCATGGATAACAAGTTTTACAAGTAAAACACGGACAAGTACAAGTGGTAAGTGTGACAAGTATTGTCAAGTAACAAGTACAAGGGATCACCCACACATGGATGCCCTATTGCCCGCAGGCTGTATTCAAGTACAAGGGATCACTCAACGAGTGCCCTATTGCCCGCAGGCTGTATTCACGCATCAAGTACAAGGGATCACTCAACGAGTGCCCTATTACCCGCAGGCTGTGTTGAGCTCGTCTTCTGGAACACGAGCCAGAAAGTGTATTTGGCATAGGATTGTGCCCACGCAAGGTGGGTGCCTAGCCAGGACAAATAGTACAAGTATGTAGCGAAGCTACGCAATCACGATGAGTATTCAAGCATGCAATGACATGAGCAGATATTCGCGTACAGTTAATTATATTTAAACGTGACAGGCAAAATGCAATGACATGAACATATTCACGTACCGTTAATTGAAATTAAACATGGCAGTTAAAATGCAACAGCAGTTAAGGATGCATGGATGACATGAACAGTTAATACGCGTACCGTTTAGGGAAAGTAAACGTGACATACAAGCATGATGAAGGTGACGGACCAAGCTTCGTTGTCAAGCTAGATCAATGGCGTCTAGACGGCTATCCTTTCACCGTCTAGTCTCTTTTACGCTAAAGCAAGGTAAATGGCATAAGACATGGCCCAAATCAAAAGATGCAAGTTTCACTTGCCTGGCACCGAGGAAAACGATCAACGTAGGCACATCACACAAATTTGTTATCTACGGGAATGGATCACTGTCATGGAAAAACAACATTAGAATGGTAACTAATCCGTATTCACAATCGAACCCTACGATTTCTAATGATCCATTTTATTAGGGTTTCACAAATATCAAGTGTGGGTTATGAGATTATTAAAGGAAGAATACTACCCGTGAAGAAGCGGAGGAACGACGCCGAGAACCATGGCGACGGAAGAACGATCCGGCTCAGATCTGGAAATGGGGGAAATCTGGAGAAATGGGTTTGGATGAGGCTTTTGGGGATTTGATGAGGGTTTGAGGTTGAGGAGAGGTAGGATATGTGAAATACGGGTTTGGATGATGATGGATGAGCTTGGGATGAAGGATCAATGGTTTGGGGAAGAAGGGGGCTCAATGGGGGAGAAATTAGGGTTTGGGGTGATGAGGAAGAAGAAGAAAACATTTGGGGCGTATTTATAGAAAAGTGTGGCGGCTAGGGCAAAACTAGGGTTTCCTGGGCTGATTAGTCGGTCAAAGAAGGATTGGTGACCGACTAGTTTGGGAACTAGTCGGTCGGTTGATCAACGCAGACCGACTAAGAGTAAACAGTAGCTCGCTCAGGAAAACTGGACTATGAGTTAGTCGGTCTGTGAAGGCTTGTCAACCGAATAGTTTGAGAACTAGTCGGTCGGTGAGTGTTCATTGACCGACTAAAGGCTGAATCTGAGAGAGATCAAGAATATGAGAGTTAGTCGGTCTGAGAAGGATTCCTGACCGACTAGTTTAGCATCTAGTCGGTCGAAAGATGTTCCTAGACCGACTAAAGATAAACAGTAGCTCCTGAATTATAATCAAAGCCCACTAGTCGGTCCATTAAGGATTGCCGACCGACTAGATTGAGATCTAGTCGGTTGGTTCTCCTTCTTGAACCAACTAACGTGCACGAAAAGTGCCGATTCGAAGCGCGAAGCTTCGGGAAGATTTCTATGGCTTCTAGGATCGATTTATAATCTAAGATATGATCGATATGAAGCTCGTCACGAGTGACTTACTCCGAGTTCAATGATTCCAAGGAAGAACCTAGAAGATCACATCAAAAGGAATGAAAACGAAAGCTAGGAAATCTCAACGAGATGAATGAAAGCGAGGACTATGGAAATGGAAACCACACAAGGAGAGAACCCACCATCACAAGCAAAACACACTGATAATCCAATCATACAAAAACCAGTCGTTACAGTACTCAAGCTCAGAATCTGACATACATCCACAAACATGAATGTATGTCAGCAAGGGGTCTGCAAGAAAGGATTAGCAAACCAAGACAAGATATACGACAGATATGAATTTAAGAAGCATTAAATATTTTAATGAAGTGACTGTAGCAATTTAACAAGACATTTATACTGGAACGAAAAGTAAACATCCCTAGCATGTAGTACTAAGCAGTTGCAAGAATTAAAGTAAGGTTTTTCTTTGAGTTCAGTAGCATATCAATCTTCATGAGACCAAGTTAGCATTTCAAGTTTTCATGTCAAGAGTTCACATCTATCTAGGGTTCTTACCTTTAGGTCGTGATGAGAAGGTCGTTCCTCTCACGGGGGTTTACCATGATTGACGCTAACCCACCGCATGCGGGTGGTGCTCTTGAGGAGAGTATCCTTCATACGCCCAGTGGCCGCTCAACCCTAACCCCACCCAAAAGTTTGTCGGAACACGAGCCGGCCTAGTCGAGTCACACGACATCACGAATTCACGATTCCGCCTTCGAGGCGCACGATTTTCACGATGTCCACATTTGTTAGGCATGTCAAGACTCACTGAATTTCACTGTTATTAATATTATTACATAATTGTGACAGTTTCACACAGCAAGATAGGGTTGAACAATTTTTTAGCGATCACAAAATGATGACAAGCACGAGTTTCCATTGGACTTGTTACAGAAAGTATTTTTTTCTTATAATTGATTAAAATTAAGGTATATCATATGATATACCGTTGGATCCCAAATTTTGTCCTAATCGTCATGGTGTCAGTTTCTTACGTCATTTCACGTCAAATTTTTAAGTTATCCAGCAATACATGAAGGCGGCGTAAAAGCGCCGAAACTTCTAAAAACCATATCAAATCATATACTTGCCTGTTTTTGGCGTTCTTGGTGTCGTCAGAAATGTTTCGACGAGCACTACGCCATGGTGAAGACGGTTCGCTGTTTTGATTAACATGCATGCATCGAATTAGTTTCGTTTCAACAAAAGCAACATATTGGAAAGATAATCTGATTCTATGAGTTCCCCATCCTAGGTGATGTTCATAACATGACATTATGTTATAGCATAACACGTATAATTCTAACAGATTCATACTAGCTTATGCTATAAAATAACTTGCTAACTACCATTTAAACAATAACTTAGGTTATTACTCTTTGCTAATTGTTCCAATAATTGTTACCCTTGTGACATCATAACTCATGATTTCATGATCTCAGAAACTTATTATAATAAGGCTATTATCATATCAAACTGTCATACTAGGCTCTCTATCCTATTAATAGTCACTATTCATGCATGTGAATATTGTGCACATACCAAAACAACTTGCTTAAAGACATCGTTCCCTTCTTGAGACTGTAGGTGGTCTGTGCGATGACGGAGGTCGGAGTATTCGCCGTGAACGAGGGGGTGATGCGACTGGAGCCATTACGACAGGTGGAGTGGGCTCGCGTCAGACGCGGGCTGCCATCGCGGATCTGCTCCTGGGGTGTTCGGCGCTGGGTATGAGGAGGTGGCGCCGATGAGCTCTATGGACGGAAGGGCCACAAGTTTGCCGGCGATCTGGCCGCCGGAGGGTGGCTGGGCAATGGGGTGAAGAGATAGGGCGAGGGGATCCAGCGGCTGTGTTTGAAGGAGGCAGCGGAAGTGTCGTTGGGCGTGGGTGGTGCGAAGAAGAAGGAGGAGGAGCGTGGAGATCTGTTAATGGCAGGAGGCGGCGCTGGAGTTGTTGTAGGCGGCGAGGCGGTGGTCGGGAGTGGGATGCGGGCGAGAGAAGAAGGAGGGGCATACGTGGTGGTTTGCAGTCGCCGGAGGGGGTTTTCGTTATGTGAGAGGGTGGAGGAAGGGGAGGTGACGGTGATGCCTGGGGGTGGCGTATGAGGGTGTTGGCGGGTTGGGGTAGAGCTTGTACGAAGCTTGTAGGGTTTTATAAAATAAGAGAAGACTTGGGTATAGTACGATGGGTATTTTGTTTTCTAGGGTTAGAAAAATAATGCTGTAGGATTCTTAGCCTAGAAAATTTAGCATGTGTTTGTACAAAGAAGTAGGGCCTGGGTTGTACTAGGTGTTTATTATATTAGCTAGGGTTTTCTTATGGGTATGCTCACGTGGGTGGTTGGGACCTAGGTTTCTCTTAGGGTTTAATAATAACATATTGTGTGGGGATTTTGACATGGCAGCACATGAATATTTGAGGCCTTAGACTAAGTTTATTTTCCTTGGTGTACAAGTGTGCATGACTATTAGGGTACGGTCTTAGAGTAGAGTTGGGCTAATGTTATTTAGGAAATGATTGGAGGTTCTATTAATGGGATTTGAATTGATAATAATGGGATTCTAATTAATAGACTATAATAGGAAATAATATTTCATCAAGAGATTTAAATGGGTCCAAACAAGGTAGGTTTCATTTGACTTTTAAAAAGATTAAAAGATTTGAAATTCGAATTTGAATTTGGAAGTTAAACAAATTATACCAAAATATTTGCAATTAAAAATTAAAGGATAATTATAATAATGATATTAAGTATGAAAGAAAAAGAATACGGGTACGGGTATGGGTACGGAAACGTCCAACAACGGTTACGAAAAAGAAACATACGAGAAGGAAAACACAGATAATAGTAACGGAAAAAAAACCGATCGTTACCTGACTAGAGAGAGGTGTCAGTGGCAGGATAACAATAAAGGGGAATGAAAAGGGTGGGTAGATTGGAAGTGAAAAGAGTTGCTAGAAGATTCTTCAAAATAAAAATAAACTGAGATACACCGTAACTGTCCCTGACAACGGCGCCAAAAACTTGACGCGCCCAGAACTTACACCTAAAATCCACCTAACGGTGTCACAATCGCCAGTCGTAGTATGGTTCCTAGGTGTTGACTCTAGGTTCTATCAGCAAGCGAACGGTGTTAAATTATAGTATAAAAGATTGTCGAATCCCACAGGGACAGTGACAGTGTATTAGATTCTCAGGTTATCTTTAGATCCTAGAATGAGATAGCAGTCGATTGGAGGGATTTTTGTTTGATGATGTGGTTGTTTCAATATAGAGAAGCTAGGGCCTTTGGGATCACTGCTAAGACCGTCGGAGGTTGAAGTTAGAATGGGATTCATACGTTGCATTGGGTTTTTGGGGTTGATCTCTCAGCTCATACCACTCTCGTGGGTTAGAACTTCGAGGTATTTCGGTGGCTCTCATTGACGCGATGGCGGTAGCCATCAATGTAATGATATAGTTCGTCGGTGGATCCCATCAAGGCATGAGACACACATGATCACGAGCCTTGGTTGGATCCACTAACTCCCTATTTAAATCCCAAGGATACTCCTTAAGCTAATCAATTCCACCAACCGTGGGCATGATCTCAGTGCGAGTTCTCCCAAAGATTTGGGTGGATCGAATGAAATACTCGCCTTTATTCCCAACTCAACCTAGAAATCCAGATCTACATCTCTTTCCTAGAGTCTTAGGGCTAACCCATCAGCCCTAGGGAAGATTACTCTCATATAGTAATTACGACAAATAAAAATGTAAGATCTTACGTACCGAAATCGAGAAAGAACGATAACCAGTAGAGAATAAAAGAACTTCCATAGATTCCAAAGTGTGAGAGATAAGGAAAATCTGATCTTGTGCCAAAACGGCTCAATTCCAAAACCTAGATCTAGAAAAACCACAACTCTCGATCTCCACTCTCAAGCTTAATTCAAAACCAAACTCCCCCAAAAAAAAATCCTTTTTCAACGTCAAAAGATAACTCAAATACATCAATGTTGGCCCCACGAAAAATCTCCAAATCTGAAAGTTTGGGGGCCCACATGTCACCGATCGAGTCGGCTGCTCGGTCGAGTAGACGCCTGCTCGGTCGAGTAGATGTCTTAGCTGCTCCTAGCTAGGCAAAGGGGTCCGGGCTAATCGGTCGAGTAGCCCACCTACTGGGTCGAGTTGTCAGTAGGTTGGAGCTCTCCTTCCAAAGCGTCGCTCTGCCTACTCGGGTCTAGTAGGCCTTGCTTGGTCGAGTCGTCTGCTGGCTCAGGTCGAGTAGGTCCTGCTCGGTCGAGCAAGATGTTGGTAGGATGGAGCTCAAAAATGTGATCGACTCGGGCCGAGTCTCCACTCTGCTCGGTCAAGTAGGATACGCATTCCTTTTCTGTTGGGCTCGTGTATCAGCTCGACCGAGTAGCTTGTGCTACTCGGGTCGAGTCGCCTGGGAAAAACTCTATATGCTTGGGCTCTGACTCCTTTCTCTCGACCGAGTAGCTTGTGCTACTCGGGTCGAGTCGCCTGTGAAAAACTCTATATGCTTGGGCTCGACTCCTTTCTCTCACTAGCTTCTCCTCTTCTCCTCACATATGCTTCCAAACCTCAGCGAACTCCTATAGATCCTCATCAACTGTCTCGATGTGTCTATATCCCAAATGGCTCCGAATCGCTCCAAAATCACTGAAAATCCACAAAGCTCTACGAAACTTGAATATGGAATTAGAAGTGCAGTATCATATGAAAATGCGAGATTTGGATGCGGATATGACATGAAATGCAATGAAATGATGCTATGAAAAGATAGAAAATATGGACACACCACTACACTACTGGAAAGAACACACCGTGGTCAAATGAAAGATTAGATATCTTTAATGGTGGAGGAGGTTGTTCTACTTGTTCCTTGCACTCTTCAATGAGTTTTTTCCCCCACTCTCATCCTTATGGCTAAGCATTGACACAACTCAGCATATCTCCTCCATGTTTGTATATTTTTCCTGCAAGAGATACATTGTGTCAGAAAGAGATGGACAAATTTGATTATCCATAAAAGCTTGCCATACTGGGTCGTCATAAATGATAAAGGAATTTAAAGCTATTGACAACCATCTGAATCTAAAATATTTGGAATTAAAAATAGAGATTCAGAACTAGAGTGTATGTGTTCATGGTAACTCCCCTGAAAAGGATTGCTATACTTGATTTGGTACTCTACCTCGGGAGGAGGTGAAAGTGGCTACGGAAATGGATCTTGAGGGAAAGACAACTGTAACGGTCACTTTCCGATCGTACCTTCTTCGTGCATGTGCTGTTGACCGTGCACGTATTTGTTTAGACTTTATTGTTTTTGAACAATATGATGTGATATGTCGTTGTGATCGTCTCTGAGAGTATTAAATTGTGGCACTAATTTGGAACGACATTTCTCGGGTCGTTCTCCCACGATTTGATCTTATTCGAAGAGACGTCACGATTTTCACTTTTGACGTGAGGTGTTTCTATTTTTAGTTTCGTCTCTCGACGTCGAAATTGAGATCCGCCTTCTTAGTTCTCTTTCTTTCGTCGCCCCGATCACCCCAATATTTATTTCACAATTTTTGGATTTCATTTGACCTATTTTACATTTTTGGCCAAGCTTAAAATATTTTTAAATACTAAGTTTTAAAGTATTTTCAACCCAATATAATTTCTACTATATTATAACTCTTCACATTGTTTTTGGACCCATTTCCCTAGCCTTGGCCGCACCCCTATAGCTTGAGAGAGTGTGTGGGTGAATTTTTGGGTTTAAAATGGGCTAAAAATCAATTTTAATTCAAAGTAAACCCTAGACTTGATCAAACCCATCTACACTATATATAGGAGGCTTAGGATACCCTTTTCCCTCAAGCAATCAACCCTAGCCGTCACAAAAACCCCCCAAACTTTCGCATTGCAACTTGCGACGTTCGTCACAGCCGCACCCCACTACGACCGAGAGCCTCTCTCGGTCTGACCGAGAGAAACCCCCCACATCCCGCCCCGCTCTGCACATTGCAACCGCAACGTTGCAACCCCCGCACCGACCGACGCCCCCGCTCGATCTGACCGAGGCCCGCACCCGCATCGCACCACTCCCCCGCTCCGTTGCAACCCGCTCCGCTGCAGCCCCCGCTCCCAAGTGCCCGACCGACGCCCCCGCTCGGTCTGACCGAGGGAACCCTCGCTCCGCACCAAGCCCCGCCTCTGCTGTGCTGCAAGCCATCTGACCGAGAGCCCATCTCGGTCTGACCGAGAGAATCTCCTGCACCGGCTAGCTGCGACCGACGATTCTCGTCGCAACTCCGCATCCGTCGCACTACTTCGCTACCGTGGGCCCCCCAAGTTCTCCAGAGTTGTTGTGGGTCCCCCATTGACCCCTAGAACTGCAGTGGGCCCCACTACGGCGTTCTCATCGCCGTTTTGACTATTTTGATGTTGCGACACGTCGTAGCCCTTCGTCGCACATCCCAGCGTTGGAATCTTGGTTTGTCGTTCTGGTTGCTGCCCGGACTTGACGAGCGAGGAATCTGATCTGGAAATTGGACTAAGGCGTGTTCTTATATTCCAACCCCTGGCGTCGCTACCCGACGCCAGTGTAGCTCTCGCGTCGTGTTGAGGTAACGTTCTGCACCCTTAGGACCCCCAACCCATTACCTGTTAATCAAGACTAAAATTGATATTTTTAAATTGTTTTAAATTCACTAATCAAGATTAATAATATGGGACTGTAGGCTGGTGGACTTGTGCACATAGGTTGTTTGTGACTTGTGGACTTTTGGACGGTGTTTTTCAGACGTCAGATTTGCAGGCAAGTGAAACTTGCCTGTTGCTTGTTTAGGCCATGTTTTAGGCCACTTTTGTACCGTAGCGTAAAAGAGACTAGGCAGTGAAATGATAGCTGCCTAGATGCCTATTTGATCTAATTTGACAACGAAACTAGATCCGTCACCTCACTTGATCTAGCTTGACAACGAATTTAGATCCAACCCCTTTAACTTGTTTTGTTCATGCATCCATGTCATCCATGCATTTGTAACTGCCATGTTTAAATTCCTTATATGTACGCACTTACTCTTGCCATGCCATGCATTCTAAACTTGTCATCCCATGCTTGAATGTTTCATTTTTAGCACACGCTACTTGTACTCCCTGGCTTGTGATCCAGAAGCGGGCTATATGTGTTGGTCAAAAGCCAATGCCGGATTTCCTTGTTGAGGCTAGGCACCTGCTTTTGCGGGTACAACCCTATGCCAAATACACTTCCTGGCTCGTGATCCAGAAGCGAGCATTCCGTGTTCGGGGGTAAGGCCCTGGCTCGATACACGTGGAGGGGTAGGGATAAGCGATCACTTGAGTGTAAGAGTTGGCCCATACAGCCACTCTAGCCAAAAGGCGTAATCCCTATACACGACGTGCTTACTAGACTTGTCCTTGTCCTTGTGCTTGCTCTTGCAAACTTGATATCCATGTCATGATTTAAATGCCAGTTGCCATGCCATGCTCGTACTTTACTTCACTTGTTGCACTCATACTATACCTGCCATGTCATTGCATCATGCTAGAACTGCTAGGTTGCTTTTCTTTACTTTCAGTTTCCTTGCACAAGTCTCTTATAGACTTGCTGACATGTGCCCCTTGCTCTTTTGGGTGTCACATGTTAGACCCTGAGCCAGAGACCATTACTGAGGACGTGGTATTTGCTGACGGAGCCTGAGCCCATGTTTGTCAAGGAGGAGTTTGTGGATACCGGCGACCATTCTTAGTGACCTTGCTGAGTTTTCTTTTGTTTTAGGATTTCTTTAGTTGTCGGTGCGTGACACCTTTACGTTGTACGTTGTACTTTTGTTGGCCATGTTTGGGCCTTAGACTCTTTTCTTTTCAGCCTGGTGGCTTTTCTGTGATGTTGGAACTTATTTTATGGATATTCTGAGATTGCTTTTGTATCATTATCTTGGTTGGTATTGCATTTACAAGGACCTGCCATTGAAGTTTTATTGACGCTTATCAGGCTTGTAGTTCGCAGCTTCAAGTCTGTGCGGACCTACTCACGCCTCGCCTCCTTATTTTTGGGAAGCGGGGCGTGATGGGTTTTGTTGGTGGCCCATGCAGGTCCGTCTTGCAACTGCGAATTATCGGAACAACGATAATAACTATGGAATGTCCATTAAATAAATTACAACATCCGAGTCATAAGCCTTGAGCCTAGTTCTATCGTTTTTCTATGCCACTAGGTGGTAAGAAGACTTAGTTAGACGTCTGTACTTGCTATTTAGATGTCACTGATTGTTAGTTAGACTCCATGCTAAGAATTGATTTAATTGTCTTAGGAGTTACCTTAGTGGTTCTTGCCTAACTCTGACCATATTAGACTTCTAGAATTTCTTTAGTCATTCGCTTGTGTTCATCGATTTTGGGCCAAGCTGAACGCATTTCATTACAGTCTTGTTCCTTACGAAGTCGTAACGCCAAGTTTCTTAATCTTTAGTTGGTCGACCGTAGGAGTTTCCCCGTAGATCCTCCTGGGTCTTATCCTAGGCGTATGTATGTTTTGATCATCCGACCATTTTTCTTGCCTCGATTCACGAGATTGCCTCATGACGATCGTCGTCAATTTTCGAATCTCTCCGTTACAAATCTTGAATCTTCTGAAAGTATTTTTCGATTTCCTCTTTCCCTAAGTTTAAATTTGTTCGAAAATTTTAATATATATATATATACTCAGACTTCATACTCTTTCGTTGACTTAAATTTTTAAAACTTTTGTCGAGATTTTTGAATACTAGCTTATGATATTTTTTCAGCATATACTTTTCATACCTATGTAAATACCATGTCCATTCATATACTAATTTTATTCTGAACCGTACTTTTATTTTGCCCAATTCGATTTATAACTTTCTTTCTTATTTATGCCATTCGAATGACACCTCGCGCTTACTTTTAATATACTTTTCAAGTCACATGGGACTTCAGCTTTTAGCAAGTCGATTTTATGCTCATCGTTTTCCCTATTTCAGATTTTTGTAAAATTACTATTTCGTAAGCATTTCCTGATCTAGACCCTCCATAATTCGGTTTTAAAGCTTTATTACCAATTTTGATAATTCTACTACTAAGTTATTTCCGTTCACCATACATACTTTTAGAATTATGTCTAAACTAAATAGAATTTCAATTATTTTTAATATATCCGTACCAGGCTCGTTGTGCTCGTATGTTAAGATCTTTGTATAAATCAGTTCTGTTGGCAAATCCGGGTTTCTCCAAAAGTATTTCCAATATTGTTTATTTGAAATTTCTCTCCACTTTTAAGACTTGGAAAACATTTAGCATGAGCGTAAATTCTCCACACTATAGTTGACCTGATTTTATTCTTTGAATTTCGAAACTCTTGCCAAAATTTTTAAATTACTACCGCGTAATATTTTCTAACATATGTCCTTAATGTTCGTGTGAATGTTTTACTCCTTCCTTATAATGATTATTCAATAAGCCAATAAACCATTTTCTCTTATTATGTATAATCGACTCAAACTTGTTTCAAACAACTTGTTTTATCGATCTCCAAATATTTTTATACGGACGAGGACTCCAACTTTTGAAGTACAACAGTTTTCAAATTTCACGTATTTTAGCTTATGTTATTTACACTACTTTTCTGTATCCTATAAGGGTATTACTACACATTCCTTTCCTCTACCTAAACATTCACAAGTGAGTCACTGTTTCACCTAACCAAGATGTCTCCTTATATTCGTCCTATATGAACTCGTGCTTATCGATCCTTCCCTCGTTACGCTATCGACCTCGGTCCCCCTCTATTGCTTAGGCTTTAGTGATCGTCAATGACTGTGTCAACTCTAATTTGTTAGTAGGCCCTTGGACCTTTATGATGTTATTGTGGTGCATGTACCTAAGTTGAGTGTGTGGGCTGGAATGAGTGTACTCCCCTATAGTATATTAATGTTTGCCTATTGTGTGATATATACATACTCAGAGTTATTCATGATGTTATGAAGTTGTATGTGTGTTAGTACTTATAGATATGTGTGAGGATAGCTATACCACTCTAGGGACGTCTGTGTATATAAGAATCAGTGTTGGAATATCTAATGGGGTGTATGTAGTTGGAGATACTTATAATGGTTGAAATAATATGTTGGTAAAGTTATGTGTATGTTAGGTGTGATAATAATAGGTGTGTGTATAGTTAAGTGAGTAGGCCTATTATATGACCTGTATGTTAGTACGTGTGAGTATGTGCTCGTACGTAGATAAGTATTGTGCTTAGACGTAAGTAGTTATGTATTTGCTGCATGAGTATATATGTGATATACATATGGTAGTAGGATTATAATTTTGATTGGTATTTCTTGCTTTTACGGGATGTTGTATGCGTGTATACCATGAGGTATACACGACTATTGCATATCTTAACTATGTATGAAGTAGATATGTTGGTATACTAATTATAGGTAGTAAGATATGGTGTGAATATATGTTCTACATGTGTGTGACTATACGGTGAATGCATGTATTAGGGAGGGTATTATAATTATACGTGTGCTGATGTTTGTATTATTATTATGGTATATAAAGTAATTGAACTATGTGGGTGTTACCTGACTAAATATTAAGTGTGATTGACATATGGTATGTATATGGTTATATTGGTAGATGTGTATACATTGGAGTGGTATTGGTATAGGTATAAATACCGTGTTACGTATATAGAGTATTCTGATATGTGTTTCGAGTCTCACTCAAGCTTGAGTGGGTATACTCTAATTATATTGTTACATATGTCTGTGGTTTATGTGTAGTACCATGAATATAGCGATGGATGATGTATGTATAGTGATAGGATTGTGTGTGCCTGGTTGTGTTACGCACATGATTGTGGGTAGCTATACCAGTATATAGTTATAGGTGTTGGTTGTGGTATAGTTATTTACTAAGGGCTTGCATGTGTGAACGTATGTGTGCTAGCTAAACTAGGTGTGTAGTTGTGCTGAGTATATAGTGGTACGATTGGTATATATGAATGAAATGTTAGCGTGTGTGGGTGTGCACTATGCACGGGTAAGTATGTGCCTAGTTATAAGTTTTGGTGACTATGATATGTGTAGCGTGTCGTAAGTATAGTTATAGGGCCGTAAGTGATGTGAAGTTATGGTAAAATAATTGCATGCATTTGAATGACTATATATTTTGAAATTATAGTAGTGGTGAATGTATATTAGATATAGTAAAACTTGATTTAATAATGGTATGGTGTGACTACATGTGTTGAGGTGTTTGGTATCGGATGAATATTAGGGAGTAGTATACCCATGTTTATTTTGTGCATAGGTAGCTATCTATACGTAGAGCAATGATTGTATTTGCTTGTGTGAGACTAATCTTATGTGAGTATCTGAACTATTGTTTTGTGCTAGGTAAGTAGTAGATATATAAGGGATGTATGCATATGATTGAAATATGTGCGTGAATATATACATGTTAGCAGAGTTATTTTTTGACTACCAAGTGCATGTATAAGCATTTGTAATGACTATACCTGGTTGAATTATAGTGTGATGTGATCGGGATAGCTACTAGTCTGGCTAGAGTTATATTTATAGTTAGAAAGTCTGAGGACGGACTTTATTCTAAGGTGGGGAGGATGTAACGGTCGCGTTCCGATCGTACCTTCTTCGTGCACGTGCTGTTGACCGTGCATGTATTTGTTTAGACTTTATTGTTTTTGAACACTATGGTGTGATATGTCGTTGTGATCGTCTCTGAGAGTATTAAATTGTGGCACTAATTTGGAACGATATTTCTCGGGTCGTTCTCCCACGATTTGATCTTATTCGAAGAGACGTCACGATTTTCACTTTTTACGTGAGGCGTTTCTATTTTTAGTTTCGTCTCTCGACGTCGAAATTGAGATCCGTCTTCTTAGTTCTCTTTCTTTCGTCGTCCTGATCACCCCAATATTTATTTCACAATTTTTGGATTTCATTTGACCTATTTTACATTTTTGGCCAAGCTTAAAATATTTTTAAATACTAAGTTTTAAAGTATTTTCAACCCAATATAATTTCTACTATATTATAACTCTTCACATTGTTTTTGGACCCATTTCCCTAGCCTTGGCCGCACCCCTATAGCTTGAGAGAGTGTGTGGGTGAAGTTTTGGGTTTAAAATGGGTTAAAAATCAATTTTAATTCAAATTAAAGCCTAGACTTGATCAAACCCATCTACACTATATATAGGAGGCTTAGGATACCCTTTTCCCTCAAGAAATCAACCCTAGCCGTCACAAAACCCCCCCCCAAACTTTCGCATTGCAACTTGCGACGTTCGTCACAGCCGCACCCCGCTACGACCGAGAGCTTCTCTCGGTCTGACCGAGAGAAAACCCCCGCATCCCGCTCCGCTCTACACGTTGCAAATACAACATTGCAACCCCCGCACCGACCGACGCCCCCGCTCGATCTGACCGAGGCCCGCACCCGCATCGCACCGCTCCCCCGCTCCGTTGCAACCCGCTCCGCTGCAGCCCCCGCTCCCAAGTGCCCGACTGATGCCCCCGCTTGGTCTGACCGAGGGAACCCCTCGCTCCACACCAAGCCCCGCCTCCGCTGCGCTGCAAGACATCCGACCGAGAGCCCATCTCGGTCTGACCGAGAGAATCTCCCGCACCTGCTAGCTACGACCGACGATTTTCGTCGCAACTCCGCATCCATCGCACTACTTCGCTACAGTAGGCCCCCCCAAGTTCTCCAGAGTTATTGTGGGTCCCCCATTGACCCCTAGAACTACAGTGGGCCCCACTACAGTGTTCTCATCACCGTTTTGAATATTTTGATGTTGCGACACGTCGTAGCCCTTCGTCGCACGTCCCAGCATTGGAATCTTGGTTCGTCGTTCTGGTTGCTGCCCGGACTTGACGAGCGAGGAATCTGATCTGGAAATTGGACTAAGGCACGTTCTTATATTCCAACCCCTGGCATCGCTACCCGATGCCAGTGTAGCTCTCGTGTCGTGTTGAGGTAACGTTCTGCACCCTTAGGACCCCCAACCCATTGCCTGTTAGTCAAGACTAAAATTGATATTTTTAAATTGTTTTAAATTCACTAATCAAGATTAATAATATGGGATTGTAGGCTGGTGGACTTGTGCACATAGGTTGTTTGTGACTTGTGGACTTTTGGACGGTGTTTTTAAGACGTCAGATTTGCAGGCAATTGAAACTTGCCCGTTGCTTGTTTAGGCCATGTTTTAGGCCACTTTTGTACCGTAGCGTAAAAGAGACTAGGCAGTGAAATGATAGCTGCCTAGATGCCTATTTGATCTAATTTGACAACGAAACTAGATCCGTCACCTCACTTGATCTAGCTTGACAACGAAGCTAGATCCAACCCCTTTAACTTGTTTTGTTCATGCAGCCATGTCATCCATGCATTTGTAACTGCCATGTTTAAATTCCTTATATGTACGCACTTACTCTTACCATGCCATGCATTCTAAACTTGTCATCCCATGCTTGAATGTTTCATTTTTAGCACACGCTACTTGTACTCCCTGGCTCGTAATCCAGAAGCGGGCTACATGTGTTGGTCAAAAGCCAATGCCTGATTTCCTTGTTGAGGCTAGGCACCTGCTTTTGCGGGCACAACCCTATGCCAAATACACTTCCTGGCTCGTGATCCGGAAGCGAGCATTCCGTGTTCGGGGGTAAGGCCCTGGCTCGATACACGTGGAGGGGTAGGGATAAGCGATCACTTGAGTGTAAGAGTTGGCCCGTACAGCCACTCTAGCCAAAAGGCGTAATCCCTGTGCACGACGTGCTTACTAGACTTGTCCTTGTCCTTGTGATTGTTCGTGCAAACTTGATATCCATGTCATGATTTAAATGCCAGTTGCCATGCCATGCTCGTACTTTACTTCACTTGTTGCACTCATGCTATACCTGCCATGTCATTGCATCATGCTAGAACTGCTAGGTTTCTTTGCTTTACTTTCAGTTTCCTTGCACAAGTCTCTTGTAGACTTGCTGACATGTGCCCCTTGCTCTTTTGGGGGTCACATGTTAGACCCTGAGCCAGAGACCGTTGCTGAGGACGTGGTATTTGCTGACGCTGAGCCTGAGCCCATGTTTGTCAAGGAGGAGTTTGTGGATACCGGTGACCATTCTTAGTGACCTTGCTGAGCTTTCTTTTGTTTTAGGATTGCTGTTAGTTGTCGGTGTGTGACACCTTTACTTTGTACATTGTACTTTTGTTGGCCATGTTTGGGCCTTAGACTCTTTTCTTTTCAGACTGGTGGCTTTTCTGTGATGTTGGAACTTATTTTATGGATATTCTGAGATTGCTTCTGTCTCATTATCTTGGTTTGTATCGCATTTGCAAGGACCTGCCATTGAAGTTTTATTGACGCTTATCAGGCTTGTAGCTTCGCAGCTTCAAGTCTGTGCAGACCTACTCACACCTCGCCTCTATATTTTTGGGAAGCGGGGCGTGACAACAACTCCAGCTCAGTGTAGGGCATCATGTAGTCACCTTCGTCTGCTTTACCCTCTCCATCAGAAATCATAGGTTCTGGCGTTCTGCAGGCCTCTCAAAACTCTGTTGTTCTTCCTGAAGGTCTTCATGGATGATGGCTTGTTGTGCATCCTGAGGTGGAGAGAAAAGTGGCTGCTGAAACGAATCGGTGGGGATGTATGGCTCGGGCTTTATAGTAGTCTGTAAGCTCTCTCCCTTACATATATCTTCTTCTTCATAATAGTGATAACCTGTAGCAGTCCATCCAATATACTCGCACACCTCAGGTGGGGAGATGAATCTGAAGGAAGATATGGTTCAGGCTCCTCGATATCATTGATTTTGCTCTTGCCATCACTTGTCTCCACCCCATCATCATCATCAAACTGAAAATGCATTATGTCGCTCTCGTAGTCCACATGCACCTCATCACCCATCTCATCATGCTCATATAAGTGTCCTCGCTCAAACTCCTTTAGTTGGTTCTGATGCTCCCCCTTGCATGATTCCTCTTGGTGCACCATAGGGTCGCATCGGTAATTAATCCAAGGTAACTCCTCAGGTTATCCCTAGACCTGCTGAAATGTGTCCTCGAAAGGAAAGCTCTGGCCATCATCTTCATATCTAAGTAACTGATCTACAGATGGCGTAGTCCGCTCATGCATTGCAAGGTCCTGCAAGTACCACCATGCATCCTTGGTCGTATATGCAAAGAATTCTCCTTTACATCTCATCTGCACGAAATCCCGCGTAGGAGGTAGTAAGTAATCATGTGTAGAAGATCTGCAAAAGAAGATCATCGTGGAATTTATGGAGTGGGCACGCAAGAATTTAAATCATTGAACCTCTTCAAAGCCTAATGGTAGGCCTTCCCATCGGGTTGGATAAAGTTCAGTACATGTTGCTTCATAGCTTGTTGTCTCTGTGCCTATCCCAAGAAAGAAGGCATGAATCTCTTTAGGAAGTCAGCCTGAAATGCTAACCAATTGAACAATGAGTCACGAGGCAAAGAATTAAACCAAGATATAGCATTATCTCGTAGAGAATACATGAAATATTTAAGACATAGTCATTCAGTGCTCTCGTTCCCAGGAAACAGATGGTAGCACATATTTTCAAACTCTTACACGTGTAAATATAAATTCTCCTCATTCGTACCGTGGAAGACCGGTAGAATTTGGATAAAATCAAAGATAAAGTCTAAAAATATGCATCACCATCCATATATATATTTATTTTTTTTGTTTTTATAAAGAAAACAATAAACAAACTATAAGGTGAAAGGGTCTCACCGAATATTCCTCTATACAAACTGAAAGTGTGGATCACAAATACTGTTGTCCCCGGCAATGGTGCCATAACGTGATTCGTCTCAAAAGATGTGAGCGCTACTCACAAGTGTAGGAGATCTAATAAGAAACGACCACCTTTTGAAGGCGAACTAATGGTGACGATGGTTTTAAATAATAAAAACAATCCAACAATAACTATGGTGAGGTCGATATTAGGGTATCAATATGAAGAGTATGTGTCAGTTGTGATTTCGTTAGGGTGTTTGCAATCAATGATTATTAATATATTTTCTATAACTCAACATTTCACCCCGCAAGGGTATGAGAACGTCGAAAAATATAACGATTAGGATCATAAAATAATGCCATATGTAATCTAGTGAATTATTATGTTCATATAGATTTTAAGCTTGGGTGCTCGAAAGGGTCATGATATGTCCGGAAAGATCATATCACAAATAAGCCTGCAACAGTCATATTTGATTTAAGCATGTCAACAACGATCACACTCAAATAGTATATATAGAAACCGATAAAACACTTGATATGACGCGAAAATAGGGCAAAAAGACATTAATAACAACGATTACATAACCCTAACTACATCACAACCAACACATAAGAGAATTAGCCAAGCATTGAGAGAAAAGACATAACCTTCATTAATAAAAACATCATCTTTAGTCTCTATTACAAGAATCTAATTCAATACAATAAGAAAGTTGAGATTTTTATCACCAAAGCCTTCATTTGAGCCCTAAAATCCTCTTTTTTTATTATTGCCGAATTTTTTCTGTTGCTACAACCACCTCCCTGACATGATCCTCGAAAATACGTAAATTTTGAGTATTTATGCGAATTTTTTGGAAGCCGTTTGATCCCCCAGAAATCCCCAAAACCCCGTATATGTAGGTGAAGGATTCCTATTGGGTTTAGTACTCGAAACGGGTCAAACCCCGCTCAAAACCTACGCCCAGACCCGCTTATGTGCATGCTGACGTCGTCATAATGTCATAAATGCCTTTTTTGTTTTTAGAAAATCATGTTTACCTTCAAAAAATTCATTGAAAATTGCCCCGGGCTTAGAAAAATCTAGAAAAATAGCCGTTGAAACCATGAGATCGTGCTCTTCAACTTAAAAATATGAGAAGAGCAAGATAATCAGTAAAATAATATTTTGTATATAAATGAAGAGATTTTTCTAATAATTATGAATAATCTTAATACTCTTGTATTAGAAGCCAAATATGCATCAAATACGCATAAAATGATACTAGATGAGGGGTTAAATATACAATATTTATCCTGAATCAGTCATACGCAGTGGGTGTCGAACACATGGAGGCTATGGCTCAATTGGGGACTAGTGTCAAGTTTGTGTAGCTGTGTGATCGTTGTCTCGATAGTAGAGTACGATTGAACAAAGGAGGAATTCAGTTATGAGAAAGTGCTAGGGCTAGCGTATCATCGCTATTGTAGGTTTTGAGCTAGATGGGTCTAACTTCCCAATCCAATGATTATAGTCATTGATGATGACTGAGTCTCAATCCTCTTCCTCTTGACGTCTATCCGTTCAGAGATGACTTGGAGAATAGGTTGGACCCTTATCGAAGCCCTGATGGGTCGTCGGTCACTACGATATATATGGTTCTAGTGAGTGTGCTCGATGATTTGCCAGTGCCTAGCACTAGATTATCAACCCTCCACTAAGGGCATCAAATCAAAACCTCGATGGGTCATCAACGATTGAGATTGTGTAGCTCAATAATGGGTGAGTTGAATTGGGCTCTCATCCAACCCATTCCTAGATTATAATCTCATTTAGATCGATAGTTGGGACGATCCATCATGCTCAATCCCTACAATAGGGCTCTACATGGCCCTAGCCTAAAGGACTACTCACTAATCATGGGATTTACAAATGAAATCAACATACAAGAAAGCATAATGAGATGACAAGGAAATGAGCTGAAATTAACTTCAATCACAATCACAATAGCAAGAGAGATTGAAGCTAAAACAACTAATCAAAAGAAATATTCAAAAGCCTTACAAAATATCCCCCCCAAGAGCAGTAGAAAGCGGGGCAGAAAAAGCTCCTGAAAAATAACCCAAAAGGTAAAAGGTTGATTAAAGATTGTTTTGATCGTTACTACGCATTGCTTATATAGAAATAACTAGTGCATGACCATGTCAAAAAAGTGGCACAACCGTGTCAAACCTAAAACTTTGGTTAACAAAGCGTCACCATAAATGCGCACGGTTGTGCTGCACGATCGACACAGCCATGTCAGTCGGTCCCTCATGCCTTCAGCAGTTTCAGCAGCTCCAGGCACACGGCCGTGTTTTTGGTCGTCATTCTATTTTAAGTCCAGCACGGTCGTGCCGCTGAGCTGCGTATCCTCGCCTATAGCTGATACCTTGACACAGCCGTGCGTGCACCAACACGTCTGTGTTGTCCTGTTTAATCATCCTCAAATCTCCAAACTTCATTGTTTCTCATTCCTTCCTGTCGTCTTCCCTCCTTCAGTCTCTAATTCACTGAAATGCATCGTTTTGGGGACAAATAACTTGAAACATGGAGAAAACATACCCGAAGCATCAAAGTGGCAAAAGATGGTTAAAACGACTGAAAAAATGATGATGGTACAAAATAAAAGGGGGAAAATACGGGGGAAAGGGAGGAAAACATATATAAAATATACTCAACGTTACTTCCATTTCATATTTTGTTGCTTATCTGTATCTTTATAAATTATATTGGATGATAAAGACAACATTATGTACTAATTTTGATCTTAGGAAGAAATTTCTAGAGAAGTATTTTTATTTCATAAACACTATTCACTCTCATATAGTGTTTCTTCGTGCCATCTCAGGATCCCACAAATGTAAGGATATAGAAAGGATTTAATCTCAAAAGTACACAGATTAAGCTTGGGAGATAAGAGTGACCGACCAAAAGATTGAGGGAAAACTTTACATTAATAGGCCAAAGGGAGGGATTTTTCTTGAGAGCTTTTTAGCATTAAAAACTTGTTTTTTCTTGATAAAAATTGATCATAAATTCATTGTAATAACTCCTGAAGAGCCCTCTATTTATAGGCCATAAATTACATAAAACAGATTAGTAATATTGTTCTTTAAAACAACTAGAAACAGCTAGTTGTAGAAAATCTATAATCTAATAACTAGTACCTAGTCGACTAGAGTAGTCCACTTAGTCGACTAATGGCTTTGTCAGTCGACTAGTTGGAAGCCCTAATCGACTAGTTAGACAGTCAGAACACTCCAGGAAATTTACAACTTATGGGTTGCCTCATAGTCGACTAGAGTAGTCTGATTACCTGACTAGTCTATGGGTTAGTCGATTAGTCCTAGTACTTTAGTTCACTAATTTTTGACATTTTGATAGCCATTACTGGTCATGCCTATAAAAATATAGTTTTGGTCTTGAAAACTTTGGAAATGGTTCCAAAACATTTTCAATCCATTATTCAAATATTTTATAGGATTTCCTAAGTGTGTGTGAGTGTTTCAACACTACTTTAACTTAAATCTAAGACGAGCAAAAATACATCAAATTAATATTTTCTTGAAGCTTTAATGTAGTCCTTTGATATCCATCTCCTTGTTTTTGATTGCTTTGAACTTTACAAGTCTTGGTTGAGCTTCACTAATCTTTGAACTCTTTAATACTTATACCTACACTCACAATTAATTAGCACATAAAGTTATTTGCTTATCATCAAAACTTACCTAGGGGTGACTCAATACTAAGCAAACTATAGGATAAATTGGTCGACTAATACAAAATTGTATTCTTTCTATCAGAATTTTGATTAGTTAACTAATACAATTACTAGTCAACTAAACTATTGGCTAATCGAATAATATGCTTAGTAGTCGACTAATAAAAACCGTAAGTTCTTTTCTAGCTTGAACCATAAGTTGATAGATGGATCTGTTAGTCAATTAATAATAGAACCGTTGGCTATGTGGACTTCCAAAATATGGCTATTTTTCCTTCCATTGGACGAGCTAGTTTTGTTATCTTCCTACATCGGTTTTAACCTCTATAAATAGGGATTAAACCCTTAGATATTCAACAAGAAAATTCTCGTCATGTGAACTTCGATTTCTCATTTCTATTTGAGCCAAAGAAAAGCCAAAATTCTGTCCAAAATTTTATTCTTCAAAGTTTTCATTCTATAGAATAGAAAAGTACTATTAACCATCTTTAGATCCACATGCATGTGATTTTATGGCTATATGAGAATTGCAGTTCATTTCTCTACAAATTTTTCCTTCAGGTGTTAAAAGAAGTGATTTTGCTCTCAGGCTTTAAGGGGTGTTTAGTCGCAGGTTGTTGAGACTATGTGTGCAATTGGTAAAAAGATGTTTGTCAAGTTGTACAGTTTACTCTTATAGGTTTGCAAGAGGGATATAGTGAAAATCTTAAGCGAGGATCTAAAGAACTGGAGTAGATCTAGAAGACCGAACCAGTATAAAATCCTTAATGTTTGTGATTGATCTTTTTTTGATTTGATTGTCTCTACTCCTTTATAATTATAGTCACTTCAATTATATTTTACTGTTATTTATACTACAATTTTGGTAGTTATTATCTTTGCGCTAATTGTAACTATTTGGTGTACAAGAATCTAACTGTGATATAGACCCAATAATAAGTTTCATAGCAAGAGTAGGTATCCCCTAGGTCCTAACACTTTGTATCAGAGCCTCATAAGCTCGATGAAGATTGCATCTACAACTTATGGATCATATCAATTCCCTAAAAGCCACCCCATAACATGATCATCATTGTTCAAGGGTTCAAACTATAGTTACTGGAAGAGAAGAATGGTGATCTACCTTCCAATCTATCAACTACGAATTATGGAACATAGCATAGACTCCATAGAGTAAACAAACCACTTCATACTTTCAATGGATGAATGCTGAGAAAGCTTCAGTAACCTTCGACTCCAAGACCATATACACCTTATTCTGTGTTATGGACCACAAGAAGTTCAATAACGTGTCAACTGCTACATTAACTCATTAAATTTGATATATAATTGAGGTAAGTTATGAAGGAGCAAGTATATTTAAAGAATTGAAAATTTAAATGTTTGTTTATAGGTTTGGATTGTTCATTTTGAAATGAGATGATCCCGGAGATGTACCCCCACTTTATGGACATCACAAATTCATTTATAGAATTGGGAACGACTTCCTCCCAGTGCGAGATGGTTTGAAAGATTCTTTGAGCCATTGCTATGGAATGTAAGATGAAAACGATAGTTGTTGAAGAAGAAAAAGTTCTCTCAATATTGATCAGAAAAGACATGATCAGGAACTTCATGATGTATGAAGTACAACTAGAGTACGAAGACAAAATAAGTTCCAAAAAATAATTCCCTTGCATTCCATACTTCTTCAGACACTGAAGATTCAAATGACAAAGAAGATGAATTAGATGTTTTTGTAAGGAAATTCAAAAAAATTCTTAAAGATAAGTGTGTGTATATACTAAAGTAACTACTAACTTGCATTTGTGCTTTCATTGCAATAAAACATGGCATATGACGAAGGACTGCCCCAAATTGAATTTGAAGTGCTAAAACTTCAACAAACTACAAAGGGTGGATAAAAAGGTATTGGCTGCCATATGGGATGCTTTACACTCAATGAAGATAAAGATTAATAACAAAGAGTGAACATTTTCTTCAATGGAACATGAAGATGATGTATCATCCGACCTTGATACAGATGGACTTTTAAATGCTTTTAATGATTTATATGGTATGCATAAGAAACTTAACACTGCATATAAGTCATTAAAAATTAAACATAACTCAGTGATAAATGAACATAAAAATTATTTATCCAAATGTACGCAATTAGATATGGTTATTTGATTAATGAGCAATTTACTAAAGAAAAATAATTTTAAAGAAAAAATATTTTGCTCAATAAGGGATGACATACCATAAATAGAAGAATAGAAGAGCTTAGATAAGAATGTTTCTTCTATCAAATTGAAATATGATGAGATTGCTAAAACGGTAATATATTTAATAAAGGTAAAGAAAATTTGAACAAAATACTTTCTAATCAACATGTTTCTGCTTCCAAACTTGGACTAGGTTATAAGAAATATATTCATAATAAGTTGCAAGTTAAACAAGCTAAAAGAAATCATTCTTATATATATAATAGACATGCGGCTCATTCATAAAAATGCATCATGACCATCATATGAACAAATCACGCGTTAAAAATCATTTTATTACTATATGGATACCAAAAGATGCATGTGTATATAAAAAGAATGCAAATGTTAAAAATTTTATTAAAAATATGCATAATTCAAAGAATTATGTATATATGCATTCTAGAAAATTAAATCCTAAATAGATTTAGGTTCCTAATGACAAGGACCTATAATAAAAGGGGTGTCAAAGCCTAATGATTATTATTTCAGGTCCATAATGTAAAAAGACTTAGCATATTAATAATTTATGTAGAAAATCTCAACAATTGATGCAACTACTTTTTGGTTATGTCAATGGGGAAGAAATTCTAAGGAAGCATCAAATTGCTAAGAGAAGCATCAATTCAGGGGGAGTATGCTGAATTTTTGAATGTTTTTAAAAAAATTGATATTGAGATATGTGTGTGTATGCGTCATCATCAAAAAGAGAAATAATGGTAAATATTCGATTACCTCATTATATGTATTGATTATGATCAAATACTATGCTTGTACTAATACGATTTGTGCAGTTATTAGGAAGAAAATGATAAGGTGTCAAGGCTCAAGAATGGATAACAACACATATGACAAGATTATGGACAATTATCGACATCAATCAAGCTCATATTATTGTAATTGATGTATATTTTATTTATTGTCATAGATATGATGTTAAAGCCTTGATGATATGCTCACATGCACATCAAATGATAGGTTTAAGACTTAGAATATTTATGACCTCAAACATGATAAATTCACATTGATTTTAAGCCAATCTATTCATCCAAGTGTGAGTTAGTCAACTAATAGACTTCCTAATTGAATAACATATCTCAAGATACTTAAATTTTAAATATCAACTTCCATTGGTCTATTATTAGGACAATTAGTCGACTAATACAGAATTATATTCTTTTTATCAGAATATTGATGAGTCAAATAATATAATTACTAATCGACTAAAACATTGGCTAGCTGACTAATATACTTAGTAGTTGACTAATACAGAATATAAGTTCTTTTCTAACTTGAACCATTAGTCAACTAAAAGGATATGTTAGTCGATTAATAATAAAGTTATTGGCTGTGTTGACTACCAAAATATAACCGTTTTTCTATCCATTTGAAGTGTTATTTTGTAATGTTGTTAGACGGTTTTTATTCTCTATAAATAGAGACTAAATCCTAAGATGTTTGATAAGGAACTTGGCTTCATGAAAACTTTGATTTCACATTTCTACTTGAGCCAAGGAAAAGTCAAAATTCTATCCAAATTTCTATTCTTCAAAGTTATTATTCTTTAGAGCAGAAAATAACTCATTAGCCATCTATAGATATGCATGCACATGATTTCAAGACCATAGTGTTGTTTTCTGTGATTCAAATCGACTGAAGAGATTTTCCCAGGCTGCTCGGTCGAGCAGCAGGCTGCTCGATCGAGCAGTCCGTCGCCTCAAAAACAGAGAGCTGGGATGTTTTGCCTTGAAGAGGTTACTATCATTGTCACGCCCCGCTTCCCAAAAATGTGGAGGCGAGACGTGAGAAGGTCCGCACAGACGTGGAGCTGTGAAGCCACACGCCTGATAAGCGTCATGAAATCGTTATATCTGCAGGTCCTTGCAAAGCGATACGAAACAAAGATAATAATAAAGGAAAAGAGAAGAAAGACAATCTCAGAATATCTATCACATTAAATTCCAACATCACCGAAAAAGCCACCAGGCTTAAAGAGAAAAGAATCTAAGGGCCCAAACATGGCCAACAAAAGTACAAGGTACAAACAAAGGTTCCACGCACCGACAACTAACAGGAATCCTAAAACAAAAGGAAACTGTAAGATCCTAAGAAAGATCACCGGTATTCTCAAACTCCTCTTCAACCAACAGAATCGAGCACGAACTCCTCGAACTCGTCACCCTCAACAACAAACTCAGGCTCGTCAACTAACATGCGACACCCAAAGAGAAAGGGGCACATGTCAGCAAGTCTTAAAAGACTTGTGCAAGGAAACTGAAAGAAAGGCAAACTAACAACCTAACAGTTATAGTATGCATGACATGACAGTTATGGTATAAGTGCACAAGTAAGACATGGTGAAACAATAAGTACAAGAGAACAATTATCAGGACAAGTCAAGAAGAGCCAAGCTACTAACAATCTCAATCTTTTTCACTAGTCACGTTTCAAGTTGTTTGTAGATGTTTACGCCTTACAGCTGAATGGTTTGACATTCACACTGATTGGCTACCCCAGAACCCAAGAACCCAGAGTTTACGCCTTACCACTGCAGTTGCTGATCGGGCAGACTCCCAGTTGATTGGCCGCTTAACTCTTACCCCAATACCCACATGTGGACGAGCCAGGGTCCCTGCACACGAGCTCAGTAAATGAGCCAAGGTTGCCCCGCACAGGAGCTCGCATTCTAGTTCACGATTCATAAGTATTTGGCGTAGGGTGCACCAAGCCGGAAACAAGTAGATCGGGCATTGGCTATCAACCAACACATGGCCCGCTTCTGGAACACGAGCCAGGAAACACAAGTATTGTAGCGTGTGCTACGAATGCGACATTCAACATGGATGGCATGGCTTGCAGTAAGGCGTACAAATAGGGAATTAAACATGGCAGTTTAATATGCATGAACAACAAGTTAAAAGGGTTGGATCTAGCTTCGTTGTCAAGCTAGATCAATTAAGGTGACGGATCTAATTTCGTTGTTAAACTAGATCAATTGGCGTCTAGGCGGCTATCATTTCACCGTCTAGTCTCTTTTACGCTACAACAAGCAAATGGCCTAAAACATGGCCTAAACCCTAAGTGGCAAGTTTCACTTGCCTCACGCCAAGGAAGATGATCAACGAGGCACGCCACAAAATTTATCTACGGAGAGGAAATCGCTGCCACGGAGAAACAATCATCAAACAACATCCAACCTAGTTTATTATTAGGGTTTCATTAAAATCACAAGGAGAATAATGAGAAAACCAAAGGATCGAACCCTACCGTATAGAAGCGGAAGATCGATGCCGAGCAAGCACGGCAACGGAAGAACGATCCGGGGAAACCTAGGGTTCAGATCTGGAATGGGGAGAAAATCTGGAGAAATGGGGTTTTGGGGATTTTTGGGGGTTTTCCGGCGACCTAGAGGTGGTGGCCGGCCAAAATGGAGAGGGGGAAGGGCTCTTGATGAAGGATGAAGGCTAGGGGAAGATGGAGAAGGATTAGGGGAAGAAGGAGGCTCAGGAGAAATGAAATAAGAAAAGAAAACGTTTGGGGGGGTTTAAATAGGAAGAGCTGGCGGCTGCCCAGAAATTAGGGTTTCGACACTGATTAGTCGGTCAAAGAAGAGTTACTGACTGACTAGTTTAGCAACTAGTCGGTCGGTCGACCAACTATGACCGACTAGAATCAAACAGCGAAAGAAGGGGAAAATCTGGGAAGTGAATTAGTCGGTCTGTGAAGGCCCGTCGACCGACTAGTTTGGAATCTAGTTGGTCGGTGAGTGTTCATGAACCGACTAACGAGGAACAGTAGCTTAGGTAAAATTAATCAAAGGAACTAGTCGGTCTGAGAGCAAGTTCTGACCGACTAGTTTCACATCTAGTCGGTCGGTGGTTGTTCTTAGACCGACTAAGAGTAAACAGTAACCCCTGTACAGTAGATTTAAAGAACTAGTCGGTTGGAGAAGAGTTCCTGACCGACTAGATTGAATTCTAGTCGGTTGGTCCGCCTTCTCGAACCAACTAAGATGCACTAAAAGTGCCGATTCGAATCGCGGAGCTTCGGGAAGATTCCTATGGCTTCTAAGATCACTCTAACTCTAAGATATGAGCGATTTGAAGCTCGTCACGAATGACTTACTCCGAAATCGACGATCGAAGGAAGAAGCTAGAAAATCACGACGAAACGATCGAAAGTGAAAGCTACGGCGAAGAAAACCACACATCCAAGGAGAAAATCCACCAAGCATATATTTTAATATAGATAATCCAATTACACGAAAACCAGTCGTTACGTCCTACCCACCTTAGAATAAAGTCCGTCTTCGGACTTTCTAACATATCTAGTCGCCCTATTAACTATCCCAAAACATTTATCGTCATACTTTAAACCAAAGGTAGTCATTACATGTGCTTGTATATATATATACGCACTAGATAGTCAAACATTATTACTACTAACACGTTTTCATTCACGCACGTTATGCTCTTATACCTATTACAGTCATTTGTACTCATACATGTATTTCAATCATTTATATATCTCCATTATATAGCTACTACTTACCTAGCACAAACAATAGTTCAGATTTTCACAAAAGATTTGTCTCACACTTAGCAAATACAACCATCGCTCTACGTGTAGATAGATACCTATGTAACAAGCAACCATGGGTATATTACTCCCTAATATTTCCTAGTATACATTCAATACCAAACACATCGACACATGTAGTCGCACCACGCCATTATTCAAACAAGTCTTACTATATCTAATACACATTCATCATTACTATAATTTCACAAGTATAGTAATTCAAAGTGCATGTAAATATTTCACCATATCTTCACATCACATAAGGACCTATAACTATACTCATGACACGCCAAACATATCATAGTCACCAAAACTTATAACTAGGCACATACTTACCCGTGCATGGTGCACACCCATACACGCTAACATTTCATCCATGTATACCAATCATACAATTACAAACTCAGTACATTGACACGCTTAGTTTAGCTAGCACACATACGTTCACACGGGCAAGTCCTTAGTAAATATCTATACCACAAGACCAACACCTATAGCTATATACTGGTTAGTGACCCACAATCATGTGCGTAACACAACCGGAAACAAACAACCCAAACATTATACATACATCATCCATCACTATACACCAACCACATACAAATACACCAACGTACATAGAGTATACCCACTCAAGCTTGAGTGAGACTCAAAATCATAGCAGAATAATTCCATATACATAACATAGCATCCATACATATGCCAATACTATCTAATGCATACACGTCTACCAACATAACCACATACATATCTAAATGTCAACACCATTAATATCTAATCAGGTAATATCGCATATTTCAATCACTTCATATACCATGATATTATTACAAACATTGGCACACCTATAATTACAATATTCCCCCTAATAAATACAGTCATCGTATAGTCACATACATGTATCATATATTCATACCATATCCATCCATCTATAATTGGCACACCAATACACTTACTTCATCCATTAGTTAAGATATGCAATAGCCGGGTATACCTCATGGCATACACGCACACAACATCCATAAAAGCAAGCAATACCAATCAAAATTGTATTTCTACTACCACAGGTATATCATCTATATACTCACGCAGCAAAAACATAACTACTTACGTCTAAGCGCAATACGTAACTACGTACGAGCACACACTCACGCGTACAACACATAGGTCACATAATAGGCCTACCCACTTTAACTATACGTACACCTATTATTATCACACCCAGCATACATATAGTTTCACCAATCATATTATTTCAACCATCATAAGTATCTCCAACTACATACACTCTATTCAGACATTCCAATACAGAATCTTATATACATAGACGCCCCTAGAGTGGTATAGCTATCCTCGCACATATCCATAAATATTAACACACTTACAATTTCATAACATCATGAATAACTCTGAGTATGTATATATCACACAATAGGCAAACATTATCATGCTATAGGGGGTACACTCTTCTAGCCTACATACTTAACTCAGGTACATGCGCTACGACAACATCACCAAAAGTCTAAGGACCCACTACCAAACTGGCGCTACATAAATAACGGCAAACACTAGTGGGATAACTAAGCAGAAGGGAGGAAACCAAGATTAGATGGCTTAACGAAACAAGATCGTAAAAAAATGGGTTCAGGTAGGGCGAGGACAAGGAGGTAAATAGATCAAGTGGAACTGAGATATAATTGTGGATGTTTAGGCGGGGAAGAAAGACGTAAACATTACTCTCATCAGTTTTCGGAAATGGTACGTGAATAGCGAAAGTCAAAAACACTAAAAGTATAAAACGGTCATATTTTGAAAAGTTGGAGTTCTCCACCGTATAAACGATATTTGAAGATCGATAAAATAAGTTGTTCGAAATAAGTTTGAGTTGAATACACATAATAATAGGAAATGATTTATTGGCTTAATGGAAATCATTATGAAAGGAAGTAAAGCGTTCATACGAACATTAAGGACGTAGTTTTAGAAAATATTATACGGCAGTGATTTAACAATGTTGGCAAAAGTTTTGAAACGAAATTAAATTAACGAAATAATTTTAAACTCATGCTAAATACTTTCAAAGTCTTTAAGCCAGGAAAAAGCTTAAATAATCAATATTGAAACCACCTTTTAGTGTAACCAGGATTTGCCAAAAGAAATCGTTTTACACAAAGCTCTTAACATACGGGCTAATGAGCCTAGCATGGATATATGAAAATATTCGAAATTCAATTTAGTTTAGAAATTATTCTAAAAGCATGTATGGTGAACGGAAAACTTAGTAGTAGGTTTATCAAAATTCGTAATAAGCTTAATAACCAAATTATGGAAGGTCCAGGTCAGAAAATGGTCACGAAAACGTAATTTTCCAAAAATTGTAATAGAGAAAATGTTGAACATATCTTTGGTTTGTTGAAAGCTAAAATCATGTGTGACTCGGAAGGTATATTAAGGGAGCGTGATGAATCATTTGAATGGCATAAATAAGAAAGGAAAAGCTTATAAATCGAATTGGGAAAAATAGAAATACGCTCAGAACTAAATTGATATATGAAAAGGGATGAGATATTTAAATAGGTATGAAAGTAAAGGCTGGAAAAACATTATAAACAGTAATCAAATCTCGTCAAAACTTTCGAAATTTCAAAAAAAATAAATTTAAGTCAACGAAGGGTATGAGATATAAGTATACACATTTTAAAGTTCCGAACAAATGTAAACTTAGGAAAAAGGAAGTCGAAAGGATACCTTCAGAAAAGTCAAGATTTGCAACGGAGAGGTTCGAAAATAATTTACGGCAGTAGCTTAATACAATACTTCGGCAGAAATGGAATCCGATCAACTATAGTGTGAAAATTTAGGCACATGCTAAGTGCTTACAAGTTTTAAAACTGAAGAGAAATTCCAAATAAATAACATTTAAAATACTTTTTTTAGAGGGACCCGGATTTGCCAAACAACTGATTTATACAAGACCTTAAAGTACGAGTACAATGAACCTAGTACTGATATATGAAAATAATTGAAGTTCTATTTATCTTGGAAGAGATGTTAAAGTGTGTATGCTATGCGATTAAAATGGATCTCATAGTTAGAAAAATGGTATGTCGAATTTTTCAAAATAGTAATAGAGTCCTTAAACCGAAATGCGAAATTATAGATTAGAAAATGGTTACGAGATAGTAATTATAATTACAACCATTAGACTCCGAAATCTACAAGGAATTTGACTCAATCGAAAAGTGAGAAAGTTAAGTATATACGTAGCGCGTTTAAAACAAAATTTAAACTTAGCGAAAACTTTAATAAGGGAAATCGAAAAATAACTTTAAAAGAAATTAAGCCTTGCGAATGGGGACATTCGAAGGATCAACGATTATCGAAACGTGGTGGTCATGGGAATCGAGGCAAGGGATTTGGTCGGATGATCAAAACATAAATACGCCTAGGTTATGACTTAGAAAAATCTACAGAAACTCCTATGGTCAACCAACTAAAGATTATGAAACTAAGCGCTAAGACTCCCTAAGGGCTAGACAGCGATGAAATGAGTTCAGCTTGGTCCGAAATCGATGAACCCAAGCGAGAGACCAAAGAATTCTAGAAGTCTATCCTAGTCAAAGCTAGACATGAACCACTAAGGTAACTCCTACGACGACCAAATCAACTCCTAGCGGGGAGTCTAACTAACAATCAGGGGCCTCTAACTAGCAAGCACGGACGTCTAACTAAGTCTTCCTACCACCTAGTGACATAGGAAAACTACTAGACTCAAGGCTATAGACTCGGATGTTGCAATTTATTTAATGGACATTCCATAGTTATTATCGTTGTTCCGATAATTCGCAATTGCAAAACGGACCTGCATGGGCCACCAACAAAACCTGTCATGCCCCGCTTCCCAAAAATGTGGAGGCGAGACGTGAGAAGGTCCACACAGACGTGGAGCTGTGAAGCCACACGTCTGATAAGCGTCATGAAATCGTTATATCTGTAGGTCCTTACAACGCGATACGAAACAAAGATAATAATAAAGGAAAAGAGACAAAAGACAATCTCAGAATATCCATCACATTAAATTCCAACATCACAGAAAAAGCCACCAGGCTTAAAGAGAAAAGAATCTAAGGGCCCAAACATGGCCAACAAAAGTACAAGGTACAAACAAAGGTTCCACGCACCGACAACTAACAGGAATCCTAAAACAAAAGGAAACTGTAAGATCCTAAGAAAGATCACCGGTATTCTCAAACTCCTCTTCAACCAACAGAATCGGGCACGAACTCCTCGAACTCGTCGCCCTCAACAACAAACTCAGGCTCGTCAACTAACATACGACACCCAAAGAGAAAGGGGCACATGTCAGCAAGTCTAAGAAGACTTGTGCAAGGAAACTGAAAGAAATGCAAACTAACAACCTTACAGTTATAGTATGCATGACATTGCAGTTATGGTATAAGTGCACAAGTAAGACATGGTGAAACAATAAGTACAAGAGAACAATTATGAGGACAAGTCAAGAGTAGCCAAGCTACTAACAATCTCAATCTTTTCACTAGTCACGTTTCAAGTTGTTTGTAGATGTTTACGCCTTACAGCTGAATGGTTTGACATTCACACTGATTGGCAGCTTAACACTACCCCAGAACCCAGAGTTTACGCCTTACCACTGCAGTTGCTGATCGGGCAGACTCCCAGTTGATTGGCCGCTTAACTCTTACCCCAATACCCACATGTGGACGAGCCAGGGTCCCTGCACACGAGCTCAGTAAATGAGCCAGGGTTGCCCCGCACAGGAGCTCGCATTCTAGTTCACGATTCATAAGTATTTGGCGTAGGGTGCACCTAGCCGGAAACAAGTAGATCGGGCATTAGCTATCAACCAACACATGGCCCGCTTCTGGAACACGAGCCAGGAAACACAAGTATTGTAGCGTGTGCTACGAATGCGACATTCAAATTGGATGGCATGGCTTGCAGTAAGGCGTACAAATAGGGAATTAAACATGGCAGTTTAATATGCATGAACAACAAGTTAAAAGGGTTAGATCTAGCTTCGTTGTCAAGCTAGATCAATTGAGGTGACGGATCTAGTTTCGTTGTCAAACTAGATCAATTGGCGTCTAGGCGGCTATCATTTCACCGTCTAGTCTCTTTTACGCTACAACAAGCAAATGGCCTAAAACATGGCCTAAACCCTAAGTGGCAAGTTTCACTTGCCTCACGCCAAGGAAGATGATCAACGAGGCACGCCACAAAAGTTATCTACGGAGAGGAAATCGCTGCCACGGAGAAACAATCATCAAACAACATCCAACCTAGTTTATTATTAGGG
This sequence comes from Scilla litardierei, assembly GCA_030789695.1. Classification (NCBI taxonomy): domain Eukaryota; kingdom Viridiplantae; phylum Streptophyta; class Magnoliopsida; order Asparagales; family Asparagaceae; genus Scilla; species Scilla litardierei. The sequence goes on along the minus strand of CM061142.1, from coordinate 260,803,382 downwards.
TTTCAATAAAATCACAAGGAGAGTTATGAGAAAACCAAAGGATCGAACCCTATCGTATAGAAGCGGAAGATCGATGCCGAGCAAGCACGGCAACGGAAGAACGATCCGGGGAAACCTAGGGTTCAGATCTGGAATGGGGAGAAAATCTGGAGAAATGGGGTTTTGGTATTTTTGGGGGTTTTCCGGCGACCTAGAGGTGGTGGCCGGCCAAAATGGAGAGGGAGAAGGGCTCTTGATGAAGGAGGAAGGCTAGGGGAAGATGGAGAAGGATTAGGGGAAGAAGGAGGCTCAGGAGAAATGAAATAAGAAAAGAAAACGTTTGGGGGGGTTTAAATAGGAAGAGCTGGCGGCTGCCCAGAAATTAGGGTTTCGACACTGATTAGTCGGTCAAAGAAGAGTTACTGACCGACTAGTTTAGCAACTAGTCGGTCGGTCGACCAACTATGACCGACTAGAATCAAACAGCGAAAGAAGGGAAAAATCTGGGAAGTGAATTAGTCGGTCTGTGAAGGCCCGTCGACCGACTAGTTTGGAATCTAGTCGGTCGGTGAGTGTTCATGAACCGACTAACGAGGAACAGTAGATTAGGTAAAATTAATCAAAGGAACTAGTCGGTCTGAGAGCAAGTTCTGACCGACTAGTTTCACATCTAGTCGGTCGGTGGTTGTTCTTAGACCGACTAAGAGTAAACAGTAACCCCTGTACAGTAGATTTAAAGAACTAGTCGGTTGGAGAAGAGTTCCTGACCGACTAGATTGAATTCTAGTCGGTTGGTCCGCCTTCTCGAACCAACTAAGATGCACTAAAAGTGCCGATTCGAATCGCGGAGCTTCGGGAAGATTCCTATGGCTTCTAAGATCACTCTAACTCTAAGATATGAGCGATTTGAAGCTCGTCACGAATGACTTACTCCGAAATCGACGATCGAAGGAAGAAGCTAGAAAATCACGACGAAACGATCGAAAGTGAAAGCTACGGTGACGAAAACCACACATCCAAGGAGAAAATCCACCAAGCATATATTTTAATATAGATAATCCAATTACACTAAAACCAGTCGTTACAATCATACTCGGGCCGAGCAGCATGTCTACTCGACCAATTGGACTTGACTCGACCTTTGGACTCGACCGAGTCAACCGAGTCTGATATGCTCGTCACACTGAGCTCGACCGAGCAGGCAGTCGACTGGGGCCGAGCTCACTTGGGCCCGCGCACAGTAATCGACGGCCTGGATGCTGTTTCTCTCCGTTCGTTTGGGTTCGTATTTAACCTATCTATGTTTTAGATTAGGTTAAGCCGTCATCTTGAGTTTATAAGCCTCTATTGAGTTTTGAGAGCCGCTTGCTACCCCATTGGAGAGTGGAGTTAAGGTTTGTGTTCTTGAGAGAAAGTTTTGATTTTTCTTTTCTCTTCTTCCTCCATTGATTTCTTCCTCTTGAGTGGATTCGTGAGGGCTTGTTCCGTTGACAAGTTATTACTCACACGTGAGGGAGCGTTTTGTAACCTTAATTGTTTGGATCTATCTACTAGTAGAATCGTCTCAGATTGGATTGCTGGACATATGTTGTGTTCAACCGAACCAGGGTAAATTCTTTTGTGTCTGCGATTGATTTATTTGTTGCTGTGATTCGTTTTTTACTTTCTATTGCAAGGTCATTTGGGATTTTTGTTGGGTCTTTGAGATTAGATTTTTGCTAGCCCAATATACCTGATCAGTTTATTAGGGTTGGTTTCCGCATTGATCTCAAGGCATTTCGGATTTTCTCCCAACAAGTGGTATCAGAGCTTGTGGTTTTATTGCAAAGGAAGTTAGTGGCAAAGGAAAGATGGTGTCTTTGGAAACTTTGAACATTGAGAAGTTCACCGGCCAGAATGATTTTCGGATCTGGCAGACGAAGGTGAAGAATGTTCCTATACAGACGGGGTGTTACCAGATCGTATTCGACGTCTCAAATATTGATAAGGAGGTGACTGCATTTGCTAGGGCAGAGATGGAGAGGAAGGCATACATCGTAATTTAGTTGTCGTTATCAGATAATGTTCTGAGGGAAGTCCTGGACGAGGCAACGGCATCTGATATGTGGAAGAAGCTTGAGGGACTCTATATGAAGAAGTCTTTCATGAGTCGCCTATATTTGCTTCAGCAGCTGTATACTCTCAAGATGAAGTCTGGTTCAGCGGTGAAGGATCACATGGATGAATTGAACAGGATTTTGCTAGAGTTGTGTGGTATGGATGTGAAGATTTAAGATGAGCAGCAAGCGGTTATCTTGTTGTGTTCATTACCTGAAGAGTATAATCAGTTCGGTCAATGATTTACAACCGAACTACTCTCACCATGGAAGAGGTGAAGGCGGCGCTTCACACGGAGCAACTATGTGGCAAAGTTCAAGGTAGAGATCATGTGAGTAACCGCGAGGAGGCATTGTAGTGAGGGGTCGACAGGAAAGGAGAGGATGCTTCAGGAAGAATAATGAAAGCTCCAAGTCGATACACTTGCAGGACAGATTTGCGAACATCACATGCTATAATTTCCACAAGAAGGTTCATTATTCAAATCATTGTCCTATCAAGAATAGGAAGAAAGAAAAGGAAACCAAGAAGGATTTCGGTTCGGCATCTTTGGGGATTAATGGTGAGCAGGTTCGTGATGAAGGTAGAGATACAGAGATTTTTGCTGCGGGGATTACAGTTGATGCCAGTATGGCATGGCTCATAGACAGTGGATGCTCATATCATATGACTCCTCATATGAGTTGGTTCACGACATACCATTCCAAGCAAGATGGAGGCTCAATCCTCATGTGGAACAATGCAGTGTGTAGAACTGCGGGTATTGGAACTGTTCAGATAAAGATGCATAACGACATAGTACGTACACCTGCCGATGTGAGGCATGTCATGGATTTACAGAAGAGCCTAATCTCCATAGGTGTTTTGGACAATGCAGGATGCAAATCGGTCTTTGAAAAAGACCAACTTCGTGTTTCGAAAGGAGCCACGATTGTGATGAAGGGAAGGAAGGTTGGAAACATATATGCCCTCCAAGGTATCATAGTTGAAGGTGAAGCAGACGTAAGCACTACGAGCTCAGTTTTCGGAGATTCAGCCAAGTTATGGCATTATCATTTGGGTCATCCATGTGACAAAATGCTTGATGTACTCCGAAGAAGAAAGTTGATTGAAGCCTCGAATGAGAGTGTAGAATTCTGTGAATCCTGTGTGTACGTAAGAAGACAAAGCTGCAGTTTAACACGGGAAAGCATACTAGCAAAGGACCACTTGACTATGTACACACCGATGTGTGGGGACCGTGCCCAGAGCCGTCAAGAGGGGGAGCTAAGTATTTTGTCTTTTTTATTGATGACTACTCTCGCAAAGTTTGGATGTACCTAATGAAGTCAAAGGACCAAACTTTTGATATGTTTAGAGTGTGGAAGACCATGATGGAGAAGCAAACCGAAAGGCACGTGAAGGTGCTTAGATCTGACAATGGAGGTGAGTTTACCTCAAGGGAGTTTAGAAATTTTTGCAAACTTCATGGGATCCGCAGACACTTTAGCACACTCGGTGATCCGCAGTCGAATGGTGTGGTGGAGCGGATAATAGAACATTGTTGGAAAGAGTGCGGTGTTTAAGGCACTCAGCCGGTTTGGGGAAGGAATTCTGGAGAGAGATACTCTCAACTGATGTGCACATTGTGAACAGAGTGTTGAGTATTGATTCCCCGGATTTGATTTTGATGATGAGCAAAATCGTGAACTAACTCTTTGTGAGCGCAGTTATGGAGATCGTCGCCAAATTACTACGAACATCTAAAGCGACGTCTCAAGACTTCTCAAAGCGTGTGATCGTGTGCCTGAAGCTTCGTTGAAGCTCTAGAAGCAGTATTGAAGTCAAGGGATTCGGATTGAAGCTTTGAAGACGGTTCGTCATGTTTAATTTATTGTCTTCTAGCTTCATCGTATAGAATGTTAAGCCTTGAGTAGGTCTTACATTATTAGAGTTAGGATTGTAACAGAAGCCATTAGAATCTTTCCCGAAGCTTATCGCTTCCTTCCTCGGCTTCCTATGCATCTTAGTTGGTTCAAGAAGAAGAACCAACCGACTAGATGACAATTTAGTCGGTCGGCAATCCTTCTTGAACCGACTAGATATCCTACTCCAATTCAGCTCATTCCCTGTTGACCAATTAGTCAGTCCAAGAAGGTTCACCGACCGACTAGTTGTCAAACTAGTCGGTTTGGAATCCTTCTTAGACCGACTAGTTATGTCTTTCTCTTTTCAGCCTGTGCTACTGTTTATCGTTATTCGGTCAAAGAACAATCATCGACCGACTAGTTGAGAAACTAATCGGTTGGAATTTGTTCTTAGACCGACTAGTTCTCCTAGTAGACAGCCTATTGATTTCAACTCTTAGTCAGTCAAAGAACACTCACCGACCGACTAGTTGTCAAACTAGTTGGTTGGCAAGTCTTCTTAGACCAACTAGTTCTATCGACCTGAATTATATATTCTTGGCTGTCATCCTCTTAGTCGGTCCAAGAAGAATCACCGACCGACTAGTTGAGAAACTAATCAATCAGTGATCCTTCTTAGACCGATTAAGCTTCTTCAGAATAGAGCCGTTGGAGCATTAATTGCTACGAATTTTGGCTCTCTCTTTCCTCTAACCTATATATACTTGATGAGCTTCTTCATAGCTATCAAGGCTGATATTATTGAAACTTAGAGAAATAAAAGAGAAGCATTCAACTCCATTTCTAAAGCTTTCTCTTCTCACAAGAATCTCTCCAAACTCCTTGAGCCCTAATTTCCTCAAGAGAGATTCTCTTCATTGTGAGCCACTCAAGCCAAGAGGTTGATTCAAAGTCACAAATCTCTCCCTAGCCACCTATTGCTGGTTATCTTGGTGGAGCTAGGGTTTGGTGTCATCTTCTTCCTCAAAATCCTCCTTGCCCTAATATTGTAAGTTTTACTCAAGGCATAGGATTTTGTTGGTAAGTGTTTTACTATTTCATATCATGTGATATTTGAGTTTATCTCTCGGTTGTGAGAGAAGTTTGTGATCCCGGGTTGTGTGAGTCACATTTTTATTTGTGTATGATTTGGTCTTGTAGAGTTTTTTCTACAAGAATTTCATAGTGCAAAACTTGGGTTAGAGGATTCTAACTCAAGTAGCCGGAGGGGATCCGGGTGTTTGGGACGTAGGATCACCGGGAACAAGTCGGGGAGACTTGGGTGGATCTGAACCCGTTATATCGCATGTTTTCATTGTCTTATTCTTGTTGTTTGTAGTTATTCCACATTGTTGTTTGTGTTTTCACAATAATTAGGAATTATACTCTTGATTATTTTAAAGTACTATTCACCCCCCTCTAGTACTTGTGCAGTAGCTACGCAGGGTATTACACAGAGTTCCTTCAGTAGCGATTGGCTACAAGATCCCTTAGGAGATGTGGAGGGGTGAAGCTGGTGATTATTCGTACTTGTGCATCGTGGGTTGCCCGGCATATGTGCATGAGAGGGGTGACAAGTTGGATCCAAGAGCAAAGAAGTGTGTCTTTCTTGGATATGATCACGCAGTCAAGAGATATCGTCTGTAGGATCCAGAGGGTCAGAAAGCGATAGTGAGCCGACATGTCACTTTTGATGAGGATGCAATGCTCAGGGCGGAGCATTCTCACTCAAAAGGAGACATGTCTGCAGAGGTGATTACACTGGAGAGGGTTAGTCTTCCGGTCCAGCCCACTCAGCGACCAGGCAAAGAGTGGATGATCGATGCTCCAATTGAGGGAGATGATAAGGTACATGCTGAGGACCATGTGCAGACACCCAGTACATCTCAGGTACGTGTCAACAATTATGCAGGTGATGATGGAAAGCGGAGATCGAAGAGGGTGAAGAAAGCGCCAGAAAGATTAGGTTCATGGGATTATGCCGGATATTCTTTCGATGATATGGCGTCTTATGCACTCAACCTAGAGCACGAGGAGCTAGCGACATATGTTGGAGCCATAGTCTCGAGAGATGCCGCTTAGTGGCAAGGAGCTATAGAGGAGGAGATAGAGTCCCTTCACCGGAACGACACTTGGGATTTGGTGCTATTACCTAGCGAGAAGCATGATATTGGTTGTCGTTGGATATACAAGATCAAGCAAAGCTCAGCTCAAGAAGGGAACAATGTCAGGTACAAGGCAAGGTTGGTTTCCAAGAGATTTGCACAACGGAAGGGTGAATACTTCAACGAAATATTTTCACCGGTTGTGTGACACACGTCCATTCGTGTGTTATTAGCGCTAGTTGCTAGCATGGACATGAAGTTGGAGCAACTCGATGTGAAGACTGCCTTTCTGCATGGAGACCTTGATGAGGAAATTTATATGCAGCAGCCTAAGGGGTTCAGAGTTGAAGGGAAACAGACCTTGGTGTGCAGGTTGAAGAAATCGTTGTACGGGTTGAAGCAGTCACCCAGGCAGTGGTACAAACGATCCGATAGCTTCATGATGGGAGTAGGCTTTGAGAGGAGCATCAAGTATCAATGTGTGTATGTTTGCACATTTGAGAATGGCTTGAAGATTTACTTATTGCTCTATGTGGACGACATGCTAATTGCTTCTAGTAGCATGGCGGAGGTGAAGAAGCTGAAGGAGAAGGTAGGGCAAGAATTCGACATGAAGGATTTGGGGCACGCAAAGAAGATTCTCAGAATGGAGATTGTTCGAGAACGGAAGAAGCATGAGCTTAGATTGTCATAGAAGGGGTATATTCAGAAGGTACTAGCCCGGTTTAGGATGAATAGTGCGAAGCCCATGACGACACCTTTGGGAGCTCATTTTCAGCTGTCGGCGAGTCAGTCACCAAGCACCAATGAGGAGAAGACTTACATGTCTCAGGTGCCATATGCGAGTGTAGTAGGAATCTTGATGTATGTGATGGTTTGCACGCGTCTAGATATTGCACAGGTCGTAGGAGTGGTTAGCAGGTATATGGCTAATCCTGGCAAGGAGCATTGGCAGGCCGTCAAGTGGATTCTGAGATATCTACGATGCACAGCAAGTGTCGAGATCCTCTGTGGGAGAGGAGACAGAAAGGTGCTGACAGGTTACTGCGATAGCAACTATGCAGTTGATAGAGAAAGGCATCAATCTACCATGGGGTATGTGTTCAGTTTGGGCACTGCAGCGGTATCATGGAGGTCGGTCTTACAGCCTGTGGTTGCGCTATCAACCACAGAGGCTGAGTTGATTACAGCGGTGGAAACTGTGAAGGAGGCCAAGTATTTGAGGAGTCTGTTAAGAGATTTGGGGGTGCCGCAGAGTTCGTCACATGTGCATTGTGACAGCCAGAGTACCATTCATGTGGCAAAGCACCAGGTATACAGTTCGAGGACGAAGCATATTGAGGTGGGCGATTCCTTCCTTGAGTTGGAGAAGAATGAGATAGAGCTTCAAAAGATCCCGACTGATTTGAACCCCGCAGACATGTTTACCAAGCCAGTTCCCGCCGTCAAGCTCCAGGTTGGCTTGGAGCTGATTTTCTTGTTGGCTTAGGTGGCGCCAGAGGGCGCGTTTTTTGAGACGATGATAATTCTAGAGAGATGGTCATGGCACGCAGCGTGGAGATGCAAGAGTCATTGGTGATGAGATTTGAATCAAGGTAGAGTGTTGTTTTCTGTGATTCAAATCGACTGGAGAGATTTTCCTAGGCTGCTCGGTCGAGCAGCAAGCCGCTCGGACCGAGCAGTCCGCCGCCTCGAAAAACAGAGAGCTGGGATGTTTTGCCTTGAAGACGCTACTGTCATACTCGGGCCAAGCAGCATGTCTACTCGAATGAGTGGACTTGACTCTACCTTGGACTCGACCGAGTCAACCGAGTCTGATATGCTCGTCAGACCGAGCTCGACCGAGCAGGTGATCGACTGGGGTCGAGCTCACTTGGGCCTGCGCGCAGTAATCGACCGCCTGGATGTTGTTTCTCTCCGTTCGTTTGGGTTCGTATTTAACCTATCTATGTTTTAGATTAGGTTAACCCGTCATCTTGAGTTTGTAAGCCTCTACTGAGTTTTGAGAGCCGCTTGCTACGTCATTGGAGATTGGAGTTAGGGTTTGTGTTCTTGAGAGAAACGTTTGATTTTTCTTTTCTCTTCTTCTTCCATTGATTTCTTCCTCTTGAGCGGATTCGTGAGGGCTTGTTCGGTTGACAAGTTATTACTCACACGTGAGGGAGCGTTTTGTAACCCTAATTGTTTGGATCTCTCTACTAGTGGAATCATCTCGGATTGGATTGCTGGACATAGGTTGTTTACAACAGAACCAGGGTAAATTCTTTTGTGTCTGTGATTGATTTATTTGTTGCTGTGATTCGTTTGCTACTCTCTATTGCAAGGTCATTTGGGATTTTTGTTGGGTCTTTGAGATTAGATTTTTGCTAGCCCAATATTCCTGATCAGTTTATTAGGGTTAGTTTCCGCATTGATCTCAAGGCATTTCGGATTTTCTCCCAACACATAGGAGAGTATTATTTCTTTTCTCTACAAAGTTATTTCCCTCAGGTGTTGAGGGGTATGATTTTGCTCTCAAGTTGTAAGACTAATTCAGTCTCAAGTTGTTGAGACTGTGTGTAATTGGCAAAAGGTGTTTATCAAGTTACATAGTTTTACTTTTACGGGTGTGTAAGAGAGATATAGTGAAAATCTTAAATGGTGAGTTTGGAGGCTAAAGTAGGACTGAGGACTGAACCAAAATAAAATCCTCGGTGTTTATAATTGATCATTTTCTGGTTTGTTTGTCTTTATGCAGTTATAATTGCATTCACTTTATTTATATTCTCCTACAATTTAGTTGTTATTAACTTTGGGCTAATCATAATTACTTAGTGTATAAGAATCCATCCATGATCCTAACCCAACACTCAGTTTCATAGCAAGAGCGATGTACCCATGGGTCCCAACATATAAATTATGTACCATTAGTTAAGGATATCTGACCGTATCTAAATGTTACTATTTTTAGTGCCCATGTATATATATACATCAAGGAATGTTTTACCATCATCTAAGAGTCTTTATTGTAATGCATGTGTATGTGTATCTTAATTGCAATGATATGAGTTGAGGAAAAGAAATTATTATTTAAGTAAATAGACATTTTTAACTGTTCTAAAAAGTGGATGGAAAGATGAAATTTCTTTCAATTAATCCTCATAATATATAAATTTTCTCACCTCTTAAGCACATATGAGCTATTTGATCATAATAGATGCTATATTATACATTTAATTATTCATAATATTTTAAGGGTTTACTATTGATCATGCTTATAATACATCATTTTCTTGTGCCTATTTCAATCATTATACATACGTTTGAAAATAAAAGGGGGGCATGTTGATAAGTGGAATTCTTATATTTCTTTTATTCCATTGACATGAATGATATATTTTGTGCTTCGTAATTTAAATCTTAAATTTCAATTTGCTAGCATCAACAGGAGAAGAATAAACAGTTAATAAGTAGAGAAAGATAAGTGCAAAAGGTAAATAGCAATCACAGATATGCTGAGATTAACTTAGGCTTGAGGCAATGCCTAATCCTGTCATAAATTTATAACTAGTGATAACAATGGCACTCACGTACATCTTTACGCTCAGTCAATCATGCCTGCGTTATCTATGACTAAAATAATTCTGCCCCTTGATTGTTACCCCCATAATCAAGTATCTTTATGTTACCCCATAATCAGTTACCCTCAATTACTTATGTAACTTAGTCCACAAATATGATGTTTAAGAAAACTATACAAGCATCAACAATCAACACACAACAAATATTTAACTGCTAGAGTTTGAGAATCCTTGGTCAATAAAGTTGTGCTTCCCATCCAAATGTCTGTATATGGACTGAAGTTGTGCTTTCGTCTTATAGAATATTGAGTCCATTTTTTCTCTTAAAAAATACAATTTGCATTGGAATTTAAAATCAGGAGATGCCTTTTTCAACAGAATTGATTTTAATTAGTACAAAAACACCACTTTAAAATTTTGGACCAGAGATTTTTTTTTGTCTGTTAGAGTTTTAAAACTCTTAGTGTATTTTTCTCTGTTGTATGGTCTGTTGAAACTTGAAAATTGTCTGCATAATCCTCTATTTATAGCTATAGATTTGAAGAAGATCACTTCTCACCATTAAATTTCTTGAAAAAAAATTTCTTCATTTCGGAAGAAAATGTTTGGTCAAAACTATTCAGGGAAACGACACTTTATTGAATGTTATACAGGTTTGAAACTGTGGATGAAAAAGAGAGAAAGAATAATTAAAAACCTTCGTCCATTTCTAAAAGTTTGTTGGCCAAGGTATTCGTTAGTCGGGAGTGAGTCCAATGAAAAAATTTCCTATGCGGATGACTCTTCTGTGAAGAGGTATGAAAATTTGAACCCACAAAAGAAAAGGTCAAAAAACGGGAAAAAAAAATGTTGGCTGACATCAGTGATGACGTCGGCCCGTTTGGCTATCAAATCATAATCAAGCGTGCTCAGGGCATCGCTAACATCATCATGAATATATCTTTTATTTTTTTCACTTTTCACTTTCTTTTTGTTTTTACTTTTTGTTTTTAAATTTAAAATTTTCAAAAATATATATATGAAAAAGTCCCAAAAAAAATTAAACTTTTTATTTCCCACTCTTTATTTTTCATAATATTTCGCTATATTTCGCTCAAACAAAAATTTCTCTCTTAATTTTATGGTGTTTAAAACTACAAAATATTTTTGAAAATTTCAAAAAAATTCAAAATAAAGTCTCTCTTCAAAAAACAATTTTTGTTATGAACCATGTATCTGGAAAAGACCACATGCCTTTATTTATAAGGGATGTGAGAGTTCATACATGGATAGGATACAATCTCTCAAATAGATACAAGTGTATCCTCCCCACACATATAATCTATTTACAACACTCTTCCTTATCCAACCATAAGTGTGAACTCTGCACATGAATACTTCGGGATTCTGAGCATAATATGAGTATCACAATTGGTGGATACTTCAGGATCATGAGTTAATATGATTTTCCTCGTTACAACCTTTGTCTATGGAAAACCATGTGGAAAAAATCATAGCTTAGGAAAAAGATTACAAATTCCATTTAACTCCCCCTGATCTGTACAAGCCCTTAGGCTTTCAGATCTCTCAGGTGTCTCATTCCAATCTTTTACACAAACTTCCTGAAAGTGACTGTAGGAAGTTATTTGGTGAACATGGCTGCCAGGTTTTCACTTGATTGCATTTGTTTGACACCGATCTCGCCACCTTTTTGTAGCTCATGTGTCCAGAAGAATGTAGCTAGGAGAGATGTGCTTTCTTTTGTTGCCTTTGATGGAACCTCCTCGTAATTGGACAATGCAAGCGGCGTTGTCCTCGAACATAGTGGTAGGTTGAAGGTCACCAGTCTTCAATCCAGTCGTCACCAGGATGTGATGTTTAACTAAGCGTAGCCAAACGCATTCTCTGCTTGCTTCATGGATGGTGAGAATCTCTGAGTGATTGGATAAGGTCGCTGTCATGATCTACTTGAAAATTTTACAGGAAATTATTGTCCCACCGTTGGTAAACACATATCCTGTTTATGACTTTTCATTATGGAGATCAGACATGTATCATGCATCAGCATAACCAACAAGTGTGGATGATGATTCTCTTTTATAAAACAATCCTAAATCCGGTGTACCTTGGAGGTAGCACAGAAGGTGCTTAACCCCGGTCAGTGGTGTTTTATAAGCACTGTAATATATCTGGGTAGTAAATTTACTGCAAATGCTATATCGGGATGCGTGTAATTGGCCAGATATTGAAGTGCTCCAATAACATTCAGATAAAGGACTTCAGGACCAAGTATATCCCCCTACTTCTAGAAGACAGAAGGGGTCTTTATGTACATGCAAGGATCGTACTACCATAGGTGTACTTAATGGATAACCTTGGTCCATATTAAATCTTTGTAATAATTTCTTTGTGCATGTGGTTTGGTGTAACAGGATTCCATCTTTTAGATGTTCAATCCATAAGCCAAGGTAGAATTTTTTTGCCTAGGTCTTTCATTTCAAATGCTTTTGTCAGGCTTACAGATATCTCAGCGATCTCTTCAGGAGATCATATGAGATTCAGATCGTCTACGTAGAATGCAATTATGATGAATCATGTTCCCTTTGCTCTTATAAAGATACACGCGTAGACTTCATTGTTGTGGAATCCTTGTTGTACAAGGAATTCACTGAGTCTGTTATACCTTATCCTTCCCGATTATTTAAGACCAAGTAATGACCTGTGTAGCTTAACAGAATAGACGTCCTGATGTCTATCTTTTAAATTTATTGGCAGTGAAAAGACATAAGAAAGTTTCATATATATCTATTTATCGAGATTTCTACATAGATATGCAGTCACAATATCCATTAGCTACATATCTAATCATTCCTTTGCCGTTAAGCTTATTAAGAATCAAAAAGTGATCGCATCTATTATCGATGAGTATGTTTCTTCATAGTCTGTGGGAAAATCCATGTGCTACAAGCCTTGCTTTGTAGCATGCGAGCTCATTATTTTCATTTCTTTTTCGGACAAACACCCATTTATATCTCATAGGTTTGAAACCATTTGGTGTCTGGACTATTTGTCCAAAGACTTTGTGTTTCTTTAGCTAGTTCAGCTCTGCTTCTATTGCATCATTCCACTTTGTCCAATCATTTCTTCATTTGCATTCAGTAACGAAATGTGGATCATTATCATTGTCTCTTTCAGCGACATGAATGGCAATATAAAACGTAAAGTCATCGTCGATGATCGTACTCTTTTTGTCCAACACCTCCCATGTTCGTATATAGTTTAATGATATTTTAGTTTCTCCCGGCTTTTCCTCTGCAGTGGATTCCAATAGGGGTGAGGGTATGGACATAAGCTCATTTTGTCTGTGGTGGTATTGTCACAAGGTCTCCATGAGTTTTTCTTTTTAATGGATTTTTGTCCTTAGAGTCTGGTGGTCTGCCTCTTTTCAGTTGAGAAACATTCACTTCTGCTGCTAGTAGATTGCATCCATTATCGGGGATGTCAATCCTAGCTGGAGTATTTATAGAAGGGATGTATGATTTGAAAATCTTCTGGTTGTCAGTAAATAAATCTGGTAACTGGTGGATAGTGTTCTGAATGTGTAGGATCTTCAGGATCTCATCTTCATCTTGCTTGGTAACCAGATCATATTGGGTCAATGATTTTGTATCCCACGATATTATTTGTGTAGCTCCAGATTTTGCAATATCTGGGCCCAATTTGGTGAAAGTTATCTGTAATACCCTGTATTCACTTATACGGGTATTATGTATGTATTCTTGATCACATTCATACGAGTATTATTCTAGTGTATTTGTCATGGTCGCTTTTCGATCGTACTTTTATCGTGCGGGTACTTTCCTTTCGTACGTGTATTTTTAGTTGCCTCTTCTTGTATCCCAAACGTGTGATATGATATGTCTTTGTGACCCTCTGAGAGAGTACTTATTTGTGGAATTTTTCGTGAACGTTATTTCACGGCTCATTCTTCCATAAAACAACTTTGTTTAAAGGGGTGTCGTAACTTTAGACTTCGTCGTTTGATCTTTTTAATTTTTTAGTTCCGTTTTTCGTTACCCTAGCACATGATTAATCATCTTAGTCTCGACCCTCTCGTCGACATGGTCCTCCCGATATTTTTTTTATATTTATCGGATATCGTTAGACTCTCCATTCACACTAATCCTCTTTAATCTTTAATTAACCCTAGCTAATCCATAAATCAAACCCTAATTAAATCTAGTTAACCTAATCACCTAGGAATCCTATGTTTCACTTATCATATTCCCTAGCTATATGCAACACTAATTCTACCCTCCCCCTCACACACACTCTCTCTCCAATCACCTAAAATCTACCCCCTTTCCTACCCATTATAGCAATCTCACCCTCATCTTTTTCCTAAGCCGTAACTAAGCCCTAGATTTTGAGATGTAGTCGCCACCCACAACAACGTAACCTCTGGTCACCTTCTCTCCTTGCCGCCGGCCACCGACAACCACCACAGGCCACGGCTCCCCTCACAGCCGCAACACCCACACAGCAGCCCTAGAGGCCAAAATAAAACTGCCGAAGCTTGCCCCTCCCGTTCACGCAACCTCCGGCCACCCTTTCACCGCCGGCCATCACCCACGACCTCCTTGCCACTGGCGCACCCCCCATCTCCCCAAAAAATTGTCGTTCTTCCATTTTCCAGCCATCTACAAACTGCCCATCTTCATCTTTTTAACTGCTGCTCCCTTGCCCAAACGAATTGACAGCCGGCCTCCCCCATGAGATCTCCCCTTGCCGGCCACCACATATCAGTCGTAACCCCCTCTCCTCCCTTACGCAAACAACAAGCATTCCCCTTGCCGCATCTCCTCTCTCTCCCCCTTGGAAGCACAGGAACAGCCGGCCATTGCCCTCCTTGCCAAAAAACTGTCCTTTTCCCCAAGAAACCCACGTACAGCACCGCCCCATTGCCGGCAAGCACCTGCAGCTCCACCTACCGCACCCCTAGGTCCGGCCACCCTTGGCCGACATCCCCCAGGCCGCGCAAACACCAAACACCCACGCACTGCTGCACACCCCTTCCATCCTCCTAGATCAGGCAACCCTCTTCCCGAACTACCATTGCCGCGCCTCCCCTTAGGCCGTAGAACCCGATGCCCGCTGCCCGCTGCCCGCATCTTCCCGACACCGTAGAACATTGTGCGGCTTTCCTCCCCCTCCGTGTCACTATTCGGTGATCGTGTTGCTACCTGGCTGATCGTTGTTCGTTTTCGTTGTCCCGCCGTACCCTTCGCGCTACCGGAATCCAACCCCTGACGTCGCTACTCGGCGTCAGTGTAGCTCTCGCATCGTGTTAAGGTATACCTGAACTGTAGGAACCCAAACATCGCATGCTAAACAAGATAAAAGATGTGATCTTTATTGTGTTGGTTTAATCACTAATTGAAGATAATGAATACGGGACTGTAGGTTGGTTTGGTGATTGGTGATTGAGCACATATGCAGATCTGGACTCTTTGATTGTGTGACTTGCAGCACGTCATTTTAGGCAAGTGAAACTTGCTCAGTAGTTTGTTAGGCCATGTTTAGGCCATTCTATGATATATTTTTTGTGTAAAAGAGACTAGGCGGTGAAATGATAATCGCCTAGACGCCATATTTGATCTAGCTTGACAACGAAGCTAGATCCGACACCCATACTTGATCTAGCTTGACAACGAAGCTAGATCCGACACCCTTGCCTTGACTCATGCATCTCACATACCATGTTTAATTTTGATAAACGGTACGTGTGCATTAACTGCTTTTTATACTATCATGTTGCAAATTGCAATGTCATTTCATGCATTGAATGTTTGTCATGATTGTGTAGCACACGCTACTATTGAAATGTAAGATGCGACGAGTAGGATTTTGACTCCTACATAATGACTGAGGCTAGGCACCTGCATGTCGGGTACAACACTATGTCAAACCAAAAACACTTACTGGCTTGTGATCCAGAAGATGGGCGCCAGTCCATATACACGTGGAGGGGTAGGGTTAAACGGTCACTTGAGCGTAGAAGTGTGCCCGTACAGCCACTTCAGCCAAAAGACAGAAACCCTGTGCACATCATGAATACAAGTTAATCGTGAAATCGTGAATATTGTTTAGTAGCTCTCGCTACGACGTGTCATGCATTGCAAGTATCATGTTCATTTTAACTGCTGCAAACATTGAAATAATATGCCATGTCATATCATTTTAACTGCTGCATTCATTTAATTATTATGCCATGTCATCTCATTTTAACCTGCTAAGTTGCATTCTTTATACTTTACGTTTACTTGCACAAAAGTCTCCGTTTCCCTCTTTGGAGATTTTTGATAACATGTGCCCTTTTCTCTTTGGGTGTCACATGTCAGGTTTTGAGCCTGAGATAGTGCCGAGGACGACTAGGTTGTTGACGTCCAATTCGAGGATACCGGAGTTCTACCTTTAGTCTCAGCTGGTGACTTTCTCTAGGTTGTTGTTTACTTTCCTAGTAGCTGCTGTTAGGTTGTTCGGTGCGTAGCACCATTACTTGTTTTAGTTTCGGCCATGCAATGGCCTTCTTTTTAGACTCAGTACTCTTCTTTATGACTATCTCTGTATGTTTGGAATAAATCTGTGGATGTTGAATGTTGGATAATTTTAATTGTCTACTTTTCTTTATTATTGTTGTTGTTTCGTCGTAATGCAAAGAACCTGCTAATGGATTAATTTACCAGACGCTTATCAGACAGTACCTTCACAGCTCTAAGTCTGAGCGGACCTCTTCACGTCTCGCCTTCCATACTTGGGAAGCGGGTCGTGACAGGTTTTAGTGGTGGCCCATACAGGTCGTTGCACCTGCGAAAAATTGAAACAACAATAATAAGTAAAAACATCCATTGAAACATTCGAAACATTTGAGTCATAAAATTTGAGTCTAATATGAAGGTTTTCATTGTCTTATATGGTAGGAAGATTTAGATAGATCTCCAGGTTTGATAGTCAGGCGCCTTCGTCAAGATTTAGTTGTACTCATCTTAAGTTACCTTAGTAGTCTCTCACCCAGCCCTGACCATATTAGATTTTTAGAATTTTTTCTTTAGTCGTTCATTGAGTCCATCAAATTTCGGGCTCAGCAGAACGTAATCTTGATTCTCTAAGGACCATTTCCCTGATATCTCTATTACAGTCTAATTCATTAGAACATCTTAGTGCTATGTTTCTCCTAATCTTTAGTCGGCCCGGTAATTAGAACCACTGATTCTATCATTTTCCTGATCATTACGCTTTTGAGCTATGACCATAGAATCCCATCGTAGCAGATTCACTAAGTTCTCTCAGTCGTGCGTTTGAATATTTGATTCACTTCCTTGTTTTCGATTCACGTGATTCTCCATGTCGTTCATCATCAATCGTTAAATCTTCTCCATCCATATCCTTCGAAAAGAATTTTCAATATTATTTATTTTAAATTTCTCTCCCAGTTTAAATTCCTTGAAAACAATTAGCATGCACTTAGACTTCCTACATTCTTTGAATTTCGAAATTTCTTCGTCGAAATCTTTAAATTACTATCTTATAATATTTTCTAACCTATGTCTTCCATACTCATGTGAATATTTTACTTCCTTCGTGTAATGATTTTTCGATAATCAAATATACCATTTCTTCTCTTACTATATATATTACTCAAAGTTATTTCAAACAACTTATTTTACCGACTTCTAAATATTTTCCTATGCAAAGTAGAACTCCAACTTTTCAAGTATGACCGTTTTTATATTATTCGTATTTTAACTAATATCATTTACACACTAATTTCATGTATCCTATAAGGGTATTATTACATCTTTCTTTCCTTTACCTAAACATTCACAATTATATCTCTGTTTCACCTAACCAAGCTATCTCTGATCCTTGCCTTAATCTGAACCCGCTCATCCCGATCTTGTTACGTTACACTAATTGGCTTCGGTTTCCTTACTATTGCTTAAGTCATCCTACTTGTGCTTGTCGTTGCCTAAATCAACTTTAGTTTAGTGGTGGGCCCTTTGGTATTTTGTGGTGTTGTCATGGTGCATGTATATAGGTTGAGTGTGTGTACCCGTGTGTGTGTACCCCTGCGTACCACTCTTGTATGAGTGTGATACCCTTAGTATATTAATGTTTGTCTCTTGTATTATATATGCATACTCAGTGTTGTTCGTGATATATGTATGAAGTTGTATGAATGATAGTGTTTATAAATATATGTGTGGATAGCTATACCACTTAGGGATTTGTGTTGGAATATCTACTAGTGGTGTATGTAGTATGAAGGTACTTGTAAATGTTTGAAGTAGTATACTAGTAAAGTCATGTGCATGTTAGGTGTAATATGTATACTTATAGTTAAGTGTACATGCCTATTATATGATCTGTATGTTAGTACGTATGAGTGTGTACTTGTATGTAGATATGTATGTGCTTAGTCGTAGGTAGATATATATCTATTGTATGAATATGTGTGATATACGTATGGTAATAGGAGTATAACTTTGTATAGTATTGCTTGCCCTTACGGGATGTTGTGTGTGTATACGTATACCATGAGGTATGCACGATTATGGTATGATGTAACTATGTATGGATATGTATATGTAGTAGTATACTAATTATAGTTATATTACTATGGTGTGAATATAATATATGTATGTGACTATACGATGTATGCATATATGGGATAGTGTATTTTGATTGTATACGTGTGCTGATGTTTGTAATATTATTATAGTATGTAAAGTGATTGCTTTATGGTGGTGTTACTTGACTAAATATAAAGTGTGATTGTTATTATTGTATATATGTGATAGTATGTATTTTTACTTATATAGTGTGACGAGTATTATGATTACGTTGGTGTATATCTAAATATATGGTATGTGTGTTGGTATAGTAATAAATATCGTGTTATGTATATAGAATATTCGGGTATGGGTCTTTGAGTCTCACTCAAGCTTGAGTGGGTATACTCTAAGTATATTATTACATATGTCTGTGGTTTGCGTGTAGTGCTATGGACATAGTAATGGATGATGTGTGTATAGTGATAGGTTTGGTTGTGCCTGGTTACGTTACGCACATGGTTGTGGGTGGCTATACCATTATATAGTTATAGGTGTTGGTCTTATAGTATAGTTATTTACTAAGGTTTTACGTGTTTGAATGTATATATGCTAGCTAACCTAGGTGTGTAGAATGTGCTAAGTATATAGTGGTATGAGTGGCATGAATGAATAGTATATTAGCGTGTGCGGGCGTGCACCATGAACGGGTAAGGATGTGCTTAGCTATAGGTGTTTGCGACTATGGCATGGGTGTTGTGTCTTGAATATAGTTATATGATTGTATGTGATGTGTATATATGAAGAAGTATCTGCGTGTATTTGAATAACTATAGGTTGTGTATTTATAGTAGGGATGAATGTATATTAGATATAGTAAACATTATTTAATACTGTATGGTGTGATTATATGTGTTGATATGTTTGGTGTTGGATGTATACTAGGAGATATAGGGAGTAGTATACCCATGTTGTTTTGTTCATAAGTAGTTATATATACGTGAAGTACTACGATTGTATTTGCTGGTGCGAACTATTTTTATGTAAGTATGTGTACCTTGATTATGTGATAAGTGTGTGATAATTATATAAGGGATGTGTGTGACTATATGAATGATTGAAGTACGTGTATGAATTTGACTGTCTATGATAGGTATGAGTATTGAATGTGCATATATACATACATGGTTGTAGTATTAATGTTTGACTACCTAGTGCATATATAAGCACCTGTAGTGACTATACCTGGTTTGAATTATAATGTGATATGATTGGGATAGTTACTAGAGTGGATAGATATATTTATAGTTAGAAAGTACGAGGATGGACTTTATTCTAAGGTGGGCAGGGTGTCACGGTCGCTTTTCGATCGTACGTTTTTCGTGCGCGTACTTTCCTTTCGTACGCATATTTTTAGTTGCCTCTTCTTGTATCCCAAACATGCAGTGTGATATGTCGTTATGACCCTCTAAGAGAGTACTTATTTGTGGAATTTTTCGTGAACGTCATTTCACGGCTCATTCTTCCACAAAACAACTTTGTTTGAAGGGGTGTCATAACTTTAGACTTCATCGTTTGATCTTTTTATTTTTTAGTTCCGTTTTTCGTTACCCTAGCCCGTGACCGATCATCTTGGTCTCGACCCAATTATCAACACGGTCGTCCCAATATTTTTTTATATTTATCGGACATCGTTAGACTCTCCATTCACACTAATCCTCTTTAATCTTTAATTAACCCTAGCTAATCCCTAAATCAAACCCTAATTAAATCTAGTTAACCTGATCACCTAGGAATCATATGTTTCACATGTCATATTCCCTAGCTATATGCCACACTAATTCCACCCTCCCCTCTCACACACTCTCTCCAATCACCAAAAATTTACCCCATTTCCTACCCATTATAGCAATCTCACCCTCATCTTTTACCTAAGCCGTAACTCAGCCCTAGGTATTGAGATGTAGCCGCCACCCACAACAACGCAACCTCCGGTCACCTTCCCTCATTGCCGTCGGCCACCGACAATCCACCGGCCACGGCTCCCCTCACAGCCGCAACACCCACGCATCAGCCCTAGTTGCCAAAAGAAAACTGCCGAAGCTTGCCCCTCCCGTTCAAGCAACCTCCGGCCATCACCCACGACCTCCTTGCCGTCGGCGCACCCCACATCTCCCCTAAAAATTTCGTTCTCCCATCTTCCAGCCATCGACAAACTGCCCCTCTTCATCTTTTTAACTACTACTCCCTTGCCCAAAGGAATTGACAGCCGGCCTCCCCATGAGACCTCCCCTTGCTGGCCACCACATATCAGCCGTAACCCCCTCTCCTCCCTTGTGCAAACAGCAGGCCTTCCCCTTGCCGCATCTCCTCTCTCCCCCCTTGGAAGCACAAGAACAGCCGGCCATTGCCCTCCTTGCTAAAAAACTGTCCTTTTCCCCAAGAAACCCACGCACGGCACCTCCCCATTGCCGGCAACCACCTGCAGCTCCACCTGCCGCACCCCTAGGTCCGACCACCCTTGGCCGAATCCCCCAGGCCACGCAAACACCAAACACCCACGCACTACCGCACACCCCTTCTATCCTCCTAGATCAGGCCACCCTCTTCCTGAACTACCGTTGCCGTGCCTCCCCTCAGGCCGTAGAACCCGCTGCCCGCTGTCCACATCTTTTCGACGTTGTAGAACATCGTGCAGCTGTCCTCTCCCGCCGCGTCACTGTTCGATGATCATGCTGCTACCTGGTTGATCGTCGTTCGTTGTCTTTGTCCTGCCTACCGGAATCCAACCCCTGACGTCGCTACCTGACGTCATTGTAACTCTCGCGTCGTGTTAAGGTATACCTGAACCGTAGGAACCCAAACATCGCATGCTAAACAAGATAAAAGACGTGATCTTTATTGTGTTGGTTTAATCACTAATTGAAGATAATGAATACGTGACTGTAGGTTGGTTTGGTGATTGGTGATTGAGCACGTAGGCAGATCTGGACTCTTTAATCGTGTGACTTGCAGCACGTCATTTCAGGCAAGTGAAACTTGCTCAGTAGTTTGTAAGGCCATATTTAGGCCATTCTATGATTTTTAAAAGAGACTAGGCGATGAAATGATAGTCGCCTAGACACCATATTTGATTTAGCTTGACAACAAAGCTAGATCCGACACACATACTTGATCTAGCTTGACAACGAAGCTAGATCCGACACCCTTGCCTTGACTCATGCATCTCACGTGCCATGTTTAATTTTGATAAATAGTACGCGTGCATTAACTGCTTTTTATACTATCATGTTGCAAATTGCAATTTCATTTCATGCATTGAATGTTTGTCATGATTGCATAGCACACGCTATTGAAATGTAAGCTGCGGCGAGTAGGATTTTGACTCCTACATAATGATTGAGGCTAGGCACCTGCATGCCTGGTATAACCCTATGGCAAACCAAAAACACTTCCTGGCTCGTGATCCAGAAGATGGGTGTCAGTCCATATACACGTTGAGGGGTAGGGTTAAACGGTCACTTGAGCGTAGAAGTGTGCCCGTACAGCCACTTCAGCCAAAAGACGGAAACCCTGTGCACATCATGAATATAAGTTAATCGTGAAATCGTGAATATTGTTTAGTAGCTCTCGCTACGACGTGTCATGCATTGCAAGTATCATGTTCATTTTAACTGCTGCAATCATTGAAATAACATGCCATGTCATCTCATTTTAACTGCTGCATTCATTGAATTATTATGCCAAGTCATCACATTTTAAACTGCTAAGTTGCATTCTTTATACTTTATGTTTCCTTGCACAAAAGTCTCATTTTCCCTCTTTGGAGATTTTTGCTGACATGTGCCCTTTTCTCTTTGGGTGTCACATGTCAGGTTTTGAGCCTGAGATAGTGCCGAGGATGACCAGGTTATTGACGTCCAGTTCGAGGATACCAGAGTTCTACCCTTAGTCTCAGCTGGTGACTTTCTCTATGTTGTTGTTTACTTTTCTAGTAGCTGTTGTTAGATTGTTCGATGCGTAGCACCATTACTTGTTTTAGTTTCGGCCATGCTTAGGCCTTCTTTTCAGACTCAGTACTCTTCTTTATGACTATCTCTGTATGTTTGGAATAAATCTGTGGATGTTGAATGTTGGATAATTTTAATTGTCTACTTTTCTTTATTATTGTTGTTGTTTCGTCTAATGCAATGAACCTGCTAATGGATTAATTTACCAGACACTTATCAGACTGTAACTTCACAACTCCAAGTCTGAGCAGATATCTTCATGTCTCGCCTTCCATTCTTGGGAAGAGGGTCGTGACAGTATTTTTTTGGAAATTTTCCCTAATGTTTAAAATGATAAAATTATTTTTAAATAATTTTTAAACACTAATTGAATTATTATGAGTGTAGTATTTGGATGAAATACTATGTATTTGGGATTGTATAATATATTAATCAGGTATTTCTATTTTCATAAAAATTAAATCCTTGAAAAATGGACATGGAGACACATTACCCCCCCCCATGTGTCATTTTATCATTAACTTACACCTAACCCCTAACAGTACATGTCACCTTAAGAGAGTTAGTGAGGGATGACAAGGATCATAATGAGATTTAAAAGGCGAAAAAAACTAGAGGAAAGGGGAGGAGAAAAGAAATTGGAAAACATTCTCATCTCCCTTCACAACTCACGCAAGACACCCAGCCTCTTCTGCTGTTTCATTTCTTCCACTAAAACCAAGCCACACAACCCCGTTAAAACCCATTACTATTGAAGATGAGGCGATCAGTGGGTCATCAAGGAGAAGACGGGCCAAAAATACTTAAAAAGACTGATTCAGGTAGGAACTCTAACTTAGTTAGATATGATTTCTGTTTTAAAATCACGTAAGAATTAGCATAAGTTTTCGTAGAAATCGACAACAGCATGACTCGACACAGTCGTGTCTCTCGGATGTGATCATTTTGGTCGGTAGCAATAGCTTCACATGGTCATGTCGACTTAGACACGGTCGTGGCACTGTCTAAATGATTTTCTCCGTTCAACACGATTGTGTCGACTTAGACACGGTCTTGTCACTTATTTGCTTATATTCCCAGCTCAACATGGTCGTGTTGACGTGGACATGGTCGTATTGCTCACTGAGAGATTTTTTGTTTCACACAATCGTTTCGATTAGGTGCGTAATCCCGTTTCCACAGATTGAAACAGCCGTGTGGAAAAGTGAAATGCTCGTGTGGAAAAGTGAAACTACAATGTGGAAAAGTGAAACAGCTGTGTGGAGAAGTAAAATGACTGTGTGGATTGCACCAAACGACCGTGTGGGTGGGATTTAAGCGATTACTCCTTCCAATTGTGATGTTATCATGACATCTCCTTATGTTATGTTAATATTATGTTAAATCGTAAATCATGCACCCTGTTAGGCCAATGCTACATGCCATATTATGCTTCAACTAGGTTGTGCTTATGATTAAATTATGTTTCACATTATGTTAATGCCATAAGGATATATTAATGCTAATGTGCTTTGGCCATACCGTATGACAATGTCCATGCTAAAGGCTATGTTGATGTTTCATACTATGATATGTTGGATATGTCCGTGCTTGAATGAGTTAGTGGCTTGAATGAGATGGTTAATATACTATATTTGCCTAACCTTTCATAGAGATGTATTGAAATGTTATTCATGTTCAGTTTTGTGTAAATCCTTTTGTAGGTTATGCTTAATACCATGTTTCTGTAAGTATCATGTGTGATGATGAAATGAATGAGAATTCAATTGGAATTGACACCACATAGACCAAATTGCCACATGGCCCAGTGTGCCAAGGAAATGCAGGGGGCCACCTCCTGAATCCATAGGGCCACCTCTTGAATCAATGTGTGGTATGATAGACGGCATTGACCTACGTGCTACATACACCAGCGTGCCACGGAAATGCCGGGGCCACCTCCTGAATCCATGGGAGCCGCCTCTAGAATCCATGAGACCGTGTAAATAAAGTGAAGGTGAAAAATGTGGTTCTCTGTTAACGAGTTGTGATTGTTTACCTATGTTTCTGCTCGTATTTACTTTTATGCACATAGTTACTAACTGACACCTTATTTTTAATTTCTGTTGAGTTTCCTGTTGTAGTGTAGTGTCTTCTTTTTATGCTCATTACATATCTATGATGTTGTACTTTACTTTATGCATAGACTCATTACATTTCCCTAGTAGACAGACCTTAGTAGATAGGGCAGTTCTGAGACTGGACCTTAACTAGCCTAGTTAGACTTTCCTACTGGGTCATACGTTGACATGTCCCATTTATATTTTACAGCATTAGGAACAGTACAGCCAGAGTAGATCCTAAATCAGGAGTTAGCTTATAGTTCAGAGATAGAGATGGAGCACATCACGGGCGACTTTGTACAGTTAGACTTCATGTGGTAGTATAGGGAGTGCATTGTACACTGTGTGGACCTTTCGTATTTTTGTGGGTTTCTAGGGAGTTTTGTAATGCCCCGCTCCCCCGGATACCCAGGAAGTACGAATCCGTCCCAGATGATCTTAGAGTAGCGAGTGTTACGAAGGATAAAAGAAAAGAGATACAATAGAACCGACAGGCCACTGCGCACGTGCTAGGAAGTACATGTATTGCTCCTATAATACAACACCAGAGAACAACACTAAAAACAAAATACAACAATGAATGATACATTCTTATATAGAGAAATCAATTACATCATTAGGAGTATATCATACAAGAATGAATCCCACTCTCTCAAGTACAACAATATCTCACTAGTGCAACCCTTAAAACTACACCTACTAATAACTCCAACCTCTACAAACTAGCTGCACCAGCAAGACTACTAACACCTGAAAAACCTCGGAAGGAGCACGTCAAAACGTGTCCAAGTAGGATTTCACAATCTTATGGCACATTATTAACATGTTATGCAAATGTTACATGACATGGCAGGATGTTAGTGACATATGGATTTTATAAGGTATGGATGTTATAAGGCATGTTATAAAGCGCATGTGATGAAGCATGTTATAGAGCATGTTATGAAGCATTTTATAAAGCATGTTATAACATACAAATAACAATTACACAGAGGTGTGGAGGATGTTATGAAAGATTTCATGCTTCATAACATGCTTTATAACATACAAATAACAATTACACAGAGGTGTGGTGGATGTTATGAAAGATGTCATGACATCTTTGATAACATGAATTAAATAGAGAGAATACATACATTACATAGGTTCACGCATTGCAATATGTTATTACAAGTTATGTTAAGCACGATTATGGAATAAGAATACCCTACACATATGGGTCACGTGGCTATCATGGCATGGCTTCATAGTCTTTTTCATTTACTTTTCATTTCATTCATATAGGGCCGTACATCTCCTTGTGCACCCTTTTTTTCATTACATATAACCCTATAAATCTATGACATGCCTTCCATTCGCACCCACATATGTGTTGTATTGGAATTTCACACCAAGCTATATTAGTGTTAAGCCAATTTCCAACACAACCATTCCATAACGTTTCTCATTTTTCTTGCCTTTCTTTCTTCTCATAACAATTTCATGGTCTCATTCCACAACAATTCCACAAAATTCATTGTTAGGCCCATGGCCAAAATTAGCAAATATGGAAAATGACTTTCTCTTTAGTAATTGAAGCATACAATGTGCATGGATATGGCAGCATATGAACTACTACAAAGGGACATTCCTTCATATACAACTACAAGTCCAAATTGGCAACAAACCATATCATATCATAATTTTATAAATTAACACAAGATGATATCATTATGTCATAGTAATTAAATTATGACATGGAAGTGCATCTTAACATTTCATAGCATGGCAATTATAACTATGACATGAAAATAATATGACACGAGAGTTGAGGAATCCCACCTAAATTGATGCATATCCAACAATTCTTCCAAGAGAATACCCAAGATCTCATCTTCTCCATGAATCCATGTTTTCCAATTTCACCCCTCTAAAAGACTCCATCTTACTCATGAATCACCCCCCTCAAAGCTCCAAACTCTCACACAACTGCTAGCTACTCATCTAGGCTTCATAATGAAAGGGAAAGACACATTAAGGGTGAAAAACACAAGAGATTAAGTTCCATAAGATTCAATCCAAATCTGGAAATGATTTTGAGGATGGTCTTTTGGCCATGGAAATTGAAGGAAAAGGGTTAGAGATGAAAGGGAAGGAAGAGGAATGAGTTAGGGTTTCATCTCCTTCTTTTCCTCTTCTTTTCCTTTTCTTTTATTCTCTTTTTCTCTCTTTTCCTATGGGATTTTCGCAGCTTTCATGGCTCGTTCGGTTTAGATTTTGGGGGAAGGGGAGAGGGGAAGAGAGAGGTAAGAGGGAAAGTGATTAAGGAGGGAGATGATGAGTCATATGCCTTGTTGTCATCCCCTAACAAAGTCTCTCCCTCTAAATGACACATAGCCACACATATACACAAAACACCTCTCCAAAACTCATAATTCCAACTATTATCTCATCCTCCAACTTACACAAACACCCTCTTATTAATAACAATGGCAATAACATCCAATATATAATATACAATTACACACACACACACACATACATACAATGGGGTGTGTGTGTGTGTGTGTGTGTGTGTGTGTGTGTGTGTGTGTGTGTGTGTGTGTGTATGAGGAAACGGGAAATAGGGTGTCACAGGAGAGAATCCTCTCCCGTGTCGGTCAAAAACTCCAAACTCCACAAGTTTTTTGGAAGATCCGATCCGTTCATCTCGATCTCCACCCTCTAAAACCCATATCCACCAATTTTCAGCCCGATCCGAGGTGTTTTGCCCGTTCATCCATCCGACTCAAATTTAACGGTTTCGCATGAATAGAACTTTTGTGAATGGTGGATGAACGGGCAAAACACCTCGGATCAGGCTGAGAATTGGTGGATATGGGTTTTAGAGGGTGGAGATCGAGATGAATGGATCGGATCTTCCAAAAAACTTGTGGAGTTTGGAGTTTTTGACCGACACGGGAGAGGATTCTCTCCTGTGACACCCTATTTCCCGTTTCCTATATATATATATATATATATATATATATATATATATATATATATATATATATATATATATATATATATATATATATATATATATATATATATATATATAACCATTTATGGATATTCATCACCATTAATTAATCATACATACATACATACATACAAATATAAATGTATCCATCCAAGTATAACCATCTATATCAATACAAGTATACACACAACTAGCCAAACATACACACAAGCATATTAAACACCCAAGTATACACAAAATTATAGAAGCATATAAACATATATGTATATAAATGACTATACTCAATAGGTACATCCAATACATATTATACACAAATACTAGTATTTCACACTTAGGGGTATTACAGTCTACCCCCATTAAAAATAAAGTTCGTCCTCGAACTTTCTAGGCTAATGGTGGCTACTTCTACTTCTAGACTCAACGGTCTCCTACGCACCTTAAGGCTTATCCACTTCTATGGAACATTAAATGTACTACCTTATACACGACGTAGTGAGGTGACCTATATAGGCCACCAAATGTAATGCCCCACTTCCCAGGATACAATGGAAGTATGAATCCATCACAGATGATCCTAGAGTAGCGAGTGTTACGAAGAGAGAAAAGAAAAGAGATACAATAGAACCAGTAGGCCACTTCGCACGTGCTGGGATGTAAATGTACTGCTTCAATAATACAACACCAGAGAATAACACTAAAAACAAAATACAACAATGAAAGATACATTCTTTTATAGAGAAATCAATTACATCATTACGAGTATATCATACAAGAATGAATCACGCTCTCTCAAGTACAACAATATCTCATTAGTACAACCCTCAAAATTACACCTACCAATAACTCCAACCTCCAACACCTAGCTGCACCTGTAAGACTACTACCACCTGAAAAACCACGGGAGGAGCACGTCAAAGCATGTTCAAGTAGGATTTCCCAATCTCATAGCACATTATTAACATGTTATTCAAATGCTACAAGATATGGCAGGATGTTAGTGACATATAGATGTAATAAGGCATGTTATAAAGTGCAAGTTATAGATCATGTTAAAAACCATGTTATGAAGCTTGTCATGAAAAATTTTATAACATACAAATAGCAATTACACAGAGGTGTAGATGATGTTATGAAAGATGTCATTACATCTTTCATAACATGAATTAAATAGAGAGAGTACATCCATCACAAGGGTTCACGCATTGCAATATGTTATTACAAGTTGTGTTAAGCATGATTATGGAATAAGATACCCTACACATATGGGTTGTGGGGTTATCATGGCATGGCTTCATAGTCTTTTTCATTTACTTTCCATTTCATTCATATAGGGTCGTGCATCTCCTTGTGCACCCCTTTTTCTATTACATATAACCCTATGAATCCATGCCATGCCTTCCCTTTGCACCCACATATGTGTGGTATTGGAATTCCACACCAAGCTATATTAGTGTTAAGCCAATTTCCAACACATAACCATTCCACAACATTTCTCATTTTTCTTGCCTTTCTTTCGTCTCATAACAATTTCATGGTCTCATTCTTTCCACAACAATTACACAAAATTCAATACTAGGCCCTATGGCCAAAATTAGCAAGATGGAAAATGAATTTCTCTTTAGTAATCGAAGCATACAATGTGCATGGATATAGCCACATATGAACTACTACAAAGGGAGCATTCCTTCACATACAACTACAAGTCCAAATTGGCAACAACCCATATCATATCATATAATAAATTAACACAAGATGATATCATTATAGCATAGTAATTGAATTATGACATGGAAGTGCATCTTAACATTTCATAGCATATCAATTATAACTATGACATTGTAATTATAACTATAACATGAAAATAATATGACATGAGAGTTGAGGAATCCCACCCAAATTGATGCATATCCAAGAATTCTTTCAAGAGAATACCCAAGTTCCCATCTTCTCCATGAATCCACATTTTCCAATTTCACCCCTCCAAAAGACTCCATCTTACTCATGAATCACCCCCCTCAAAGCTCCAAACTCTCACACAACTACTAGCTACTCATCTAGGCTTCATAATGAAAGGGAAACAGGCATTAAGGTTGAAAAACACAAGAGATTAAGGCCTATAAGATTCGGTCCAACTCTGGAAATGATTTTGAGGAAGGTCTTTTGGCCATGTAAATTGAAAGGAAAGGGTTAGAGATGAAAGGGAAGGAAGAGGAATGAGTTATGGTTTAATCTCCTTCTTTTTCCTCTTCTGTTTCTTTCTTTTTCTTCTCTTTTTATATCCTTTTCCATGGGATTTTGGCAGCTTTCATGGCTGGTTCGGTTAAGATTTTGGGGGAAGTATAGAGGGGAAGAGATAGGAAAGAAGGAAAGTGATTAAGGAGGGAGATGATGAGTCATATGTCTTATTGTCATCCCTTAACAAAGTCTCTCCCTCTTAATGACACATAAACACACATATACACAAACCCCCCTCCAAAACTCATAATCCCATCTATTATCACATCCCCCAACGTACACAAACACCCTCTTATTAATAATAATGGCAATAACATCCAATATAATACATACAATTACACATATATATACATACAATTGTACACACACACACACACACACACACACACACAGAGAGAGAGAGAGAGAGAGAGAGAGAGAGATATAGATATATATATATATATATATATATATATATATATATATATATATATATATATATATATATAACCATATATGGATATTCATCACCATTAATAAATCATACATACATACATATATAAATGTATCCATCCAAGTATAACCATCCATATCAATACAAGTATGCACACAACTAGACATACACATGCACAACCATATTAAACACCCAAGTATACACACAATTATAGAAGCATATAAACATATACATATATACATGTCTATACTCCATAGGTACATCCAATACATATTATACACAAATACTAGCATTTCATACTTTGGGGTATTACAAGTTCTCTTTTGTTATTTCCACTTTTGTACTCGATACTGAGATGATGGCTGTAAAAGATGTACTTTTAAATAAGATGTTGGACTTGGTACTTTTGTCTTCTGTTATCTGTGTTGTTTATGTGTTGTAGCATTACGTGTACTTCCCAGCACGTGTGCAGTGGCCTGCATGTTCTTCTTGTACACTGTCTCTTTCCTTCTCTTTCTTATTTACACTCACTGCTCTGGAAATACTTGGGACTAATTCATACTTTCCGGGTATCTTAAGGAGCAGGGCGTTACATTGTCTCATCAAATTCACAGTTTTCAAGACGTGCCTTGAATGCGTCCCACGTTTAGGGTTCTAGATATCTTATTATTGAGGGTGAGTCAAACCCTACATAGAACCCTACACGACATTGATGACCCATTTTTGTCCTTTGCGGTGGTGATATGGCGATATAGACTACACAACCGAAAATTCTCAGGTGAGATATGTTTGGTGGTATTCCATATGCAAGTTGCATTGGAGAAAGACTCTAACCTCCAGATGGTCTAATTTTTATTAATGAAGCATCATACAATATAGCATGTCCCCATGTAGTCACCGGAAACTAGGATTTTATTAGTAATGGAGGTGCAATCCATTAGAGTCTTTTTATTAATAACTTGCTAACTCATTTTGGTTACAAACAAGTGGTACATGATGTTCAATTTCTATCCCAGTTGCTAGGCAGTATTCTTGAAATGATCAGGAGGTAAATTCCCTAGCATTATCCAGACGGATTTTCTTTATTTGATTGTTTGGAAAATG
The DNA here is from genome assembly GCA_030789695.1 of Scilla litardierei. Classification (NCBI taxonomy): domain Eukaryota; kingdom Viridiplantae; phylum Streptophyta; class Magnoliopsida; order Asparagales; family Asparagaceae; genus Scilla; species Scilla litardierei. The sequence goes on along the minus strand of CM061142.1, from coordinate 260,772,279 downwards.
TGCATGCAATTTTATTATTTGTGCAAATAGTTTTGGAAAAGCTAGATTGCGGGTCGATAGTAGACACATATATGAGTATTTTGAAAATGAATCAATCAGTACCCTAAAATACCGAAAGGGACCACTTGGGGGTGGATTGGTCCACATATATCTCTTTGTATTCTTTCGGGGAAGTTTGGTGATTCTTTGTCCACTTTTAGTGGATATGGCCATGTAATTAGTTTTCCCTTGTATCAAGGGATGCAAGGGAATTCACCCTTCTGAAGAATCTTCTTGTTCTTCAAGTCATGCCCATATGACTGGGATAATATGTGGTTCATCATAACCGATCTGAGGTGGCCATGTCTATCATGCCAAAGTATAAACTTGGCTGATATCATGCACTTCAGGTGCTCCGTCAAATTTGCTTCCTCTCTCCGAATCTTTGTATGATAGAGGCCTGTTGAAAGGCTCTTTAAATGCTTAAGTAAGGATTTAACTCCTTTTCTTGAGACGTTATATATAGATATTATTTTTTATTTATACTTACAGTTTCTAAGTGAAACCCGTTTAGACGGATGTCCTAGAAACTTAATAAGTTTCTTGGTAAATTCGGAGAGAATAATGCATCCTTTATTTTTATTTCTATACCATTTGGGAGCAACAATGTTGCATTTACTGAACCTTCAATTATGTTTGATGACCCTGATATTGTATTTACTGGGCTTTCATATGGTATAATGCTATGAAAATAGCATTTGTATTGAAGGACCGTATGTGTTGCTGCACTGTTGATTCGGGTTCAATATTACATATTTAACCCCCAATTTAGCCCTATTTTGTGCTCATATGATGCTAGATTTATCTCTAATTCATACGTATTTTCTACACATTTATTTATTGGAGAAAACACACTATTTGAGCACAAAACAACATTTAACGTTGCAATTCTGCACATTTTATATTTTTCCTAGCTTGGTCTCGATCTCACGATTCCAACAACTATTTATTTGTATTTTTCTGAGATCTGTGCTAATTACTGTGTATTTTTGAATGCAGAATACCAATAAAAGGGGGAAATACGCAAGAAATACGGCAGAAAATACGAAATATGGGCCACGTGGCCAAATCGTGGCCGCACAATATTCATCCGACGGCCCAGATCAGACTGATACGATTTCCAAACCAAGATCTGAGCGGGCGCATTCGCATTCTTAACGGGCGCAGCGTGCTTTTTAAAGCACACGTGGCGCCCGTACGTTGAATCCCGCAATTTCGAAGCCCGATCGGACGGTCCACATATGATGCGGTTTGGATGAGTGGCTGAGATCGCTCAGCAGCTTAATGGATGCGGGTTTAGACCCGTTAGCGCTCCCCAAACCCGTAATCTCTTTATAAAAGGTATTTTAGGGTTTTTTTGGGCGTATACAAGCAGATTGGGGCGTATTTTGGGCGTATTGGAGGCTCTAGAAGCCGTATTCTCCCCCTGAAAAATTCTGTAAAATTCCAGAGGCTTGTTTTATTATTTTCAGAGAGTTTGAAGTCTTTTCAAGGAGAATTGGTGATATTTTCTTCAACTTCTATCCCGTATTTTGGTGTTTTCTATTGTATTTTGCTATGAACTTGAAGTATTTTGTTATGAAACTTGTTTATTATTGCACGATGAGTAGCTAGAACTTATTTGTGCATGGTATGGAGTAGTTAGGGGATATTATTCATGTTTATTTGGTTGAAATTCCTTGTGCTAAATCGTTAAACGTCGCTAAAATTGTAATCTTTGTTTGTAAATCGGCTTTTTTAGATTCCAAAAGAATTAATCTAGTTGATGATCGCCCCAAAAGGGTGAGATTTGATCTCCCCAAAAGGGAGTTTCATACCGTAGTTTTGATCTCTCCAAAAGAGAGTTTCATATCGTATTATAACTTTAGCGATGATCTTTTTGAATATCGTGTTTGAAGCCCCAAAATGGCATCTTCCGATGAGTTGCTCCCAAAAGGAGAATTCATTGAGTTATATTGCGTATTTTCCGTTGAATTGCTCCCAAAAGGAGAATTCATTGCGTTATACCTATCAACCAAATTAATACGAATCGTTGATCATAACGAACCCATACCATGTGCATACTTTTTATAGATATTTGTTCTCACGTATTTTCCTTGTTCGTATTATTCACGTATCCCCATTCACACCACCATCACCACCATTAAAAGTGTTTAGTTTCTCTTCGTTGGCTTTCTATTTGATTTGAACTGTGGTTGCAACAGATTTCTTCCCGTGGATTCGACATCTGGACTCCCAGATTTTACTACTTGTACGGACTCTTGCACTTGAGAGAGAGCACCTTTCGGAGCCCACCAAGTTTTTGGCGCCGTTGCCGGGGAGGAATGGTTTGTGACTACGGTTTATTTCATTTAGAGGACCTTCGGTGAGATCTTTCCACTTTACTGTACATAAACTTTTTTTATTTTATTTTATTTTATTTCAAAATGGAATATATGAACTTCTATTGCACAAACAATCTTTATGATGCACGATATGCAAATGCACACAAACATAGAATGGAAAAGCTCAAAATTGTTAATTTTAATCAAACTGACTGTGAAACTTTCTTTCAGGCCTGGAGGAGGTTCACAAATATCGTATCGAGCTATCCGCAGCATGGTTTCACAAATGAAGAACTTATAGAGTTCTTCCTAGAAGGACTACAACCGCAGTTGCAGGAATTATTGGGAGGCATGACTCCGACAGTGGCGTGGGATTACATGGAGTCTCTGCAAGAAAACGAAGAAACCGTGGAAGAGACTCCAGAGAGCGATTCAACGAAGCCTTCGTGCCTCGATCAAGAAGAGCAAAGCGTAGACGTACCTCTGCAATCCTTGAAAGAGGAAGCTTACCAGATTATTCGGACACAGGAGGCCACATCCCATCAATTCCAGGAGAATTTCCTTGCTCGGAGTCGGCAGATTCAAAAATCTATTGAAGATCTTAATTTGATTGCCACTTGCTTAGAAGAAAGTAAGGCTTTTGAAACTCAATTTCAAGAATCTAATACGAGTTCATCTTCTATTGCAGGAATATCGAGCGAGCCATGTCACGTTGATGACACGAATAAAAATATCCACATGGCAGAAAGTGTGTGCAAAAGAGAGGACGAGCTAGCAATTTTGGATGAACGAGAGGAGGAGACAGCTAGGGACAAGGGTTTTGAGATTATCGCCATGGAGTCAGAACCATGCCCTCCTCCAGTTTTGTCCCAAAATCATTTACCCCTCTCCCCATTGATCGAGCATCGTACAGAGAGTAGTGCAAATCTTTCAGGGAGTAGTCGTCAACTTATTTTAATTTCTTCCACTTATTTTGATGACTACATTTGGAATAATTTTATTTCGAAGAATTTTAAATTAATTTGGACTGACATAACTCATCTCTCGCAGGACATTGGCAAACAGCTTATAGAGATGCTTGGAGTTGTGTTGCTGGGGTCCAAATTAGCTTTAGGAGGAAGAATAATCGCCGAGGAGCGCAAGGAGCAAATTGAACAACTTCCTCCACCATCAAAGATTCGGGATCCGCCATTTGATCACGGTGTGTTCTTTCCAGTAGTGTAGTTTTTATATGCTTTCTAGGTTGCTTGCTTGAATAAACTCGTACCTCTTCCGACATTGAGGACAATGTTCATCTTTAGTTGGGGGGTGTGTATGAGACCTTAGGAATTTTTTTTTGAGAAGAATAAATCGCCAAATCTCATCATTTTAAAACTCATTCATATGCCTCTAATGCGGATGATTATACATTAATTGTGTTCTAAAAATTGTTTATGGCTTGATTAATTATTTTTCCTTCATGGAATTGCCGTTAATATGCTATTCATGAAAATTTTCAATTTCCATGATTAATATCTCGAAATAGTTTGAATTTGTTTCATGCATGCTAATGTGATGGAAAAAGCTTAAGTATACACGATTTTTAAGAATAGTCTTCAAGTTGAAGAGGAATTTGGCCATGGTCGTTAATGTTTATGTTTGAAAATATGGGTGTTGAGTTGCTTACAAAGAAAAGAAAAGAAAAGAAAAGAAAAGAAAAACGATGAAAAATGAATAAATAAGTATGTCACTAATAAATAACTTGGTTGGCTCGAGTAGTACAGTCCGAGGGGTCCTTCTTGGCCTAATGCCCTATGATCGTCTGATTTGGGAGCCATTGACCGGAAACTCACTCATTTGATGGAGCGATCCAAGTTATACTTTTTTCTGCGAATGTTGCTTGATGCGCGTTACGCGGAACGAATAAAAAGAAAAGAATGGTGAATATACTAAGCAACTTCAATACCCATGATTTGAATGATTGTTTTGATAGGCCAATTTCTTGGAAACACGAAACCTAGTATTTAACGACGTGTTATACTTTCGCTTGCACAAAACGATGCTTGCATGTTGTTTATTCATACTAAATTAGAGGAAATTTCATGTGACGGATTTTGTTCATAAATGTGTATATTGATGGTCAAGATCATGTTGGAATGCGTATTATTGAGCCAAGCCATAAGCAATCGAAAGAACTTATTATTTTATTGATCGTCCGTATTTATCGCTATTTTTGCTAGAGACTAGCAAATCGCTAGTTGGGGGGTGTGATTCGGGTTCAATATTACATATTTAACCCCCCCCCCCATTTAGCCCTATTTTGTGCTCATATGATGCTAGATTTATCTCTAATTCATACATATTTTCTACACATTTATTTATTGGAGAAAACACACTATTTGAGCACAAAACAGCATTTAACGTTGCAATTCTGCACATTTTATATTTTTCCTAGCTTGGTATCGATCTCACGATTCCAACGACTATTTATTTGTATTTTTCTGAGATCTGTGCTAATTACTGTGTATTTTTGAATGTAGAATACCAATAAAAGGGGGAAATACGCAAGAAATACGGCAGAAAATACGAAATACGGGCCACGTGGCCAAATCGTGGCCGCACAATATTCATCCGACGGCCCAGATCAGACCGATATGATTTCCAAACCAAGATCTGAGCGGGCGAAGTTTCGTCCGTTCGATTAAGATCGAACGGCGCACAATCAACCCGCACGAACGCAGACGGAAGCGGCAACGAGCACACGTGGCGCGATAGGGTTCGTTGAGATTCGATCCATCGGCTGCAATGCAAGGGAGACGTGGATATTGCCCAACCGTTCGATGAGGATCGAACGGCTGTTGACAGCCGACCCAGCGAAAGCGGCGGAGCGCTCTACGGGACGCGTGGCGTGATCTGCTGCGACGCCCGCTCGATCGGACGGCGGAAACGACGCCTTACTCAAATTCGAAGACAGCAGCGGGTTAGGCAACGTGGCATCGTACGAGCGGTCGGATGAAGATCTGACGGACGAAAACGAAGCCAACCCGCATTCGCATTCTTAACGGGCGCAGCGTGCTTTTTAAAGCACACATGGCGCCCGTACGTTGAATCCCGCAATTTCGAAGCCCGATCGGACGGTCCACATATGATGCGGTTTGGATGAGCGGCTGAGATCGCTCAGCAGCTTAATGGATGCGGGTTTAGACCCGTTAGCGCTCCCCAAACCCGCAATCTCTTTATAAAAGGTATTTTAGGGGTTTTTTGGGCGTATACAAGCAGATTGGGGCGTATTTTGGGCGTATTGGAGGCTCTAGAAGCCGTATTCTCCCCCTGAAAAATTCTGTAAAATTCCAGAGGCTTGTTTTATTATTTTCAGAGAGTTTGAAGTTTTTTCAAGGAGAATTGGTGATATTTTCTTCAACTTCTATCCCGTATTTTGGTGTTTTCTATTGTATTTTGCTATGAACTTGAAGTATTTTGTTATGAAACTTGTTTATTATTGCACGATGAGTAGCTAGAACTTATTTGTGCATGGTATGGAGTAGTTAGGGGATATTATTCGTGTTTATTTGGTTGAAATTCCTTGTGCTAAATCGTTAAACGTCGCTAAAATTGTAATCTTTGTTCGTAAATCGGCTTTTTTAGATTCCAAAAGAATTAATCTAGTTGATGATCGCCCCAAAAGGGTGAGATTTGATCTCCCCAAAAGGGAGTTTCATACCGTAGTTTTGATCTCTCCAAAAGAGAGTTTCATATCGTATTATAACTTTAGCGACGATCTTTTTGAATATCGTGTTTGAACCCCCAAAAGGGCATCTTCCGATGAGTTGCTCCCAAAAGGAGAATTCATTGAGTTATATTGTGTATTTTCCGGTGAATTGCTCCCAAAAGGAGAATTCATTGCGTTATACCTATCAACCAAATTAATACGAATCGTTGATCCTAACGAACCCATACCATGTGCATACTTTTTATAGATATTTGTTCTCACGTATTTTCCTTGTTCGTATCATTCACGTATCCCCATTCACACCACCATCACCACCATTAAAAGTGTTTAGTTTCTCTTCGTTGGCTTTCTATTTGATTTGAACTGTGGTTGCAACAGATTTCTTCCCGTGGATTCGACATCTGGACTCCCAGATTTTACTACTTGTACAGACTCTTGCACTTGAGAGAGAGCACCTTTCGGAGCCCACCAAGTTTTTGGCGCCGTTGCCGGGGAGGAATGGTTTGTGACTACGGTTTATTTCATTTAGAGGACCTTCGGTGAGATCTTTCCACTTTACTGTACATAAACTTTTTTTATTTTATTTTATTTTATTTCAAAATGGAATATATGAACTTCTATTGCACAAACAATCTTTATGATGCACGATATGCAAATGCACACAAACATAGAATGGAAAAGCTCAAAATTGTTAATTTTAATCAAACTGACTGTGAAACTTTCTTTCAGGCCTGGAGGAGGTTCACAAATATCGTATCGAGCTATCCGCAGCATGGTTTCACAAATGAAGAACTTATGGAGTTCTTCCTAAAAGGACTACAACCGCAGTTGCAGGAATTATTGGGAGGCATGACTCCGACAGTGGCATGGGATTACATGGAGTCTCTGCAAGAAAACGAAGAAACCGTGGAAGAGACTCCAGAGAGCGATTCAACGAAGCCTTCGTGCCTCGATCAAGAAGAGCAAAGCGTAGACGTACCTCTGCAATCCTTGAAAGAGGAAGCTTACCAGATTATTCGGACACAGGAGGCCACATCCCATCAATTCCAGGAGAATTTCCTTGCTCGGAGTCGGCAGATTCAAAAATCTATTGAAGATCTTAATTTGATTGCCACTTGCTTAGAAGAAAGTAAGGCTTTTGAAACTCAATTTCAAGAATCTAATACGAGTTCATCTTCTATTGCAGGAATATCGAGCGAGCCATGTCACGTTGATGACACGAATAAAAATATCCACATGGCAGAAAGTGTGTGCAAAAGAGAGGACGAGCTAGCAATTTTGGATGAACGAGAGGAGGAGACAGCTAGGGACAAGGGTTTTGAGATTATCGCCATGGAGTCAGAACCATGCCCTCCTCCAGTTTTGTCCCAAAATCATTTACCCCTCTCCCCATTGATCGAGCATCGTACAGAGAGTAGTGCAAATCTTTCAGGGAGTAGTCGTCAACTTATTTTAATTTCTTCCACTTATTTTGATGACTACATTTGGAATAATTTTATTTCGAAGAATTTTAAATTAATTTGGACTGACATAACTCATCTCTCGCAGGACATTGGCAAACAGCTTATAGAGATGCTTGGAGTTGTGTTGCTGGGGTCCAAATTAGCTTTAGGAGGAAGAATAATCGCCGAGGAGCGCAAGGAGCAAATTGAACAACTTCCTCCACCATCAAAGATTCGGGATCCGCCATTTGATCACGGTGTGTTCTTTCCAGTAGTGTAGTTTTTATATGCTTTCTAGGTTGCTTGCTTGAATAAACTCGTACCTCTTCCGACATTGAGGACAATGTTCATCTTTAGTTGGGGGGTGTGTATGAGACCTTAGGAATTTTTTTTTTTTGAGAAGAATAAATCGCCAAATCTCATCATTTTAAAACTCATTCATATGCCTCTAATGCGGATGATTATACATTAATTGTGTTCTAAAAATTGTTTATGGCTTGATTAATTATTTTTCCTTCATGGAATTGCCGTTAATATGCTATTCATGAAAATTTTCAATTTCCATGATTAATATCTCGAAATAGTTTGAATTTGTTTCATGCATGCTAATGTGATGGAAAAAGCTTAAGTATAACGATTTTTAAGAATAGTCTTCAAGTTGAAGAGGAATTTGGCCATGGTCGTTAATGTTTATGTTTGAAAATATGGGTGTTGAGTTGCTTACAAAGAAAAAAAAAGAAAAGAAAAGAAAAGAAAAACGATGAAAAATGAATGAATAAGTATGTCACTAATAAATAACTTGGTTGGCTCGAGTAGTACAGTCCGAGGGATCCTTCTTGGCCTAATGCCCTATGATCGTCTGATTTGGGAGCCATTGACTGGAAACTCACTCATTTGATGGAGCGATCCAAGTTATACTTTTTTCTGCGAATGTTGCTTGATGCGCGTTACGCGGAACGAATAAAAAGAAAAGAATGGTGAATATACTAAGCAACTTCAATACCCATGATTTGAATGATTGTTTTGATAGGCCAATTTCTTGGAAACACGAAAACTAGTATTTAACGACGTGTTATACTTTCGCTTGCACAAAACGATGCTTGCATGTTGTTTATTCATACTAAATTAGAGAAAATTTCATGTGACGGATTTTGTTCATAAATGTGTATATTGATGGTCAAGATCATGTTGGAATGCGTATTATTGAGCCAAGCCATAAGCAATCGAAAGAACTTATTATTTTATTGATCGTCCGTATTTATCGCTATTTTTGCTAGAGACTAGCAAATCGCTAGTTGGGGGGTGTGATTCGGGTTCAATATTACATATTTAACCCCCCATTTAGCCCTATTTTGTGCTCATATGATGCTAGATTTATCTCTAATTCATACGTATTTTCTACACATTTATTTATTGGAGAAACACACTATTTGAGCACAAAACAGCATTTAACGTTGCAATTCTGCACATTTTATATTTTTTCTAGCTTGGTCTCGATCTCACGATTCCAACGACTATTTATTTGTATTTTTCTGAGATCTGTGCTAATTACTGTGTATTTTTGAATGCAGAATACCAATAAAAGGGGGAAATACGCAAGAAATACGGCAGAAAATACGAAATACGGGCCACGTGGCCAAATCATGGCCGCACAATATTCATCCGACGGCCCAGATCAGACCGATACGATTTCCAAACCAAGATCTGAGCGGGCGAAGTTTCGTCCGTTCGATTAAGATCGAACGGCGCACAATCAACCCGCACGAACGCAGACGGAAGCGGCAACGAGCACACGTGGCGCGATCGGGTTCGTTGAGTTTCGATCCATCGGCTGCAATGCAAGGGAGACGTGGATATTGCCCAACCGTTCGATGAGGATCGAACGGCTGTTGACAGCCGACCCAGCGAAAGCGGCGGAGCGCTCTACGGGACGCGTGGCGTGATCTGCTGCGACGCCCGCTCGATCGGACAGCGGAAACGACGCCTTACTCAAATTCGAAGACAGCAGCGGGTTAGGCAACGTGGCATCGTACGAGCGGTCGGATGAAGATCTGACGGACGAAAACGAAGCCAACCCGCATTCGCATTCTTAACGGGCGCAGCGTGCTTTTTAAAGCACACGTGGCGCCCGTACGTTGAATCCCGCAATTTCGAAGCCCGATCGGACGGTCCACATATGATGCGGTTTGGATGAGCGGCTGAGATCGCTCAGCAGCTTAATGGATGCGGGTTTAGACCCGTTAGCGCTCCCCAAACCCGCAATCTCTTTATAAAAGGTATTTTAGGGTTTTTTTGGGCGTATACAAGCAGATTGGGGCGTATTTTGGGCGTATTGGAGGCTCTAGAAGCCGTATTCTCCCCCTGAAAAATTCTGTAAAATTCCAGAGGCTTGTTTTATTATTTTCAGAGAGTTTGAAGTCTTTTCAAGGAGAATTGGTGATATTTTCTTCAACTTCTATCCCGTATTTTGGTGTTTTCTATTGTATTTTGCTATGAACTTGAAGTATTTTGTTATGAAACTTGTTTATTATTGCACGATGAGTAGCTAGAACTTATTTGTGCATGGTATGGAGTAGTTAGGGGATATTATTCGTGTTTATTTGGTTGAAATTCCTTGTGCTAAATCGTTAAACGTCGCTAAAATTGTAATCTTTGTTCGTAAATCGACTTTTTTAGATTCCAAAAGAATTAATCTAGTTGATGATCGCCCCAAAAGGGTGAGATTTGATCTCCCCAAAAGGGAGTTTCATACCGTAGTTTTGATCTCTCCAAAAGAGAGTTTCATATCGTATTATAACTTTAGCGACGATCTTTTTGAATATCGTGTTTGAACCCCCAAAATGGCATCTTCCGATGAGTTGCTCCCAAAAGGAGAATTCATTGAGTTATATTGCGTATTTTCCGGTGAATTGCTCCCAAAAGGAGAATTCATTGCGTTATACCTATCAACCAAATTAATACGAATCGTTGATCCTAACGAACCCATACCATGTGCATACTTTTTATAGATATTTGTTCTCACGTATTTTCCTTGTTCGTATCATTCACGTATCCCCATTCACACCACCATTAAAAGTGTTTAGTTTCTCTTCGTTGGCTTTCTATTTGATTTGAACTGTGGTTGCAACAGATTTCTTCCCGTGGATTCGACATCTGGACTCCCAGATTTTACTACTTGTACGGACTCTTGCACTTGAGAGAGAGCACCTTTCGGAGCCCACCAACTGTCTACTAAGCAGTCATGCGAGTAGTCCATCTATTAAAAGATGAAGAATATAAGCATAGTTAATTTCAGAAAAACATAATTAATTTATTCAAAAGCATAATATGGAAAAACATAAATGGCTCTCATGATAATGTTTTTTCAACAAAGATGAAAAAAACTAATCAAATAAGTCGTCTTTTTCGAAATCAACAGCAGTGAACTGGACTGGAGTATAGTTGGTCACCAGATTTGTTTCAGCTTTCTTCTTCAAGCTTTCTTTGTACAAATCTTGGAGGTGTCGTGGAGTTTTGCACACTGGACCAGTGTCCTTTCAAGCCACAATTATGGCACTTGTCTTCCCAATCCTTTCTAGGTGGGAGTGCTTGATTTCTGTTATTGTCATTTCTGCACCAAGTGATCTTCCGCCTCCCTTCATTCCTTTGCTAGTGGACTTGTCCTTTGGCCTTTTTGATTGGTCCCCCTTTGGAATTTTCACTTCCTTTTATTTCCTTTCTTCTTTTTAGAAAAAGATGTATTATGAGCTTCTTGGAGGGGGTCGTGCCAGGGGGCACATGTTATTAGTGGAAAGTAGAAGCTCTCTATGTCGTTCAGTTATAAGTAAACATGACAACAGCTCAGAATACTTAGCGAACTTTCGTTCACGATATTGCTACATCAATATGGCACCTTTTTTCATGGAAAGACGTGTAAGTCTTTTCCAGCATGCGATCATCTGAGATTTTTTCATCACACAACTTCAGGCATTAGGTGATGCTGAACAGAGTTGAGTTGTACTCAGTTATGGACTTAAAGTCCTGAAGTCTCAGGTTCTCCCACTCATAACGTGTCCTTGGGAGTATAACATCTTTCTGATGTGTATACCTGTCCTCAAGGGCAGTCCACGACACTCGTGGATCTTCAATCGTAAGTATTCAGCCTTTAGTGTCTTATCTATGTGGCGATGAATGTATATAATACCTTTCACTTTTTCAATGTCTATTGCATGCTTGTCTTTTGTTATTGTCACGCCCAGCTTCCCAAAAATGTGGAGGCGAGACGTGAGAAGGTCCGCACAAACTTGAAGCTGTGAAGCTCCAAGTCTGATAAGCGTAAAAAACACTTATTATGGCAGGTCATTGCAAAGAGAAACGAAACAACGATGATAATAAGGAAATGAGACGACATTTTATTGAATCTCCAAATGTCCATAAACAAATTACAATATCACAGAAAAGCCACCAGGCTAAAGGAAAAAGAGTCTAAGGCCCAACATGGCCTACAAAATATAACATACAAAACAAAGGTGCCACGCACCGACAACTAACAGGAATCCTAAAACATAAAGGAAACTCAACAAAGTCACCGGTGTCCACAAGACTCCTCCACAGCAAACACAACGTCCTCTGCAACAAGCTCTGGCTCTGAGTCTAACATGTGACACCCAAAAGAGAGAGGGGCACATGTCAGCAAGTCTAAAAAGACTTGTGCAAGGAAACGGAAAGAAAGGTAAACTAGCAACCTAGCAGTTATAGTATGATGCATGACATGGCAAATATAGCATGGAAGTGACAAGTAAAGGGAAGTACAAGTAGCACGTAGCAAGTATGGCATGGATAACAAGTTTTGCAAGTTTAAACACGGACAAGTACAAGTCAAGTAAATCACGTCAAATGAACACGTCAAGTAACAAATGGTAGTTGTGACATGTATTGTCAAGTAACAAGTACAGGTACAAGGGATCACCCACACATGGATGCCCTATTGCCCGCAGGCTGTAGTCATGTACAAGGGATCACTCAGAGAGTGCCCTATTGCCCGCAGGCTGTGTTCACGCATCAAGTACAAGGGATCACTCAACGAGTGCCCTATTGCCCGCAGGCTGTGTTGAGCTCGTCTTCTAGAACACGAGCCAGAAAGTGTATTTAACAAGTATGGCGTAGGGGTGCACCTAGCCGGAACAAGTAGCACTAGTATGTAGCGATGCTACGCAATCACGATGAGTATTCAAGTATGCAATGACATGAGCAGATATTCGCGTACCGTTAATAGAAATTAAACGTGACAGGCAAAATGCAATGACATGAACAGATATTCGCGTACCGTTTATTGAAATTAGACATGACAGGCAAAATGCAATGGCATGAACAATATTCGCGTACCGTTTATTTAAATTAAACATGGCAGTTAAAGATGCATGGATGACATGAACAGTTAATACGCGTACCGTTAATTGAAATTAAACGTGACATACAAGCATGATGAGGGTGACGGACCAAGCTTCGTTGTCAAGCTAGGTCAATGGCGTCTAGACGGCTATCCTTTCACCGTCTAGTCTCTTTTACGCTAAAGCAAGATAATGGCCTAAGACATGGCCCAAACCAAGAGAGGCAAGTTTCACTTGCCTGGCACCGAGGAGAACGATCAACGAAGGCACATCACACAAATTGTTATCTACGGGAATGGATCACTGTCATGGAAAAACAACATTAGAATGGTAACTAATCCGTATTCACAATCGAACCCTACGATTTCTAATGATCCATTTTATTAGGGTTTCACAAATATCAAGTGTGGGTTATGAGATTATTAAAGGAAGAATACTACCCGTGAAGAAGCGGAGGAACGAGCCGAGAACTACGGCGACGGAAGAACGATCCGGATCAGATCTGGAAATGGGAAAAATCTGGAGAAATGGGTTTGGATGAGGCTTTTGGGGATTTGATGAGGGTTTGTGGTTGAGGAGAGGTAGGATATGTGAAATGAGGGTTTGGATGATGATGGATGAGCTTGGGATGAAGGATCAATGGTTTGGGGAAGAATGTGGCTCAATGGGGGAGAAATTAGGGTTTGGGGTGATGAGGAAGAAGAAGAAAACGTTTGGGGTGTATTTATAGAAAAGTGTGGCGGCTAGGGCAAAACTAGGGTTTCCTGGGCTGATTAGTCGGTCAAAGAAGGATTGGTGGCCGACTAGCTTGGGAACTAGTCGGTCGGTTGATCAACGCAGACTGACTAAGAGTAAACAGTAGCTCGCTCAGGAAAACTGGACTATGAGTTAGTCGGTCGGTGAAGGCTTGTCAACTGACTAGTTTGAGAACTAGTCGGTCGGTGAGTGTTCATTGACCGACTAAAGGCTGAATTCTGAGAGAGATCATGGAAATGAGAGTTAGTCGGTCTGAGAAGGATTCCTGACCGACTAGTTTAGCATCTAGTCGGTCGATGGTTGTTCTTAGACCGACTAAGAGTAAACAGTAACTCCAGAATAATTGATTGAATGAACTAGTCGGTTCCAGTTGATTTCCTGACCGACTAGTTTGGAAACTAGTCGGTCGGTTGATCTTCTTGAACCAACTAACATGCACGAAATGTCTCGAAATGGAGCGCGAAGGTCCGGGATGAATTCTAAGGTTTCTAGGATCAACCTATCGCTAAGATATGATCGATATGAAGCTCGTCACGAGTGACTTACTCCGAGTTCAATGATTCTAAGGAAGAAGCTAGAAGATCACACCAAAAGGAATGAAAACGAAAGCTAGGAAATCTCAACGAGATGAATGAAAGCGAGAACTATGGAAATGGAAACCACACAAGGAGAGAACCCACCATCATAAGCAAAACACACTGATAATCCAATCATACAAAAACCAGTCGTTACATCCTACCCACCTTAGAATAAAGTCCGTCCTCGGACTTTCTAACATATATATAGTCGCTCGGGTAACTACCCTCAACCAATATCACATCATAAATTCAACCAAGTACTTTCATTTCGAGTGCTTATATATACATGCACTATAAATCAAATATTACTACCACTACACACATATTTTCACGCACATAGTACACTCATACTTATTATAGTCAATCAATTTCATACACGTATTTCAATCACATATATATAGTCAATATATTTATACAACAATAAACAATTATTACTTACTATAAGAAAATAACCAAGCCTCTCTTATTTGAAAATAATTTCACATTTTTTTGTCATTCAAATACATGCAAATATTTCACCATATTTTCACCCCACATATAGTCCTATAACTATATATTGGTATAGCCACCCACAATCGTGTGCGTAACACAACAAAGTACAAACAACTCAAACACCATACATACATCATCTGTCACTATTCACCACCACATACAATTATACCAAAGTACATAGAGTATACCCACTCAAGCTTGAGTGAGACTCAAATCATAGCAGGACATTTATATGCGTAACACAGTATCCATACACATACCCATACCACTCCAAGGCATACACATCCACGTATCACGTATTTTCACACCATATCCATCCATTTATAATTACCATATCAACACATCAACTACATACAAGTTTAAGAGATGCAATAGTCGGGTATACCTCCTGATATACACGCATACGACATCTCATAAAACAAGTAGTACCAATCAAAATTATCATTCTGTTATCATACGTATATCATACTCAAGCAAAAAATTACATACACACAACATACAAATGCCAACACCCATACCACTATATACACACCACGAAATCAACACTACGACGACATAACCACTTAACTAATGGGCCCACCAAACTATAACAAGGTTGACACAGGCAACGACAAGCTCTACGGGCTAGACAATAGGAAAGAACCGAACCTAGATCATGACGAATAGAAAGATTGAAAAACATGGGTTAAGCTAGGACGAAGATAAGGAGCCAAATTTGGTTAGGGGAATCAGGGTAAGACTGTGAATGTTTAGGTGGAAAGATAATGCAATGATACCCTTAAGGAATACGTAAAGAAGGTAGTGTAAACAACATAAGTTAAAATACGTGAATTCGAAGACCGTTGTACTTCAAAAAGTCGGAGTCCTCGTTTGTATAAAATTATTTAGAGGTCGATAAACAAGTTGTTTGAAAACGAGTTTGAGACGAATATACGTAATAAGAGGAAAAGTGGTTTATTGGCTTATATAAAATCATCATGAGGAAAAAGGAAATCATTTACTCGAACATTAAAACATAGGTCAGAAATGTTATGCGGCAGCAATATAAAAATTTTGGAAAAGTTTTGAGATTCGAAGATTGAAATCAGATCAAGTATAGTGTGGAGAATTTAAGCGCATGCTAAAGGTTTTCCGAATCTTAAAACTGAAGAGAAATCCCAAATAAACCATATCGAAAATACTTTTAGAGAAATCCGGATTTGCCAACAAAAATTGATTTATACAAGATCTTAATGTACGAGCAAAACGAACGTGGTACCGATATATAAAAATAATTGAAGTCATATTTTAGAAATTATCTTAAAAGTGTGTATGGTGAATGGAAAGATAATATCTTAGTAGTATGGAAAGAGAAAAGGATATTTAAACTCATCAAGTTAGTATTAAAACTTTTAAACCATTTTATGAAGGGTCTAAGTCAGGAATGATTTCGAAATAGTAATAATTTTTTTTTAATTACAAAAATCTGAAATATGGAAAATGTTAAGCATAAAATCGACCTGCTAAAAGCCGAAGTCCAAAGGAACTTGAGAAGTTTATTAAGAGTAAGCACGAGGTGTTTTCGAATAAAATTTTAATGGCACAAGTAAGAAAAGAAATTATGAATCGAGTTAGGAAAATAGAAATACGGTTCAGAATGAAATTGGTATATGAAAAGGGACAAGACATTTATATCGATACGAAAGTATATGCTGAAAATATTATAAACTTCTAATCTAAAAATCTCAGCACAAGTTTCGATATTTAAAAACATAAATAATTTAAGTCGGCGAAGGAGCATGAAACCTTACATATATCAAAAGTGTTTCGAACAAATTTAAACTTAACGAAAGAAGAAGATCGAAGATACTTTTATGGAAATAAGGATTCGCCAAAAGAACGTGTTGGTATAAAAACTTTTGAAGTACGAGTACGACGAACCTATAATTGATATATACAAAAATTAGTTGAAGTCCATTCAGTTTGGAAAAATACCCCTAACGGTATGTAAGATAAGTGGTTAAAATAAATTTTTGTAGTTAGGAAAAAGGATGGTATATCGAACCATCAGGATAGTAATAAAGTTTAAAAAATCGAAATGTGAAAGATACATTGTTAGAAAAATAGCACAAGATAGTAATTTTAAAATTACGACCAAAAGTCTTCAAAATTCAAGAACGACTTTTAACTCCATCGAAATTTAGGGAGACATATTTAAAGAAGTTTAGAACAAAATTTAAATTGAGTGAAACTTCAAATAAGGAAAGCATTCGAAAATAACTTTGGAAGAATCAAGATTTGCAGCGGAAAACATTTGAAAGATCAAGGATAATTGTAATGAGGTGGTCATGTGAATTGAGGACAAGGGAAGTGGTTACGGAAACGTAATTTTCCAAAAATCTGTAGTCGGGAAAATGTTTGAACATAACTTTGATTTGTTGAAAGCTGAAATCATCTGTGACTAGAAAAGTATATTAAGGGAGCGCGACGAGTCATTTGAATAGCATAAATAAGAAAGGAAAATTCATAAATCGAATTTGGAAAATAGAATTGCGGCTCAGAATTAAATCGATTTATGAAAAGGGACAAGATATTCAAATAGGTATGAAAGGTATAGGCTGTAAAACATTATAAAACAGTAATCAAAATCTCGTCAAAACTTTCGAATTTCAAAAATTAATTTAAGTCAACGAAAGAGTACGAGATATAAGTATACATATAACAATTGAAATTCCATTTAGCTTGGAAAAGATTTTAAAGTATGTATGCTATGCGATTAAAATGGATCTCATAGTTAGAAAATGGTACATCGAATTTTCCAAAATAGTATTGGAGTCTTTAAACCGAAATGCGAAAATATAGACAAGAAAATGGTTACGAGTTAGCAATTATAATTACAACCATTAGACTCCGAAATCTACAAGGAATTTGACTCAATCGAAAAGTGAGAAATTTTAAGTATATACGTAGCGGGTTTAAAACAAAATTTAAACTTAACAAAAACTTTAATAAGGGAAATCGAAAAATAACTTTAAAAGAAATTAAGCCTTGCGAACGGGGACCTTCGAAGGATCAACGATTATCGAAACGTGGTGGTCATGGGAATCGAGGCAAGGGATTTGGTCGGATGATCAAAACATAAATACGCCTAGGTTATGACTTAGGAAAATCTACGGAAACTCCTACGGTCAACCAACTAAAGATTATGGAACTAAGCACTAAGACTTCCCTAATGGCTAGACAGCGATGAAATGAGTTCAGCTTGGTCCGAAATCGATGAACCCAAGCGAGAGACCAAAGAATTCTAGAAGTCTACCCTAGTCAAAGCTAGACAGGAACCACTAAGGTAACTCCTACGACGACCAAATCAACTCCTAGCGGGGAGTCTAACTAACAATCAGGGGCCTCTAACTAGCAAGCACGGACGTCTAACTAAGTCTTCCTACCACCTAGTGACATAGGAAAACTACTAGACTCAAGGCTTATAAATTGGATGTTCTAATTTATTTAATGGACATTCCATAATTATTATCATTGTTCCGATAGTTCACATTTGCAAATGGACCTGCATGGGCCACCAATAAAACCTGTCACGCCCCGCTTCCCAAAAATATGGAGGCGAGACGTGAGAAGGTCCGCACAAACTTGAAGCTGTGAAGCTCCAAGTCTGATAAGCGTAAAAAACACTTATTATGGCAGGTCCTTGCAAAGAGAAACGAAACAACGATGATAATAAGGAAATGAGACGACATTTTATTGAATCTCCAAATGTCCATAAACAAATTACAATATCACAGAAAAGCCACCAGGCTAAAGGAAAAAGAGTCTAAGGCCCAACATGGCCTACAAAATATAACATACAAAACAAAGGTGCCACGCACCGACAACTAACAGGAATCCTAAAACATAAAGGAAACTCAACAAAGTCACAGGTGTCCACAAGACTCCTCCACAGCAAACACAACGTCCTCTGCAACAAGCTCTGGCTCTGAGTCTAACATGTGACACCCAAAAGAGAGAGGGGCACATGTCAGCAAGTCTAAAAAGACTTGTGCAAGGAAACGGAAAGAAAGGTAAACTAGCAACCTAGCAGTTATAGTATGATGCATGACATGGCAAATATAGCATGGAAGTGACAAGTAAAGGGAAGTACAAGTAGCACGTAGCAAGTATGGCATGGATAACAAGTTTTGCAAGTTTAAACACGGACAAGTACAAGTCAAGTAAATCACGTCAAGTAAATCAAGTCAAATGAACACGTCAAGTAACAAGTGGTAGTTGTGACATGTATTGTCAAGTAACAAGTACAGGTACAAGGGATCACCCACACATGGATGCCCTATTGCCCGTAGGCTGTAGTCATGTACAAGGGATCACTCAGAGAGTGCCCTATTGCCCGCAGGCTGTGTTCACGCATCAAGTACAAGGGATCACTCAACGAGTGCCCTATTGCCCGCAGGCTGTGTTGAGCTCGTCTTCTGGAACACAAGCCAGAAAGTGTATTTAACAAGTATGGCATAGGGGTGCACCTAGCCGGAACAAGTAGCACTAGTATGTAGCGATGCTACGCAATCACGATGAGTATTCAAGTATGCAATGACATGAGCAGATATTCGCGTACCGTTAATAGAAATTAAACGTGACAGGCAAAATGCAATGACATGAACAGATATTCACGTACCGTTTATTAAAATTAGACATGACAGGCAAAATGCAATGGCATGAACAATATTCGCATACCGTTTATTTAAATTAAACATGGCAGTTAAAGATGCATGGATGACATGAACAGTTAATACGCGTACCGTTAATTGAAATTAAACGTGACATACAAGCATGATGAGGGTGACGGACCAAGCTTCGTTGTCAAGCTAGGTCAATGGCGTCTAGACGGCTATCCTTTCACCGTCTAGTCTCTTTTACGCTAAAGCAAGGTAATGGCCTAAGACATGGCCCAAACCAAGAGTGGCAAGTTTCACTTGCCTGGCACCGAGGAGAACGATCAACGAAGGCACATCACACAAATTGTTATCTACAGGAATGGATCACTGCCATGGAAAAACAACATTAAAATGGTAACTAATCCGTATTCACAATCGAACCCTACGATTTCTAATGATCCATTTTATTAGGGTTTCACAAATATCAAGTGTGGGTTATGAGATTATTAAAGGAAGAATACTACCCATGAAGAAGCGGAGGAACGACGCCGAGAACTACGGCGACGGAAGAACGATCCGGATCAGATCTGGAAATGGGGAAAATCTGGAGAAATGGGTTTGGATGAGGCTTTTGGGGATTTGATGAGGGTTTGTGGTTGAGGAGAGGTAGGATATGTGAAATGAGGGTTTGGATGATGATGGATGAGCTTGGGATGAAGGATCAATGGTTTGGGGAAGAAGGGGGCTCAATGGGGGAGAAATTAGGGTTTGGGGTGATGAGGAAGAAGAAGAAAACGTTTGGGGCGTATTTATAGAAAAGTGTGGCGGCTAGGGCAAAACTAGGGTTTCCTGGGCTGATTAGTCGGTCAAAGAAGGATTGGTGACCGACTAGCTTGGGAACTAGTCGGTCGGTTGATCAACGCAGACCGACTAAGAGTAAACAGTAGCTCGCTCAGGAAAACTGGACTATGAGTTAGTCGGTCGGTGAAGGCTTGTCAACCGACTAGTTTAAGAACTAGTCGGTCGGTGAGTGTTCATTGACCGACTAAAGGCTGAATTCTGAGAGAGATCATGGAAATGAGAGTTAGTCGGTCTGAGAAGGATTCCTGACCGACTAGTTTAGCATCTAGTCGGTCGATGGTTGTTCTTAGACCGACTAAGAGTAAACAGTAACTCCAGAATAATTGATTGAATGAACTAGTCGGTTCCAGTTGATTTCCTGACCGACTAGTTTGGAAACTAGTCGGTCGGTTGATCTTCTTGAACCAACTAACGTGCACGAAAAGTCTCGAAATGGAGCGCGAAGGTCCGGGATGAATTCTAAGGTTTCTAGGATCAACCTATCGCTAAGATATGATCGATATGAAGCTCGTCACGAGTGACTTACTCCGAGTTCAATGATTCTAAGGAAGAAACTAGAAGATCACATCAAAAGGAATGAAAACGAAAGCTAGGAAATCTCAACGAGATGAATGAAAGCGAGAACTATGGAAATGGAAACCACACAAGGAGAGAACCCACCATCACAAGCAAAACACACTGATAATCCAATCATACAAAAACCAGTCGTTACAGTTATTGTGGCTAGAAGGGATTGGGCTCGCAAGTGGAATTTAATATCCAGCTACCAGCTTAAATAATTCTTTCTCGATGCATCCAGAATTTCGAATTTGACGCTTGCGGTTTTTGCCATTTTATCAAGAAAAGCACAATTTTGCATGAATTAATAATACTAAAAACATTATTTCATGCATAGGCAATTTTAAATGAATAAACTAATTACGTGGATCGGCCAGTCGCCACATAAAAGATAATGTCACAAAGTCCATATTACAGTATATTTTACACAAAAAGAAGTAGAAAATTACAACTTTGGAAACCACAATGGTCCCATGAAAGTCTTCATCTTCATGAGTGGCCTTTGCCTCCATGAAAATAGCCATCGTTCTTAGGCATTACATATTTTTTCTCACTAAATTTCTCTCAAAACAAAAAGAAAAGTGCATGAAAAGTAAAATCTGGGACTAAACAGCCTATCCAAAACCGCAATTAGCCATTCATGCAAAATTTGTTCTTAGAAAACATCACAGGCAATACAGATTCAACAGGATAAAAACATCATATTTAATGCTTAATAATTAATCGGACCACGGGCTATGTCATACACCGTTAGGTTAGTTAACTAAACACAGAGCAGTCACAGGATCTTCATAATTATTAAGCTAATGATCGCACAACAAAGCATAAAAATTATCCCAGAATATGTGGCAGAAAAATGTGATGCAAAGCATATAAATATGATCCAAAATACAGGTACCATATATGATAATATGCGATGAATAAGTTGTGCATATAGGGGTCGATTCAAATAAAATTGAATGGTGCCCTTAAATAATTTGTTTTGTAAAAGGAAAGATTTCCTTTTATGACCCTTATTATTCCCCAAAAATCCACGTATGCCCCATGGAAAATCCTCATATGCCCCCTTGTAAATCCTCATATTTTCCCAATTTTTTTCCATATTTTTCATTTACTTTTGGCCCTATAGCCAACCCTTTTTTCTTTTCATTTCTTTTTTAATAAAATTTCCGGTCTAAGCCTCGCAGCCTGGGCTGTAGACTTCAGGCCCGCAGAAATAAGGATTTTTTTTCTTTCTTTTTTCCGGCCTGTGGGCTTGGAGCCCACGGATTTTTTTGTTATTTGGTCTGGGCCAAAGGCCTAAACCTATTTGGATGAGCGGCTGAGTTTCTCCACCGCTCCCCATGGCGGTGTACCGCTGGGCTGTCGGCGGTGCTGGCATTAGGGTAAATTTTTTTAAATAATCCCTATCATAGGGTATTGCCACCTCTCACGGTGGCAATGTGCCAGATAGGGGCCGGTGGGGCTTTGGCCGCCGACGGCATGAGTGCTGCCGGCGGCGAGGGGTTATGGCAAAAAAATTAATATTAAACCCCTATTGTGGGTTTTGCCACCGCGAGAACATTGGCGGAGTGAGGGGAGGGGCAGGGGCAAAACGCGACAGCTGGTGGCGGGGGAGCCGCGGGCAGTGCGTGGGATTAGGGTTTTTGTGTGCTTTTTCGTAAATCCCTAGTTTTAGGGTTTCGTCACCGCGCTAGGGTAGCGACGGGGCATGAGGTTCCAAGGGGTGGGGCGTTGTTACAGCGGCCGGCAGTAGGGGTACCAGTGGCGAACCGTGACTTATGTATATATTTGTTGTAAACAGATAATATGGGGTTTGTATTGGGGATTATAGCTTATCTATAGGATAAGATCATATCATTATATCTCATCTGTGTACTGCTCATCCCTCTTCTATAAATAAAGGACATGGTCTTCTCCCAGAGCTAATGCTTCATAACAAGTTATCAACACGAGCCTCTAAAAATTCAAAAAACATGTTCACTACGAAAGCAATGAGAAGGCACAGATCCACAAGCGTGGCTTCGTCTACCACACACGGATTTTGTCTTCCACGCGAGGGCTTCGTCTTCCACGCGTAGACTGTTGAGTATTGGACTTCTCCCTACTTGGTGTTAATGATGAGTAAACATATATACTTGTGAGTAATCCCCTATTTTGCAGTTAATCCATTGCCTAAGCTTATTATGAAGATCTACTTGCAATGGATGACACTCAAAGATCATTGAAAGCAAATGAAATTGATTGGATGATCGTAGATGGTGATTGAAGCTCCTAGAAGACTTCAAGCTCATGCTTTGGATAGAAGAGAAATTTCATCAAATGTAACTTTCTGATATCTCTTCGAGTATGTAGCTTAGAAGTAGAACATTTTTGGAGCACACACACATCTTCATTTTAGTCTTAGGATATCAATAGACCAACCTTCCTTAGACTCCAATTCATTTCAATCTAGATTATGCATGTCATGTTTATAACAGTCGACTACTGAACGTTTTACAGTCGCATGTCTCAAAAACAGTCGACTGTGTTGTGTTCTACAGTCGCCTGTTATGCACAAACTATTACAGTTTAGTTTTGGGCTTCTCTACTTTAACTTTCACAGGCGACTCATGAACGATTCACATGAGCCTGTCCAAATGATAGTCGACTATGTTTTGTTAATCAGTCGCATGTCTGTCTTTAGCCCAAAATGTATCTCTCTGTTTATTCTGGCCAGTCGACTTTTGTTGGATTTACAGTCGACTGTCCAATGGAACAGTCGATTGTCAATGCTTCAACAGTCGTCTGTCTGTGAGCATATTTGATGACTCAACTCTCTGGAAAATCTCAGGGTTTTGACAGTCGTCTATAGAAAGAATTACAGTCGCCTGTTCAGATTAACAGTCGAGTGTCTTCTCTTCATCAGTCGTCTGTCCTGTTTTCCCAGACGTTTTCCAGATTCCTTCAACTTACCAAACTTACGGCCAGTCGCCTGTAGGAGGATTTACAGTCGCATGTTTGTTCAACAATCGACTGTCTATGCTTCATCAGTCTAATGCCCACGTGGTAAGCCCCCATTATGAATTATCACCTACCCTCTCTGACTGTGCAACAGCCGACTGTGAATTCTTCAACAGTCGACTATCGCGGGCCCAGATTCTATCCGTTGAGTTTTTCCTCACGGATTTCAAAGGGGTTTTTGCTGTTTTCGGTTGAGGGTTTTGAGAACCTATATAATGAGCCTCTACTGTTCCTTTGGGAAAAAAATTGATCTTCCAACTCTTTAGCTAAAATATTAAAGCTTTCATTCTCAAGATCAAAGCTCTCAAATCTTAAAGCCCTAAGAATTCCAATCTTCAATCCCTTGCTCTCCAACCTAGAACCAAAGAGATATCTTCTAAGCATTTGGTGCAGTCAAGAGAAAGGGCTTTCCTCTCTTCCAAGAGAGTCTTTCAACACACAACACACTTCTCCTTCAAGTTCTACTTCAAGGCATAGGTGATTGTAAGTGTTGCTTAATTTCATAATTCATAACTTTCGTTGTTTGATTTACTCTCGGGTTGTGAGAGTGGTTTGTTTACTCCCAAGTTGTGGGAGTCAAGGTCATTCGAATGTATTTCGATTTCACTTGTAGGGTTGCTACAAGTGGGTTTTAAGGAAACCTCAAGTTAGGGTTCTAACTTGGGTATCCGGTTGTTAACCGGGTGGAAGGGACGTAGGATTACCGGGACCAAGTCGGGAAGTGACTTGGGTAATCCGAACCCTTGAAACATCCTCGTGTTTGCATTTGTTTCATTTTGGGTTTATTTCTATTCCGCACTTTTTTGTTGGTTAGGAATTTAAATTGGTGTAACTCTCTTTTTAAATTGCATAAACACTATTCAACCCCCTTCTAGTGTTTTTCCCATAGCCAGTGTCCTTACAATTGGTATCAGAGCGCAAGGTTATTGCTATGGCATCCAACAACAACAACATTCCTCCACCGACTTCGTACAACAATCAAGATCGTGATGGAGCGTCCACTCTTTTTGAAGGTCAATCCACGGTGCGTCCTCCGTGTTTCAATGGCAAGAACTTTGGCTATTGGAAATGCCGGATGGACACGTTCCTAAGGAGTGCTTCACTTTGGAGAACTCTCCACAAGGAATACGTCGAGCCCACCGAAGAGGATTTCGAAAAATGGACGGCTTCTGAGAAATCCGTCGAAGTCAACAACGCAAAAGCAATGAACGCTCTTCATTGTGCGTTGGACCCGAATGAGTTCAACAAGATATGCACATGTAAGAGTGTATATCAAATTTGGAACCATCTCGTCATTACCCATGAGGGAACGAACAAGGTAAAACTTTCTAAACTCTATGTTTCTGTGCAAAACTTCGATATGTTTCATATGCAGGAAAATGAAAGCATAGTGTCACGCCCCGCTTCCCAAAACGACGGAGGCGAAGCGTGACTAAGGCCCGCTTAGGTCGGAGCTGTGAAGCTCGGACCCAATAAGCATCTGTAGGGGTACCATTTAAAAAGTTTCAGGTTCTTGCATTTATAAAGTTCGAAACAACAGAAAGTACAGAAAGGAAGTTGCATTCATTAAATTAGAGATATAATATCCAACGAGTACAAAGTCTAAAAAGAAGCCTAAGCATGGCAACCAACTATCTAAAAGCAAACTAAAAGCAGTAACCTCTGAAAGTGACGACTAAAAAGACCTCAAGGTCTGGTCCTCGTCAGGCACGTACTCTGGGTCGATGTCCTCAGCTCCACGTACTCCAGTAAGTCTGCTTCGTCCACGAACTCTGGCTGAACACCTGACGTACAGCACCCAAGAGAAAGGAACTGTACGTCAGGTAAAGTCTACAAGAAGGGTTAGACTTTACTGCAAGTGCACCGAACTTTAAACAACGGTTTACTGGTTGATTAGCATGCTGAGGTTCTATTACACAACAGTTTACTGGTTGATTAGCATGCTGTGGTTATAACAGAGTAACACAACAGGAAGTAACGCAGCAGGAAAGTAAAACGGGACAGGTAGTAGTCGTAGCATGTGCTACCAACTACGGGACTAACCTACAGGTGTCAAGACAAGTCGAGACGTGACGGGACAAGACGAGACAAGACAAGTGAGACACGAAAGGGTTCACGCCTTACGGTTCGAGGGGGATCAGACCCTCTTGCCGTGAGCACGCTCAACCCAACCCCAAACCCCAAGGAAGACAAGACAAGACAAACAGTACAAGGGATCACTCGCTCTAGCTTGGCGAGTGCCCTATTGCCCGCAGGCTGTGTATCAGTACAAGGGATCACTCTCCCTAGCTTGGAGAGTGCCCTATTGCCCGCAGGCTTTGAATCAGTACAATGGATCACTCGAAGAGTGCCCTATTGCCCACAGGCTATGCAAGATGGGATGGGACGTGACAAGACGGGAAGGGTTATTCTAGGGTGTCCACACACACGCACACACATGATAGCCCTACGATATCAAAAGTTGTTGTTGTTGGGCTCAGACTTCGTCGTCAAGTCTGAGCCGTCAGGGGTCGTCTCGGACGCTATCCTTTCACGTCCGGTTCTATTTGTTCACAGTTATTAGTTCTAACCAACTAAGGCCTAAGCACGGCCAAAAGTGCAAGTGGATACACTTGCCTACGTTGGCGAGTGTGTCGTCCGTCCGGGGCATCTCGTCCAGGCGTCGCGTCCGCGGTAGTCCGTCTGAAATAGGGTCACGTCGACGGTGTCAGGTCGCGATTTTCAATAAACCTATTTAGGTTTTGTTTCTAGGTCTTCGGGACTACCCTAATCGTCAAAGTCACAATTTTGGTGTTTTATCAACCTAAGTCGACCACTATCCTATGTGCACAGAAAATTTGTCCGATGGTCAATTTCTACAGTGAGCAGCGTTTTACTGGTGCGGAAAGGTAAATTTAATTATTGTTGTCCAGTTTTAATTAGGTTTTCTATACTACGATGTGGGTTGTAGGACGATGATGGGGTACTAACCGTTGATGTAACGAATGTGGGTGGCGACGACGTGTACGTCCTCTAACAGCGACACGTGCCTCGGGGTTTACTGTCACAACCTTAAGAACTCCGGCGTGGTCGTAAGGAAAGCGAGACCATCTCTGCATCATAAGATTTATAAAACATTAAACTAGGAGATTTACTAATTATAATAATATTACAATCTAACACATATATTTATACTATTTATATATATTAAACTAACATACATACCCTTGCATGTTAACCTAAAGTAACTATTCACAAACCTATGTTACTGCTACATTTATTAAGGGTCACGCATGCCGCTAGCATTTAAACACGTTGGTGTAGAGTTAACATCAGAACTAACATTATTTAATTGGAACCTACACATCACTACTAACTAGAAAATTATATAAGATTATAGGCTGATATTATAACAGTACCATCTAATATCAACCCCACTTACAGTAGGCATATTAATAAAGAGAAGCAACTCACCGTTCTAAGAGTACGGTGTCCTCGTGAGCGTCGAGATGCCAGTGTGCTGTCAGTAGGGACGACGGCAAACGGCTGAGGGGAGGTGACCGGAGAGGGGTCGCGGGACGTCGACAGGGCAACGATGTGAGGCCCGTGCGTGGGTCTGGTGGCGAGTTCTGTGGAGGGGGGTCGGCAGTTTCAGAGGGTCTCGGGGAGGAAGACGATGTGCTGACGAATGGAGGCTGCAGCGGGCTCTTGGAGGCGGGGTTGAAGACGGTGAGCGGTGACTAGGCACTGGGCATCTAGGGATCTCTGCAGGCGGTGCCAGAGTGAGGAGGAGCAGGTCGGAGGTGAGGCAGCTAGGCAACGGCGGTGCGGGAGCGATGTGTCGAAGGCGATGAGTCGAGTACCGGAAAGCGAGTGGCGGGGTCTGTCCGTGGGAGAGGCAGAGGCTTGGGAAACGGGAACTGGGCTGCGAGGCGGTGATCGGAAAGCTGGGCAGCGGTGCTTCTGCAGGCAGGGAAATGGGTCCGGTGGTCGGAGAAGACACCGGGGAGAGGTTGCAGGCGGTTGGAGGTGGGGTCAGACGGTAGCGGCTTGCCGTGGACGGGAGGAAGGCAGGTGGCCGGGGTGAAGAGAGGCCGGAGCAGGGAATAGGCCGGCGGCTAGCTGCTGCTTGCGTGCTTGGAGGTGAGCAAAAGTTACGACGGTGTTTTGAGATGGCGTGAAGGAGAAAGGATAGAGGCGGTTGGGTATACCTAGGTTTTAGAGTTATTATCATATATATAGTGAAATGAGAGAGAGAGAGAGAGAGCTAGGGTAGGGTCAAAATTTTATTAAAAAAATCGGTGGGAAGTGTGCGGCTGAGATTGCAGTTGTAACCTAGGCTGGCTTATAAGAGTAGGATAGAGAACATGGCTATGATATTTTAGGTTGACAGTAAGGAGTTATCATTTTTAAAAAAAATTTGTTTGATTCACTGTTTCCCTTAGAAACAAAACATTGAAACATGATTCGTTGTTTTTTAAAAAAAATTGGTTTAAAAGTGTACAGTGTATTAGGTGGGTTTCGAAAGTGCACAGACCCAATTAATATCAAAAATTATAAAAAGAATATTTTATTAATTATAATAAGATAAGCAGGTAAGTCCATAGGCGTCCGAAAATTACAAGGAAGGTACCGGGGTGATCGCGCCTCCGAGAGGGTCGAGAATACGGGATCCGCACACGCGTCTGACTACGGACAACAGTAATAAAAAAATAAAACACATAAAACGCACACGAAACACAGCTACGCGCTAAAATACGTTCGGTCAGAAAGTGACCGTTACATTCTACCCACCTTAGAAATGATTCCGCCCTCAGAATCGTTTATACTAAGACTAATTATAAAATCCATAAATACTTAAGCCTATAACTCCCATCTTCCCCACAAGGATCTCTAATCATATGACTTCAACATCGTTCCTCAACTAATCCATCATGACCCATCTTTTCACAAGACAAAGCTACGACTAAACTCACCTCCTAATACTTAGCTATATACAAATCACTACTGTTCAAATTTCCAACCCCAGGTTCTCATAAAAGGATAATAATCATATTCCCATACCACACCACTCCACTAAACATCATCGCCCGGTAACCTCCTTAATTTTCTCAATCTCTTCCCAAAATTTATCAATTGCTAAAATAATTTCCTAATCGATCACTAATCCAAGACAAAAACTCTGTCTATCTTATAACACCTTTCACCAATCAACATTCGCCGTGTCCTTAACACATTCCTTGCCATATCTTCCCATATATTTATCCGCCCAATAATCTAACTATTAAAATCACATCTCCTCCCACTTATTATGATTATTTTCAACCAATATTAAATCCGACAACCTAACCATCCATTTGTCTTAACACGTCGTGTTACTCCCAATGTCTCCTCACGTCAACTCAACAATCAAGTCTCGATGCTGATAAAAGCTCTACTCAATCTCAAGATCATCCTAACTCATACCATACTCTGTAGCCATCCCTATCTACCATTCGTCTAGCCTCAGATCTGATAGTTCTCATCTTCACGCATATAATCTCATTCAACCAGTATTCTTCATTGAGTCCGCCACACTTCGGTTTTATAAATAAGTCTTGGACAGCCCATTCTTTTCATCCAAAAGAAATCTATTCCAATATCCTTATTGTTCCAAAATCGGTTAATCATTGCTATAGCAAGTCTCATCTCTCCCTGAGCCTACCCGCAAACAAAATCCTACCACAATAATAGCTAGTCCCAAAACTATAACAACCATAACATAACATTTCTAAATGGAGTGAGAGAGAAGAGAAAGGGAAACTTAAAACCAGTGACACATTTCTAAAACATTTGAAAAAACGTGTGGAGTCGTGGTAATGGATGAGGAAGGGTAATTGATTTGTGATCTTATGAGCTAATTTCAAAAACTTTAAAGGTTTGGTTTAAAAGAAAAACAAAGTTTTGATACAATCACATGTAGTCAAAGATAAGCTATCCTATAATCGCGAAAAACTACGTCTAAGGAAATTGTCTGCTATGACCGTATTCATATACGTATGAATGCCGTCATTCAGACAACTTCAGTCATATTATGGTTAACACTGAGTACACATTCAAGACACAAAAAGGCAATTATCAGGATCCTAATGATGACACACTCATACAGGTCTACACACTCTACCTATACTCATGCATCACGACAACATCACCTACCAAGGGCCTACCCCTATACTGGAGATGGCATGGACAACTACAAGGACTAATGTCTACATAGAAGAAGAAGACCGAAACCAAAAACAACACGAAACAAGATCAAAAGGACGAAGTCAGGTAAGGCGAGGATAAGAAGATAGTCGGATGGACAGAACAAAATATTGCTAAAAATGATTTAACGATGAAAGAAGGATTTTGTGCAAAATATGGTATCATATACCTTTATATATATATATATTTATATACTTAAAAGGGAGCAGCTGTAGCAAATTAAAATTTTGGAACAAAGATAAGACGAAGGAAGGATGGGTAGGGTGAGAAACGATTGTTTTGCAAATGAAAATAAGTTTACACAAAGATCTTGAAATGTGGTCACGAAGAACATGGGACTGATATAATAATAATAAAATAATTGGAGTTCCCTCTAGTTTAGAAAATATTTTAAAAGTATGTACGGTAAGTGTTTAGAAATAGATCTTGTAGTCCAGAAAGTATAAATTGAATTATCAGAATGTTAACAAGGTTTTTAAAAAAAACTGAAAATATGAGGGATACCGTTTTGAAAATAAGTACGAGATAGTAACAATGAAAATTTCAAGAGAGTTTCAAGGAAATTAAGCTGAGCGAAGGACTTAATAAGGAATTTCGAAAATACTTTTAGAGGAAGCAGACTTGGCATAGGAAACGACTCGATGGATCAACAATACTCGTCAGGAACGATTACGTGAATCGAGAGAAAGGAAGAGATCGTATGATGGATACACTTAGGATATGATTTACGAAGCTACGATGGAATTCTTCGGTCGATCACACGAAAGGATAAAGATCAGGTAGACGCTTGAAGGCAGGGATTCTAATTATCGGGTCGTCTAAAGATCAGGAGAGCTCGGCACTAAAGTTTCCTAATGAGCTAGACTGTAACCAGGATCTAATGGGAAGGTTCCTAAGAGAATCAAGGTTAGTTCTGCTGGGTCTGAAGTCGATGAGCCCGATCGAATGACTAAAAGAAGGGCTCTAGAAATCTAACATGGTCAGAGTCAAGGGGTATTCTAGGACGAGGATGACTAAATCTTAACCAAGGCATCAGACTATCAACCCTGGGTGTCTATCTAAGTCTTCCTACCATCTAAGACTGGGAAACTAATTCAGACTTGTACGTGGATATTAAATGAATACGGTACTTTTATTGCTCCTAACTTTTGCAAGACCTGCATGGGGCACCACTAAAACCTGTCATGCCCTGCTTCCCAAAACGACGGAGGCGAAGCGTGACTAAGGCCCGCTTAGGCCGGAGCTGTGAAGCTCGGACCCAATAAGCGTCTGTAGGGGTACCATTTAAAAAGTTTCAGGTTCTTGCATTTATAAAGTTCGAAACAACAGAAAGTACAGAAAGGAAGTTGCATTCATTAAATTAGAGATATAATATCAACGAGTACAAAGTCTAAAAAGAAGCCTAAGCATGGCAACCAACTATCTAAAAGCAAACTAAAAGCAGTAACCTCTGAAAGTGACGACTAAAAAGACCTCAAGGTCTGGTCCTCGTCAGGCACGTACTCTAGGTCGACGTCCTCGGCTCCACGTACTCCAGTAAGTCTGCTTCGTCCACGAACTCTGGCTGAACACCTGATGTACAGCACCCAAGAGAAAGGAACTGTACGTCAGGTAAAGTCTACAAGAAGGGTTAGACTTTACTGCAAGTGCACCGAACTTTAAACAACGGTTTACTGGTTGATTAGCATGCTGAGGTTCTATTACACAACAGTTTACTGGTTGATTAGCATGCTGTGGTTATAACAGAGTAACACAACAGGAAGTAACGCAGCAGGAAAGTAAAACGGGACAGGTAGTAGTCGTAGCGTGTGCTACCAACTACGGGACTAACCTATAGGTGTCAAGACAAGTCGGGACGTGACGGGACAAGATGAGACAAGACAAGTGAGACACGAAAGGGTTCACGCCTTACGGTTCGAGGGGGATCAGACCCTCTTGCCGTGCGCACGCTCAACCCAACCCCAAACCCCAAGGAAGACAAGACAAGACAAACAGTACTAGGGATCACTCGCTCTAGCTTGGCGAGTGCCCTATTGCCCGCAGGCTGTGTATCAGTACAAGGGATCACTCTCTCTAGCTTATAGAGTGCCCTATTGCCCGCAGGCTGTGAATCAGTACACGGGATCACTCGAAGAGTGCCCTATTGCCCGCAGGCTGTGCAAGATGGGACAGGACGTGACAAGACGGGAAGGGTTATTCTAGGGTGTCCACACACACGCACACACATGATAGCCCTACGATATCAAAAGTTGTTGTTGTCGGGCTCAGACTTCGTCGTCAAGTCTGAGCCGTCAGGGGTCGTCCCGGACGCTATCCTTTCACGTCCGGTTCTATTTGTTCACAGTTATCAGTTCTAACCAACTAAGGCCTAAGCACGGCCAAAAGTGCAAGTGGATACACTTGCCTGCGTTGGCGAGTGTGTCGTCTGTCCGGGGCGTCTCGTCCAGGCGTCTCGTCCACGGTAGTCCGTCTGAAATAGGGTCATGTCGACGGTGTCAGGTCGTGATTTTCAATAAACCTATTTAGGTTTTGTTTCTAGGTCTTCGGGACTACCCTAATCGTTAAAGTCACAATTTTGGTGTTTTATCAACCTAAGTCGACCACTATCCTATGTGCACAGAAAATTTGTCCGATGGTCGATTTCTACAATGAGCAGCGTTTTACTGGTGCGGAAAGGTAAATTTAATTATTGTTGTCCAGTTTTAATTAGGTTTTCTATACTACGATGTGGGTTGTAGGACGATGATGGGGTACTAATCGTTGATGTAACGAATGTGGGTGGCGACGACGTGTACGTCCTCTAACAGCGACACGTGCCTCGGGGTTTACTGTCACAACCTTAAGAACTCCGGCGTGGTCGTAAGGAAAGCGAGACCATCTCTGCATCATAAGATTTATAAAACATTAAACTAGGAGATTTACTAATTATAATAATATTACAATCTAACACATAGATTTATACTATTTATATATATTAAACTAACATACATACCCTTGCATGTTAACCTAAAGTAACTATTCACAAACCTATGTTACTACTACATATATTAAGGGTCACGCATGCCGCTAGCATTTAAACACGTTGGTGTAGAGTTAACATCAGAACTAACATTATTTAATCGGAACCTACACATCACTACTAACTAGAAAATTATATAAGATTATAGACTGATATTATAACAGTACCATCTAATATTAACCCCCACTTACAGTAGGCATATAAATAAAGAGAAGCAACTCACCGTTCTAAGAGTACGGTGTCCTCACGAGCGTCGAGATGCCAGTGTGCTGTCGGTAGGGACGACGGCGAACAGCTGAGGGGAGGTGACCGGAGAGGGGTCACGGGACGTCGACAGGGCAACGATGTGAGGCCCGTGTGTGGGTCTGGTGGCGAGTTCTGTGGAGGGGGGTCGGTAGTTTCAGAGGGTCTCGGGGAGGAAGACGATGTGCTGATGAACGGAGGCTGCAGCGGGCTCTTGGAGGCGGGGTTGAAGACGGTGAGCGGTGACTAGGCGCTGGGCATCTAGGGATCTCTGCAGGCGGTGTCGGAGTGAGGATGAGCAGGTCGGAGGTGAGGCAGCTAGGCAACGACGGTGCGGGAGCGATGTGTCGAAGGCGATGGGTCGACTACGGGAAAGCGAGTTGCGGGGTCTGTCGGTGGGAGAGGCAGAGGCTTGGGAAACAGGAACTGGGCTGCGAGGCGGTGATCGGAAAGCTGGGCAGCGGTGCTTCTGCAGGCAGGGAAATGGGTCCGGTGGTCGGAGAAGACACCGGGGAGATGTTGTAGGCGGTTGGAGGATGGGTCAGATGGTAGCGGCTTGCCGTGGAGGGGAGGAAGGCAGGTGGACGGGGTGAAGAGAGGCCGGAGCAGGGAATAGGCCGGCGGCTAGCTGCTGCTTGCGTGCATGGAGGTGAGCAAAAGTTACGGCGGGGTTTTGAGATGGCGTGGAGGAGAAAGGATCGAGGCGGCTGGGTATACCTAGGTTTTAGAGTTATTATCATATATAGTGAAATGAGAGAGAGAGCTAGGATAGGGTCAAAATTTTATTAAAAAATCGGTGGGAAGTGTGCGGCTGAGATTGCAGTTGCAACCTAGGCTGGCTTATAAGAGTAGGATAGAGAACACGGCTATGATATTTTAGGTTGACAGTAAGGAGTTATCATTTTTAAAAAAAAAATTTGTTTGATTCACTGTTTCCCTTAGAAACAAAACATTGAAACATGATTCGTTGTTTTTAAAAAAAAATTGGTATAAAAGTGTACAGTGTACTAGGTGGGTTTCGAAAGTGCACAGACCCAATTAATATCAAAAATTATAAAAAGAATATTTTATTAATTATAATAAGATAAGCAGGTAAGTCCATGGGTGTCCGAAAATTACAAGGAAGGTACCGGGGTGATCGCGCCTCCGAGAGGGTCGAGAATATGGGATCCGCACACGCGTCTGACTACGGACAACAGTAATAAAAAAATAAAACACATAAAACGCACACGAAACACAGCTACGCGCTAAAATACGTTCTGTCGGAAAGTGACCGTTACACATAGCATCGATGTACGGGCATTTTACCGACAACACCAATGAATTGGAAGCTCTTGGGCAAACATACACCGAAGTAGAAAAAGTAAGGAAGATCATAATGGGGATGACCTCCAAATGGGAAAGAAGAGCTATCGCCATCGAGGAGGTCAACGACTTGAAGACTTACACAGTTGTGAACCTTATCGGGACTCTCATATCTTACAAAGTAAGACGGGAGAACCGATTAAAGATTCGAGCTATGATGAATCCTTTGGAGGCCAAGAAGAAAGCTTTGGCATTTAACGCCAATTCATCATCCTCCGATAGTGAAGAATCAGAAAACGAGATGGACTTGGGTGAAATGGCCCAAATGGCAAAGAAGTTCAAACGCTTCTTTCGTAAAGGTAAATTTCCCTCTAAGAATAAATTTGATTCTACTAATCATTTTTCCTCTCTTTTCCTTAAGTGTAATAAGCCAGGGCACATCAAGAAGGATTGCCCAATGATACGAAACAAAGAGAAGTGGAAGGCTCTGAAGTACCACAAGTCCGACAAGAATAAGATAGACAAGAAGAAAGGACTAGTAGGTACATTCGATGATTCAAGCGAAGACTCATCAAGCGAGTCCGATGATAAGAAGTGTGAAAGTGCCCACATGTGTTTCATGGCCCGAGAAGATTTACTCTCCGATGAGAGTGATTCCGACATGGATGATACCGAGGTAACTATGGATGAATTACGTATTGCTAATGAAGAATTATTTGCTAGGTATCAATCTTTAATGCTTTGATATACTAGTTTAAAGAAATTGAATGTTAGCAATCCATCCATTCCATGCATTATCAATAATGACACCATTGTTGATACTTTAACCCTTGAGAAAGCGAATTTAGCTTCTCAAAATGACACTTTGAGAAATGAGGTGAATACCCTCAAATCTCAACTAGATCAAACACATCTTAAGGATAATAGTGATCTAGTTTCATGTCACACATAATTGGGTTTAGAAAATGATTCTCTTAAAACTCAAGTGCACGAGCTCAAAGCACGGGTGTCCACCTTGGATACCAACATTTCTTCTCTTAAGGAAAAATATGAGCTCATGTCCTCCCGTATTGTGAGACTCAATAAGGGAAAAGGACAATTGGACGATTTGCTAGCAAACCAATTTCTGGCCACACATCGTGTTGGTCTTGGTTTTGTGGAAGCAAATGCATCCAATGCTCGCACCTCCTATAGTGGTGTCACTATAGACTTTGTAAGGCCATCCTCCGGTGCATCCACAAGTGGTGTCAAAGACACTATATGTAGCAAATCTACCAAGAAAAACACCACTTCACCGTCTCTTCCTTTTGACAAGAAACCCACTAAGGGTGGAAACCAAAAGAGAAGCCATGCTTACATGTACACAAACTGTCATCCACGTAGGAAATCTCCTACTTCACAAGTGGATACTCATGACAATTTTTATGCTCCACACCCACGGACACGTACAAATCCACACATGAGAAATACTCATGTACATGCTCCTATACACCCATATGCTCATTCTTACATGTATGCACATCCTCCACATGTCATGCATGACCCATATGTTTCATACAACATGCATGTTCCCAAGCATACATATAATCCTCGTATGTCCAATGCATATCCACCACCTCATTTTTATGCTAGAAACCATATTCCTAAGAAGCATGCACCACATAGAAATCTAACAACTATGCATGCAACTAGTAAAAGGACTCCCAAGATATACACCATTTGGGGTCCTAAAAATACTAGCTTAAATGATAGAAATACATATGTTGATTCCTATTTTCATAATGATGTTATTAATAATGGTAATTATGTTGGAAAGCGGAAGTCCACTTGGACTTGGCTTCCAAAGGGCTAATCCCTTTGGACCCAACAAAAATTGGGTACCATGAGCTTATGGTATACTATGTAGGTTCCCAAGAGAAAGAAAAAGAGCAATAAAGATCAAACTAGCTCTAAAAGAAAAGGATGAATTCTCGACAGTGGTTGCTCCAAACACATGACGGGAGATCCTTCATTACTCTCCGAAGTGATTAGCATCAAGAGCGGTGCAACGGTCACTTTTGGAGGTAACCAAAAGGGAACCATCATTAGAGGTAACCAAAAGGGAACCATCATTGGAGCAGGTATAGTCGAAAATCCCTCCAAACCTTTAATTACTAATGTATTTCTAGTTACTGGTTTATGTCACAATTTTATCTCCATTAGTCAACTTTGTGACAAAGGTTACAAGGTTAACTTTGAAGAGGGTATGTGTAAAATTGTTGATTCTAATTTACATGTTTTATTTACCGGTATTAGGCATAAAAATATTTATTAATTGAGCTTGCCAAAAACCATAGAACATTGCTTAGTTCCTAATATAAATGAACAACTATTATGGCATCGCCGTTTTGGTCATGTTCATTTCAAGCACTTATATAAGTTAGCTAAGTGTGATCTAGTCAAAGGTTTTCCAAAAATTGCTTTTAGTAAGAAAAACTTTTGTGATTCATGTCAAAGAGGTAAACTTAGTAAATCATCTTTTAAGCTTAAAGAAGACATTACTTCTAAGAGGCCCTAGAACTTCTTCATCTAGATTCGTTTGGGCCAACTAGAACCGCTTCTTTAGGCAATGCTCATTATGGATTAGTTGTAGTTGACGACTTCTCTAGATTTACTTGGGTTTCATTCTTAACTAATAAGAATGAAGCTTTTGAAGAGTTTACCATATTTGCAAAGAAGATTCAGAATCTCTTAGGATCCACCATTATCATTATCCGCAGTGATCATGGAGGAGAATTTGAGAATGAGTCTTTTACAAAGTTTTATGATGACACCGGGATAACTCACAATTTTTCTTTTCCTCGGGCACCACCACAAAATGGTGTTGTAGAGAGAAAGAATAGGACTCTTATTGAGTGTGCTCGTACTATGCTCCATGATAGTCATCTTCGACTACAATTTTGGGCAGAGGCGGTGCACACGGCATGTTATGTGCTCAATAAGATCATAGTGAGACCCCGAACGAACAAAACTTGTTTTGAGTTATTTTATGAAAAAAAGCCTCAAGTTAAATATTTTCGATTTTTTGGTTCAAAATATTTTATTAAGAATACCTTTGGTAATTTAGATAAATTTGAGCCAAGATCCGATGAAGGAATTTTTGTTGGATATACAACAAAACCTCTTCAACGATCGAGGAATCACTACACGTATCATTTTATGAAGATTTTGATTTTCCTCATGTTATTGATGATAGTGTAGATGTTATATGTGATTCTCTTAGTAATTTCAAGATTAATGATTCGATTATTGAGACTAACACTACTAATGTGATTGTTGAAGGTGTTCCAAGTGATGCAGGAATACCCAAAGCTTACCCAACCGTTCGCAACAATCCACATGACCAAATTATTGGAGATATTGGTGTGGGTGTTCGAACGAGGTCAAGAATTGAAGAATTCTCTCATTACGCATTTGTCTCTACCATTGAGCCAAAGAACATCCAAGAAGCATGTGAGGATAGCTCTTGGATAGTGGCAATGGAAGAAGAACTCATGCAATTCGAGAGAAATGAAGTTTGGAAACTCATTCCTCTTCCAAGTGGTCATCAAGTAATTGGGACCAAATGGATCTTCAAGAACAAGACCGATGAGAACGAGGTCATCACAAGGAACAAAGCAAGGTTAGTAGCTCAAGGCTACCGACAAGAGGAAGGTATCGATTTCGAAGAATCCGTTTACCCCATAACTAGATTAGAAGCTATTAGATTACTTTTATCTTTTGCATCTCATAAGAATTTCAAACTATTTCAAATGGATGTTAAAAGTACATTTTTAAATGAGATTGTCAATGAAGAAGTGTATGTTTCTCAACCTCCCGGTTTCATTCATGAAAAATTTCTCAACCATGTTTTCAAACTTAAGAAAGCATTGTATGGGTTGAGACAAGCTCCTAGAGCTTGGTATGATCGACTCAAGACATTTCTTTTGGATTTAGGTTTTAAAATGGGTGAATTAGATTCAACACTTTTCATTAAAGATTATGAAAATGACATCCTATTGATTCAAGTTTATGTAGACGATATTATATTTGGTTCTACTAACTTTAATCTTTGTCAAGAATTTTCTAAGTACATGAAGGATGAATTCGAGATGAGCCACATGGGTGAGCTCAACTATTTTCTTGGATTGTAAATTCGACAAATGAAGGATGGGACTTTCATACATCAAACCAATTACACAGGGGAGCTTATCAAGCGATTCGGGATGGAATCGTCTTCAAGCAAAAGGACTCACATCGTCTTCGAGATGTTTTCCATATGCTTGTATGCTAGATATCAACCTAGACCTAAAGAGTCACACTTGATTGCGGTTAAATGAATTTTTTGTTATCTCAATCATTCACTAGATTATGGGTTACTTTACCCCAAATCTAGCACATATGAGTTAATCTCAAATAGTGATGCCAACTTTGCCGGATGCAAATCCGATAGGAAAAGTACTAGTGGCACTTGCCATTTCCTAAGAAATTCCTTAGTCTCTTGGTTCTCCAAGAAACAGAACTCGGTATCATTGTCCACAACCGAAGCGGAATTTATTGCCGCGGGTCTTGCATGTGCACAGGTTCTTTGGATATGACACACACTAAAGGACTATGGTGTCAATTGTGATACTTGCCCGATCATGGTTGATAACCAAAGTGCTATATGTCTTTCCAAGAATCTGATACATCACTCCCGTACCAAACACATAGATGTGAGACACCATTTTATCAATGATCATGTAGCTAAGAAGGACAGCATCTTAGAGTACATTGAAACCCAAAAACAAATTATCGACATCTTCACAAAACCTCTTAAAGAAGATTCATTTGTGAGGTTGCATGGAGAATTAGGAATTATGGGTGAATCTGAAATTTTGGAGTTCAACTTACTTGTTATAACATCTTTTGAACTCATATCATCATGTTGCCTCTCTTCATTTGATATATCATATAGTGGTTTTAAGAAAGGCCATTGAGATTTCTGTGTTTACATGAGTTTTCAGATTGTTTTAAGAGATTTATATTATAAATGATTGATCGTTTGATATTGATTTTATGATGAGATTATGATTAGAGTATAGGTCATAGGGTGAGTTGTGCATTTCCTCCGGATTTTAACCTCACTGTGCATTTTTGGACCAAGACAGAGGACTGTCTTTCCTTCGACAGTCGACTGCCCTACTCTATCTTTTCTGTCTACAGACTGCATCTTTCGCCAGGCGACTGATGACGAATTTACAGTCGACTTTTGGATCAACAGGCGACTGCATTTTAGTCATCAGGCGCATGTCCATTTCGTCAGTAGTCTCTATTTTTATCATCAATTTTATTGATTCTCAGTCAGTCGACTGATGAGTATAATACAGTTGACTGTCTCTCGGACAGGCGACTGTATGTTACCCAACAGTTGACTGTCTGTCAACCTAAGCTTATCTCTTATCACTTCGACCAGTCGACTGACTTTTGTTCTACAGTCGACTGTCTCCTATTATGGCGGTTCGCTCATTTGATCTGAGCCGTCGATTCTTTGATCCAACGGCCCAGATTCATTTGCCCCTTCGATATTTCATCGAGAGAATTCATTTCGATCGAAAGTTTCTCTCTCCTCCGATAGAAACCGCATCGTCTCCCTAATTCAACCCCTCAGTCGATCGCTCCTCCAGTGATTTTCCGTCGTCTCGTCTGTCGATTGCCTTGCTCGGATCTCGATTGACTCTTCGTGCCTTTCGACTAGGTTTGATTTCCTCGCGTTGGTTCTTTCGCTCATTGTCTCTCTCTCTCTCGTGCGTTTTCCTTCAAAATCGTCGTTTGATTGTGCAATGGCTCCCAAGACCAAGAACAAGGGAAAAACTATTGTTTCTAAGTGCCCTAGGGTTTCCAAGCCTACCACAGCCAAAAACAAACAACCCTATAAGGCCCAAACCAAGAAAGCTGATGCTCCCTCTCGCTCCTCTTCCGGGGTTATTCTCCCTCTTTTGGGTCTTCTTCATATGAAGCTGAGCCCCTCGTCAAGCATCAGGGCAAGTGACCGGCGCCCCGCTTGCGTCGCGGCGGCACGGTATCGTTTACCGCAAGTTTCACGGTTAGTGTAGGGTGCGGGAATATCGAACTCAGGGAGGCGAGGTTGTGCTTGGGTCAGGTAGGACCAAAATCACCCCGAGGGGCGAGCTAGCCCGAATCGGTAGATGGTTGTCACGAAAGGAAATAAAAGGGTATGAACAAAAAGAAAG
The DNA here is from genome assembly GCA_030789695.1 of Scilla litardierei. Classification (NCBI taxonomy): domain Eukaryota; kingdom Viridiplantae; phylum Streptophyta; class Magnoliopsida; order Asparagales; family Asparagaceae; genus Scilla; species Scilla litardierei. Next base: position 260,731,465 of record CM061142.1, on the reverse strand, counting down.
TAAACCCGGGACTTTGGTTTCCAACCCGACGAGAGACTCTCGCCGATACGGCCTACGGGTATGGATAGCGATCGGGATTAGGGTCTAATGGTGAGACGTTGCCTCTGAAAGTGGTACCGGCGTCCCATGGGCCCGATATTCCGGTCGGTGCCCAGGATGATACACCGGACTTCCCGGATTCGATCAGTGGGCACTCCCGTGTCCATTAACACTGATCGATCCCGGGAGCACTAAGCCCGCAACGATATCTCCCGACGTCTCATCCTGCCGCTCCCGCGTGCTAGGATTCGGCGTCTACGCTAAAGGCGTGAGCTATGGCTAGGGAGTCAACCGCCAAGTTTATTCCCCCTTGGCCCAACGGTCAAAGGCGGTCTTTTTCCCGCCGATGACAATGAAACACCCCGCGTAACCGTTAGATTCCTACTCCCTATCGATTTCCTAACCCTACGGACGCATCGGGAAGAGCCCCCGAAGGGGTTTCCACCAAAATCCCAGATTTGGGAACTACTCACAAAAATTCATGAAAAAGCAATCTAAATGAAATTTAACCGTTGAAATCATAATCGGACAATTGCAATGCGGAAATAAAGGAGTAATAAAGACAATACTAAAATTTTAGAAAGATCTGAATACTTACAAAAGAGTAACAATTACAGCCGTCACAAGGAAATAAAACAGTAGAAAAACAGCAACTCCCCGTTTCTGGAACCCTAGGGGCTCTATATATAGGCCGTCGCATCAACCGATCGGTTGACAAGTCAACCGATCGGTTGATCCGTTACAAATAATATCAGAAAACGGCGAGTTTTCACCCGATCACATGAACCGATCGGGTGAGTTCTTGAGCGACCGGTTGGATCTTGGAGCGGTCGGGTGAATCAGCCGGTTGAATCGTCCGTGTCTTCAGCTCATCTTCTTCAGCTACAGATGAACCGATCGGGTGAGAGTCACCCGATCGGTTGGAATTCTGCTCGAGAAAACAGAGAACAGCCGCCCGCAGAACCGGTCTGTGAACTGTTCAGGTGACTTCTTTGTGAGCTGCGGTAGCGACCGGTTGGTGCACGCGTGCATCACCCGATCGGTTGGAGATGACCAACCGACCGGGTGAGGGGCTGAAAGATGAATACTTCGCCGTTTGACCCCCTGGATCACGCGTGACTTCTCCCGTTGCTCCGGGGACTTGGGATATCATCATTAAACGTCCCCTACATGGTCAATCCCCTGCAATCATGGACAAACAAAGAAAAGTGAAAGAAAACGGGAAAACATACGAAAACGAATAAGAGACGGCGGAAAAACACGGAGAAACACAAAAGAAAACGTGCGTGAATATATGAAATATAGACGCACGTCAAAATCCCCCAAGCTGAACTCTTCCTCGTCCTCGAGGAAGACGAGTGAGAGTAGGAGCTCGGAAGGGAAAAATAGAGAGGAAGAAAGAAAAAGAAAACTCTAAGCCCTAGATCGTCCATCAGAGCCATCAAAATCAAAAACGACACACCTAGCAAGCAAACGCCAAATCACACCACTAAACCTAGGAAAGCGAGTCCAAATAAGTGTCGTGGGTCCACGCAGTGAAGCGCGAGTGAGCGTGGCCGTGTGCTAGCAAATGGTGAAGCTTTCTACGATGTGCAATGAGGCTCGATATACACAAATCCAAGAAATGACCCAAAATATCGATCCGAATTGAATTGAGCGGCGAATATAAGTTCAATCATGCATGAGAAGAGTGGGAAAAGAAGCGTATCATGCATCGGGGACTCCACAACTAGGGTCTAGGAAATCACGCCACTATAGCCAAGATACAAGCTAAATAGCTCCTAAGCCAATTGCTTTCGATAACGACGGGGGTTGAGATGATGTGGAGAAGAACACTCGGTGCAAATTCTCGCCTTCCCTTTATTCTTGGCAAGTATGAAAATATTCACACGGGAATTTTTTTGGGTTTTGGGTATTTGCATATTTTTTTGGCTTTTTGGCTATACAATCTTTTTCTTTTCTTTCCTTTTTGGGTTTTTCTTTTCTTTTCTCCTTTTTTTTTTGAATTTTTGGGATATTGGCTATACACATGTGTACTCTCCCAAGTGGGAGAACGGTACACGACGAGGGGATTTGCACCAAGTAAAACAAAAGAGAAGTCGAAATCTAAACACTCGGGCAAAGGAGACTATTGTTGCTAAATAGAGCTTAGGCTAAATGGGGTATCCTAGTCCTTAGTTGTGGAATCCCGACGCATGCGAATTGAAGTATACGATATAAATAGCATGCATATAGAAGCAGACATTAAAAGCAAACCGCATATTCAAATCGGAGCATGACAATCTAGGGGTCATTCCTGGACAGGTATATAAAGTAAAATCACAAAGCAGAAGCACACCAAATGCTAGTCACGACACACGACTCACAAAAAGCTAAGTGGACCCACGATGCGTGAAATGCAAGAGGACTCGAAATCCTAGGGTTAGTTAGTGAGTGTGATTATCGATGCAATGCTAGGTGTGTGTGACTTTGTGGCGATTCATCATAGGATTCATTTCTAGGAGAAAGAGCTAAAGAAAGAAGGAAAAAGAAAAAAGAAAAACACGATGGAAAACGACTCAAATAACGTAGAAAAACAACACAAATGACGCACGAAGTGCGACTCCCCCAAGCTGAAGTTTGCATTGCCCTCAATGCAATATGAGTGAGTACGGGAGGGCAAGGAAAATGGGGGGAAATACGCACAGACACGAAAAGAAATGAAAACAAGGAAAACACATAGATAAAACTGAAAAAGAAAGAAAAAACAAGATCAAAATCAAACAATACGAAAATAAAAATAAAATAAAATAACACGACACGACACTCAAAAAAAAATGAAAAACAAACACACACACAAAAATGAGAAAAACAAACAAAACACGACAGCACACCAAAACAGACGTCCCCCAAGCTAGACTAGAAAGTGCTAGCGAAATGATATGATCAATGAAATCTAGATATATGCAAGGGGTAATCAGTCAGATTCACTGGTACTGGAATGGTAGGGGGAGGGGGAGGAGGGAGGGGAATAGTGAATGAAAGAATCCTCAGAGGAAGAGGAGGGTGTGCCTATGGGTGAAGGAGGGGCGACAGGCTGAAGCATGGGAGGATCGATGTGCACCGGAGGGCTGTGGTGGAAGAAGACCGTACTAGGTGGGCTGACAATTGGGTGCCAATCGGGAGGATCCAAGGGTGGTAGATGCACTAGTGGAGAATACCAAGGATCGGGGTAAAACTCCCAAGGAAGGTGAGACGGGGTATAGGGTACCCGCAAAGGGGCCAAAGGTGGCAGGATTGCGAAAGGCTCGCAGGCGGGGCTGTAGAGGTAGACAGCACGGTCTTCACTGAAGAGAGTGAGCAAATTGATGTCGATCAAGTAATCGCGATCAATACGGCTACGACCAGGTAGAATAGGGAGGTCGGGGGGTACCCTCAAAACACAGCTGACAATAAGAGTGACCATCCCGCCACAACAGATGGAACCAGAAGTGGCGCGGCTAACAGCGAAAATTTCGTGGATGATCCAATGAGCGGTGTTTATGGGCATAGGGACGTGCCCGAGGATTCTGTCATCGGACATGGCATAGAGAAAGAAGAGCTCGTCCCTTGATACAGTGGACACATCCACGCGAGCGAAAACAGTGTTGGCAAGGATGCAATGGGCGAGGCGGTAACACGGGTGGATAATGTAAGAGGCAGGAGCCTCAGGTGGAAAGGTGGTGTGCCGTGTAAATCGTTGCCAAACACCATCATCCCGAAATCGAGAGTAAATGTCAGTTCGATCGTGGGTGGAATGTTCAGCGTTAAGATCTGGGTGACGTAGATTAAGGATATTGTTCAGCTCGATGAAACCCAGAGAAAAGTCATAATTGAAAGCTCAGAAGGAGAAACCTCCATCACACAACTCGAGGGAACTGAGGAATTCAAGCGTGAGATTTCTGTGCGTGTGAGCATGGATGTGAGAGAGGGTATGGCACCCGATACAGTCGAAAATCCTGCCGACGCCGTTCGAAAGCCCTAGAGCTTCGAGTGTGGGGCGATCGGCGAAGAGTGTATGTCTCATCGGACGATGAAGCAGTGCTCGCAACCGGTCAGACTGCTCATCCGTAGAAGGGTTAATGCCAAGGAAAGAGGGGGAAAAGGGGCCGTGGATTGGATCACGGCGCGAAGATGATGCAATGTCCTTCCCTTTCTTAGACATGGCTGCTATGAGGGTGGCGAACTTGAGATGAATAAAGGGCAAGTGAAACAGTTATCACACCAATTTACGATATTACAGGTAAAGTTGAAGATGTGCAGAGTGGAAGAATGTTACCCTTCGATGTAGCAAGATCAATCGCCTGGGGGTCTCGCGTAGCAGGAGGGAACAACTCGGGAAGCCGCAGCCCGCTGATCTGACAAGAACAGAATTTTGAGAATTTTGGGGCTAGGGTTAGGGTTTGGGGGTTTTGATGATGGAATGTCCTTGATGGCAAGGTGGCGGAGGTGGGGAAGTATGGGAGTGAGTGGGGATGAGGGTTTAGGCACAGTATGTAGGGTCGAGAAGATCGATTCTACAGCTGGAGGTGTGAAATCGCATGAAGGGGGTTTTCTGAGGTCGGGTGGCGGTCGCCGTGTGCCAAGGCTTATTTATAGGGTCGAAAATGAACCGATCGTGTGGAAACCCACCCGATCGGGTAGCCAAAATTCGAAAGTTCTCGTCGGTCAACAGCTACAGGCGAACCGGTCGGGTGGTAAGTCAACCGATCGGTTGGCCGCTTACCAAGTTTTTCCTGAGAACTTAGGGCTGCTCACCCGGTCGTGTAAACCGACCGTGCATGAACTCAACCGATCGGTTGATATTCCCCAAAAATTTCCGAAAGTTCTCCCCAGCTCACCCGGTCTTCCACCCGGTCTCTTCATTACTCAACCGATCGGTTCATTCTGGGACAGATCTCGGCATGTATCTGATACATCCCAACCGATCGGGTGAGCTATCACCCGATCGGTTGGGGCTTGTTTCCTGCAAAAACCAAGAAATTTGATTAAGTCCCTGAACGGATGTTCTCGCGGCTGATTTTATTTACAGAAATAGATAAAATAAAGTAAAAAAATAGCGCTAAAAATTTGAGAAAAAGTTTAGAACATGGGTTGCCTCCCATGAAGCGCACTTGTTTAACGTCGTTGGCTCGACGCCCGCAAGAGATGGTCAAGTTGGATCCGGAGGGTTGGAAGAAGAGTTGTCGCTCGTGGGGGTCCGACCGGAGAGAATTCAGGTTCTCCTACTACGTAGTGTTTCAGACGCTGCCCGTTTACTTTAAACGGCTCATCCCTTCCCATTATCTCGATGGCCCCGTGCGGGAAAACCTTGGTGATGCGGAACGGTCCTGACCATCTTGACTTGAGTTTCCCAGGAAAGAGCTTCAGCCGTGAGTTGAACAGGAGAACTAAGTCCCCTTCTTTGAATTCCCTCCTTAAGATTCGCTTATCGTGCCACCGCTTCAGTTTCTCCTTGTAGATCTTGGCGTTCTCATAGGCATTGAGCCGGATTTCGTCAAGTTCGTTGAGTTGAAGATGCCGGTGCACTCCCACCTTCTCGGTGTCGAAATTCAGATTCTTAACCGCCCAATATGCCTTATGTTCCAATTCCACAGGAAGATGGCAAGCTTTCCCATAGACGAGCCGGTAGGGAGTTGTGCCGATGGGAGTTTTAAATGCCGTCCTGTAGGCCCAAAGCGCGTCAGGGAGCTTTGATGACCAGTCCTTCCTGGAGTTGGCCACAGTATTTTCTAGTATGCTTTTAATCTCCCGATTAGAGACTTCCGCCTGACCGCTGGTCTGCGGGTGGTAGGCACGCCCCACCCGGTGTTGTACCCCGTATTTTCTTAAGAGGGCCTCAAATTTCTTTTCTATAAAGTGGCTTCCTCCGTCACTGATCAGGACCCGAGGCACACCAAACCGCGGGAAGATGTTGTTTTTAAAGAACTTAGCCACCACTTTAGAGTCATTGGTTGGACTGGCCATCGCTTCAACCCATTTCGACACGTAGTCTACGGCCACCAAGATGTACTGGTTCCCCGAGGAAGAAGGGAACGGCCCCATGAAGTCCACTCCCCACACATCGAAGATTTCTATCTCTAGGATGTAGTGTTGAGGCATCTCATTTCTTTTGGAGATATTCCCGGCTCTTTGGCATCTATCGCAGGCTTGTACATAAACATGTGTGTCTTTGAAGAGCGTAGGCCAGTAAAATCCGCTTTGGAGGATTTTTGCAGTGGTCTTGTAGGTGCTCGCGTGCCCTCCACATTGCTGTCCGTGGCAGTGGGAAATGATGGAAGTCGCTTCAGTTTCAGGGATGCATCTTCGTATCACCCCATCATTGCAGGTTTTGTATAGGTGGGGGTCATCCCAATAGAATTTGCGGACCTCATGGAAAAATTTCTTCTTCTGCTGAAAGCTCACATTGTGGGGAACGATGGCACACGCCAGATAATTTGCGATGTCGGCGTACCAGGGGGTCTAGGAGGAAGATACAGAGAAGAGATGCTCGTCAGGGAGTGAATCATCGATTGGTGTAGCATTCAAATCGAGAGTAGGCATCCGGGACAGGTGATCGGAAACGACATTCTCCGCCCCCTTTTTGTCTCTGATTTCCAGGTCAAACTCCTGGAGGAGGAGGATCCATCTGATGAGTCGTGGCTTGGCTTCCTTCTTGTTCAATAGATATTTAAGGGCCGCGTGATCCGTGTGTACGATCACCTTGGCGCCAACAAGATATTGTCGGAACTTATCCATGGCGTAGATTACCGCGAGCAATTCCTTTTCCGTGGTAGTATAATTTCTTTGGGCGGCATCAAGGGTTTTGCTCGTATAATATATGACATAGAGGTTTTTATCTTTCCTCTGCCCTAGGACGGCACCAACCGCATAATCACTAGCGTCACACATCAGCTCAAAGGGGAGTTCCCAGTCTGGTGGTTGTATTATGGGTGCGGAAATCAAGGCTAGCTTCAAAGTGCGGAAGGCCTCCACACACTCCTCGCCGAAGACGAAAGGTGCATCCTTCACGAGGAGTTGGGTCAGAGGCCTGGAAATCTTTGAGAAGTCTTTGATAAAGCGGCGATAAAATCCCGCATGTCCTAAGAAACCACGGACTCCTCGAAGATTGTGCGGTGGTGGAAGCTTTTCAATCACTTCGATTTTAGCCTTATCAACTTCAATTCCCCTCGAAGAGATGATGTGTCCCAGCACAACTCCCTCTTGGACCATGAAGTGACACTTCTCCCAGTTTAGGACTAGTCCCTTTTCCTGACATCTCTCCAGGACCTTAGTGAGATTACTGAGGCACGAGTCAAATTCAGTTCCGTAGACTGAGAAGTCGTCCATGAAAACTTCCATGATGTCTTGGGAGTAGTCGGAGAAGACAGCGGACATGAGTCTCTGGAACGTAGCAGGGGCGTTACAAAGCCCGAACGGCATTCTTCTGTAGGCGTACGTCCCGAACGGGCAGGTGAAAGTCGTTTTCTCCTGGTCATCATTATGAATAGGGATTTGAAGAAATCCAGAATACCCGTCCATAAAACAGAAATAATTATGCTTCGCCAGCCTCTCGAGCATCTGGTCAATAAAGGGGAGGGGGTAATGATCCTTCCTTATAGCCTTGTTCAGCTTCCTATAGTCAATGCACATCCTGTACCCTGTAACGGTCCTCGTTGGTATAAGCTCGTTCTTTTCATTGCGAACCACCGTCATTCCTCCCTTCTTGGGTACAACGTGTACCGGGCTAACCCAGCGACTATCGGAGATAGGGTATATAATACCGGCATGTAGAAGCCTTACAATCTCTTTCTTCACAACTTCCATCATTACGGGATTCAACCTCCGCTACGGCTCAATCGAGGAGGCTTGCTCATCTTCAAGAAGAATTCTATGTGAGCAGAGGCCCAAGCTAACCCCTTTTAAATCCTCAATTGCATATCCGAAAACTCCTTTAAACCTTTTTAGAACTCCAAGAAGTTTGGTCATTTGGTCCTCAGGTAGTGAAGAGTTAATTATAACCGGAAGGGTCGACCCTGCTCCCAAATATTCATACTTAAGTCCCGGCGGTAATTCTTTCATCTCTACTTCTTGGGGCCCTGACGCATACTTTTCGAGCTGAGCATCCTCAAGGGAACAGATTTCTTCGTGGATTTCACTGAAGCCAGTATCCGGAATCTCCACCTCGGCCGTGGCTCCTAGCGGTGAAATTTCGCAGGGTACAGTGGGGACGGTCGAGAGATGCACCGGGTCTCTTCCGAGCTCACCATAATTATCCGGGAAGAAAGCTTGTAGGTGAAAACAGGTTTCAGTCATCGATGATTCTCCACAACCGTTTCCAGCTTCTCCATCGTTCAAAGACCGGGGACACTCAATAGAAGTCTGCAAGGGGTAGATTGGTTCCTGTTCAGCGTCGCCTCCAAATCTGGTCGGGTGGTTCTCCTGACACAACTCTGCGGCTGACTCTTCTTCACTACATTCGAGACCATGGTTGTCGATACACGCCATTTCTCCGTGGGGAGAGGGAGCTGCCATGGCAAGGTACTCCTGCGCATTTCGATATCTTTGGCATTCCACAGCGGCAGTCAGGAGGGATAGTATATTTGAAGTATTCAGTGATTCTGCTAAGCTCCGCGCCAAGCAGCGGATATGGTGAGAGTGATCCCAGATGTCTCCTGAAACTGCGTGCAACATCTTCTTCACTTCGCTTCTCAGCGGCCAAACGCCTAAGGGTGGCGTTAATCTCTGGATCGAGGGGAATCAAGTCGTCAAGACTCCTTGAACTCCTGCGCATGAAAAACAACAAACACCCGTGAAGCGACAAGTGGGAAAGAAACATATAAAATAAGAAGTAAAAATAAGAAAAACAAAAAGAAAAAGAAAAAAAAAGAATGCGAAAATTATCGCGAGGTAGGGATGTGAGCTAGACACGAGGGTTCAAGAGATCCTAAAATATCAAGCACGTTGCCTCCCCGGCAACGGCGCCATAAACTTGACCGGCGCCCCGCTTGCGTCGCGGCGGCGCGGTGTCGTTTACCGCAAGTTTCACGGTTAGTGTAGGGTGCGGGAATATCGAACTCAGGGAGGCGAGGTTGTGCTTGGGTCAGGTAGGACCAAAATCACCCCGAGGGGCGAGCTAGCCCGAATCGGTAGATGGTTTTCACGAAAGGAAATAAAAGGGTATGAACAAAAAGAAAGTAAACCCGGGACTTTGGTTTCCAACCCGACGAGAGACTCTCGCCGATACGGCCTACGGGTATGGATAGCGATCGGGATTAGGGTCTAATGGTGAGACGTTGCCTCTGAAAGTGGTACCGGCGTCCCATGGGCCCGATATTCCGGTCGGTGCCCAGGATGATACACCGGACTTCCCGGATTCGATCAGTGGGCACTCCCGTGTCCATTAACACTGATCGATCCCGGGAGCACTAAGCCCGCAACGATATCTCCCGACGTCTCATCCTGCCGCTCCCGCGTGCTAGGATTCGGCGTCTACGCTAAAGGCGTGAGCTATGGCTAGGGAGTCAACCGCCAAGTTTATTCCCCCTTGGCCCAACGGTCAAAGGCGGTCTTTTTCCCGCCGATGACAATGAAACACCCCGCGTAACCGTTAGATTCCTACTCCCTATCGATTTCATAACCCTACGGACGCATCGGGAAGAGCCCCCGAAGGGGTTTCCACCAAAATCCCAGATTTGGGAACTACTCACAAAAATTCATGAAAAAGCAATCTAAATGAAATTTAACCGTTGAAATCATAATCGGACAATTGCAATGCGGAAGTAAAGGAGTAATAAAGACAATACTAAAATTTTAGAAAGATCTGAATACTTACAAAAGAGTAACAATTACAGCCGTCACAAGGAAATAAAACAGTAGAAAAACAGCAACTCCCCGTTTCTGGAACCCTAGGGGCTCTATATATATGCCGTCGCATCAACCGATCGGTTGACAAGTCAACCGATCGGTTGATCCGTTACAAATAATATCAGAAAACGGCGAGTTTTCACCCGATCACATGAACCGATTGGGTGAGTTCTTGAGCGACCGGTTGGATCTTGGAGCGGTCGGGTGAATCGGCCGGTTGAATCGTCCGTGTCTTCAGCTCATCTTCTTCAGCTACAGATGAACCGATCGGGTGAGAGTCACCCGATCGGTTGGAATTCTGCTCGAGAAAACAGAGAACAGCCGCCCGCAGAACCGGTCTGTGAACCGGTCAGGTGACTTCTTTGTGAGCTGCGGTAGCGACCGGTTGGTGCACGCGTGCATCACCCGATCGGTTGGAGATGACCAACCGACCGGGTGAGGGGCTGAAAGATGAATACTTCGTCGTTTGACCCCCTGGATCACGCGTGACTTCTCCCGTTGCTCCGGGGACTTGGGATATCATCATTAAACGTCCCCTATATGGTCAATCCCCTGCAATCATGGACAAACAAAGAAAAGTGAAAGAAAACGGGAAAACATACGAAAACGAATAAGAGACGGCGAAAAAACACGGAGAAACACAAAAGAAAACGTGCGTGAATATATGAAATATAGACGCACATCAGCAAGCCCATTGGTGTTCGCATCAATGAGCCTTCCGCTGAGGCTCCTCCTTCACCCTCCGTGTCGAGCTTCGAAGAAGAAACCCATGTCGTGCCACTCTCTGATCCCCTCATTCCCATTTGCCGAGATGATTTGTGCTTGGTAAAATTTCACTCTCTCCTCGGGATCAAACTTCTTAGAGAGCGATTCATTGTTTTTCCCTCTTTCACTGCTGAGAGACTATCTGAGATCCTATCTGCTACTCGTTTGGCTGACCTCTTTCGCTTCTTTCAGAGCTAATCTCCTTGTGCTTATCCATTTTTGGTTAAGCTTTTCTATGCTAACCGCATTCGCGGTGAGTATGCTACCACTGGAGTTATTGATACTGTTGTCCAGGGGACCCCCATTCGCATTGATCCCCACTCTTTTTGGGACCATTCTCAGGATTCCCTCCACTGGATCCCTTCCTGCAGACATTTCCATTTCTGATGTTGATAAGCTTGATCAGTCTGTACTCCAGGACATGTTCCGTGTGATACCCTCTACTCTATCTTCTGGTGTTAGGTTGTCCATGTTCTCGGCTAGGGGTTGGGCTGTTCACCTTGTGGTGAAGTCCAACATCATGCCGAAGTACGGATCTTCTGACCAGCCTTCCCAGGAGATACTTAGGTGTATATGCGCGATCTTTTCTGGTATGTCCATAAACTGGGCCGGTGTCCTCCTCGATAGGATGGACAAGGTCGAGTTTACTACTTCCTCCTCTCACATTCCCTATGGTGGTCTTCTCACACTTGTTTTTCGTCATTTTGGGATTGACTTGACTCCATACGAGCCCGTGCCTTTTGGTCCTCTTCTCGATGCGTCTGCAAAGTCGAAGTCCTCTTCGGCTCTGCAGTCTGCATCTAAGAAGAGGAAATCTACTTCTGCTCCGTCTTCCTCCACGGTTCCTCCTGCAAACCAGCCATCTACCTTTGCTCCATCCTCTCGTGACATTCTGTTTGAGATGGTTTCTGGTCTATATGAGTTGGCGTTCTTGTCATTCCAGCATCAGGGTATGACCTTCCCTGAGTACCTCAGACGGTTTATTCCTCCCCAGCCTCGTGAGCCTCCACCTCCTATCATCACTGATCTCGTTGTGCATCCTGGCGTGTCTGCCACTCAGGGTGTTGCTGCTGATGCTCCTTCTCCAGAGGATGTACCCGTTGCCCCGGAGAAGGGAGACACTCACTCGTAGATTTATTTTTAGTTTTTGAGTGGTGTTTGTATGATGGATATTTTGTGTAGTGATGATATGTTTGACTATCATGATGTATTTTTGATCATTTTGATGGACATGGTGATGTCCATATGACTTGTACTCATGTGGTTTATATATATATATATATATATATATATATATATATATATATATACACACACACACACATATTTATATATATATATACATATATACATATATATACATATTTATGTATATATACATACTAGTCATAACCCGTGCCCGCGGGCACGGTTCATTTAAGATTTTCCCCCGCGAAATTTTTGTTTCCAAAAAAATTATTTCCACTGCCAAAATTGCGCGGAACAACAAATTAACGTAAAAATATTTAGCGACACGGATTCGGCGTGGAACAACAAATTCGGCGCGGGTACCTTCGACACATTCGGCGTGGAACAACAAAAAAATTATTTCCACTGCCAAAATTGTGCGGAACAACAAATTAGCACAAATTCGGCATGGAACAATAAATTCGGCGCGGGTACCTTCGACACCGAACAACAAATTCGGCGCGGGCCCCTTCGTCGTGGAACAACAAATTCGGCGCTGGCCCCTTCGGCGCGGAACAACAAATTAGCGTAAAAAATTTAGTGGGCGACTTGAGCGCAGAACAACAAATGCGGCGTAATGCAACAAATTTGGCGGGCGCCTTCGACGCGGAATGACAAATTAGCGTAAAAATTTTAGTGTGCGTCTTAGGCGCGGAACAACAAATTAGCGTAAAAAATTTTAGCGAGCGTCTTGTACGCGGAACAACAAATTCGGCATAGAACAACAAATTAGGCGCGGGCGGGCGCCTTCGACGCAGAAAAACAAATTAGCGTAAAAAATTTAGCAAGCTCCTTCGGCGCGGGAAATTATTCTCATCTTGTTGCCCCATGGGTCGAAGAGACAGTGGGCCCCGCGTTGAGAGAGTGATCAGTCAATCCGCGTTAAGTGCAAGTTAGATTTTGTTTCCCCAAATGCATTAATTGTGTACATTCTGCTATTACCTAGAAACTTTCATTTCTCGAAAATTTTTATTTCCCAAGAAACATTCATTTCCCAAGAAATGTTTTTCCCTCCAAAATTTTCCATTAAGTGCAAATTAAAGTTTTTTTCCCCAAATGCATTAATTACAATCTGCTATTTCCCAAAAACTTTCATTCCCTAGATACTATCTTTTCCCTAAAAAAAATTTTCCCTCCAAATTTTTTCACAAACTCGCATCTCAACCGTTGATTTCTCAAGATTAAATCTCAACCATCTTTCTATCAACCCGTTTGTCCTAGTCAGCTTGTCCTAGTCAGCCCTAGAATTCAAAAATCGCTGTCAAATGTATAATAGATATCTATATATACATATGACTTGTACTCATGTGACTTGTACTCATGTGGTTTATATATATACATACATACATATATATATATATACATATATATATATATATATATACATATATATATATATATATATACATATATATATATATAGCAAAAAATGTACCTAAGAATGACCTCAGGTAGAGATACCTGAGCACACCCCCGCTGTTCGGTGTTTGTGAGTATTTTTTTTTGAAAATTTTTTTTGCAGTAGGTAGATATACTTGTTATGTAGCTCTCCACAAAATTTCAGCTCGATCCGACACCGTTTGAGCCTCCGTTCATCGATTTCAAAAACGTTGCGCAAAACTGTCCAGAATTTGGACAGTTTTGCGCAATGTTTTTGAAATCGATGAACGGAGGCTCAAACGGTGTCGGATCGAGCTGAAATTTTGTGGAGAGCTACATAACAAGTATATCTACCTACTGCAAAAAAAATTTCAAAAAAAATACTCACAAACACCGAACAGCGGGGGTGTGCTCAGGTATCTCTACCCGAGGTCATTCTTAGGCACATTTCCCTCATATATATATATATATATATATATATCTATATATATATGTATATATACATATCTATATATATATCTATATATATATGTATATATATGTATACATACATATGTATATATATATATATATATCCCCTCAAAATCTTTGTTCTCCCCAAAAATTATTTCCCCTCAAAATCTAAACGAACAAAAATCTAGTTTCGGTGCGGGGGCCTTCGGCGTGGGCGCCTTCAACTGTGGGGAAAAAAACTTAACACGGGACAAAAGAGAAACACACGAAAATGAAAGGGGAAGTGCATAGGTGTGGGCGTGTGTGTAGGTTGTGGGGGTAAAAAGTGAAATGGGAGGGGTTTTTTAGCAAAAAGGAGGACAACTCTAATTCCATAATGGCAGCAATAATCAAGGCATCTTAAGCTACATAGTCCAAATCCAAGATGAATCTGCTAAAGTACTCGATTTATTAAATCAGGGTATGAATCTAGGCGTTGAATGTTGTAATATGGAAAGTTGCAAAAATGAATACTCTAATTAAAAGTCAAGCACCCTATCACATTCATACTAAAATCAGGAAATCGAGCATATAATGAAGAGTTGAAGGGAAAACATGTTATCAATGAGCACTATAACATTCTAACATTCTTAGATCTAGCAAATGCCCAACATTTAGTACACGTAATGAAACAAAGGGTTAAGAGTCGGATCTTCCATAAAGATGCACACAACTTGGCACATTGATATCAATTTAGCTACCAAAATAGCAACTGATCCTCTACAAATGATTCAGCTCTCTACAAATGATTCAGTTCTGATTTTGCCTAGTAGCAAGTAGCAAATGATACCCAGTTTGAGGCTGTAGCACAACAGAATTGCAACAAAGGCCATAAACAATCTGTACAGAATCCATTTGAGAGAAACAAAAAGTCTACAATCATATGAAACACTTAGTGTATCGCACACGATTCTCGCACACCATTCTCTAAATAGAGCTAAGAGTTATGGCTTCATTGTGCTGTGAAGACTTTCAATGAATAATCATACCTTGTGCAACCATTTACAAACACATCTTCCCACACATCAAGCATATGATTAAAGGCATTGTCAACCAAATGATTTATAAATATCACACCTGATATTTAGCAATTAAGATGTTTAGCCAATGTTTTCAAGATAGATCAATAACATCCACAACTCCTACAGTGTTTACATTAATGTTAATGACTCGGCGAACTTGAAAACCAGGGCCAACGTCTCAAGTTCGCCGAGTCCTTCAAAAAGAAATTGAGCTCCGCCACCCTCCTCGCAAACCTGATGGCCAGAGCCCTCGTCATTGCATCCCTCATCATAATGCTCATTGCCCCTCCAGACTCTCCGATGGCCTTACACCCTCTGTAAAGAGTATGTAATTAGTTGTAATAAAGATATTATACATGTTAACAGTATGAAATTAGTTGTAAATGGATTTGAAAAAGTTCACTGTTAACATATGTAAATCCATTTACAACTAATTTCACATATGTAATGCGAGCGGCAAAACAATTTATTGTTACTTTCAAGCACAAATAGAGTGTAAACTATTCTGTGAACGGCATAGAATTTCTTTTTGTGATGTTATGCAAGAATCTCATTTCAACGACAACTTTCTAACTTTGAGTTTGACTTTACTTAAATCAAAGATGATGTCTTAACCAAATCAGACTGCAACTGATCAAGAGTACTTAAACTTTGTAAAAACTAAATTCCATTAAAAAAACTTAAAAACCTGCAAAGTAGAAAACATATTACATAATGAACTAATTAACTTAACTATTGAAACAACGCCAAAAAATTAATTTAAAAAAGGATTTATAGATCATTTATGCAATGAAGTGCTTTTAGAAATAACCAAATACTTTTTAATTGTATGGGTTAAATGCATGTTAGCGCAGTATAAATTGCATATGTTTCCGTATCCTCATGCCCAATATTAGGCGAATTGTGGTATTCAACACCTGTGTCAGTGTCTATAAATCATAAATTGTTAGTTTAGGTAATCATGACCTTAAACTTACTGCTGCTTAGAGATTTCTTGCAATACAAATCATAGAGAGAAGAACTATCATTTATGTAAAGCAACATATCAAACCAGCTGAAGAATGAAGTGAAGTTAGCAAAAAACTTGTTTGACTTTGATAAAATATTTAGATCATTCAGTTGCAATAAAGGATCATTCCAACAACATCGTCAGGGATTAAATGCTTGCAAGCCCTTAATATATATTATTTTCCTTTAAAAACTACATTCGGAAAAATACAAAGCAATATGCCTTTTTGGGGACAGCAAGCATTTTTAACCCAAAAACATAATAACGCAAGTGCTATTTAAGGTCCATGCATGCCATTGTCCAGCATATTTACATCCAAAATTTAAAAACATATTCTCACATTTTAACCGTGATATTTTATGCCATTATTGTACTAAAATCATATTGCCCCTATGGTTTTTTAATGTTTAAAACATTATACATTGGAATCAATCCTGTGACTTTAAAAAAATATAGTTTACTTACACTATAACTTATTTTCAGGTCGAATTTAAAAAAATACAAAAATGCCACAGAAAGATTAAAGAGAACAAAAATTAAGGTCTATGGTTCATAAACATATGACATGAAGATAAGCTTCAAGCTTCCCCATCTCCGTTCATTCACATACTTGTACAACTCACCTTTTGCTTCTCCAATATCCAAAAGGGCATCACCCAAGCATTGAACCAGCATGACACCATCATCAAGTGCTACGCGTCATCCCTAACCAAGATCAAGGGTCATTGCTTAAAGCACATCACCAACCACACATTCATTCCCTTTGTTGATCGTGCCACCTCCTCGGACATCAACAACTTGATTAGAACAAATTGCTTCATCCTTGTTGCAGTACACCGATATCATAATTGTGAACCCACCATATGCAATTCAGTTGTTTAGGAGGAAGCCCTTAAATAAGTGGTTCATAATCAATCTTTTCTACATAAAAATGTATTCATGCACTACTGTTGGCACTATAACTAATCAAATAATACCCCTCCCTCTCACTGAACTACAAACACCTTTAGCAGTTGAGATCTCCTTATCTTTGTTCATTCCTGAAATTATTAAAAGAATATTCAAAAACTAAAGAATGAATTAGATAAAAGCAAATAACGATCATTAGACTGAAATGAAGACCAAAATGACCTGGATTATTAACCGATATGCCAACTGTTGCCCAAGTATCAACTGCCTGGAACCAATAAGCAAATAACGATCATTAGGTACAAAGTAAATATTTGGAGTTCCATTATGATGGGATTCTTTCAAAGTTGTATATTAAAAGTGGCAAAGCAAGGAAAAAAGCAATTCTGCCATTAGTTCTATAGACATATGTGGCTTCTTAAACTTGTAAATTCAAAAGACATTTACTACATCTCTTGCAACTAAATTGCTTATGCAAGTAGCATAGCAGAAGACTGAGACATTAGACAATACAGATCACACCTAATAATTTGTGTTGCCCCATCAGCTATAGCTAATTTGTCAATTAGGATACCTTCCTTGATCAGACGATTGAGATCGCATTGGACCATTAATCGGTCCAATGCAAGTAGGAGCTAACCCCTCTCTTGTGAGCCCATGCTTCGGTGGATTCCTCGTTTTTCTCCAGCCTAATTGACATCAACATGATACTAAATCCCTAGCTAGAACAGATAACTACATGGCCTTGTCTGACATGAAACTGTGAAGGCTAACCAACATAATGCTATCTGGTTAATGGATAAAGTTCACATATTAGAAACATTTGAAATAATAAAATACAGGTGAAGCATTTAGAACTACACAGTTTTCAGTACATTCAGTTTTCAGGACATTATCTTCCCACAAAAGTCCACCAAAACTTGGAAACTCTCATAAGAGTTGAGGGAACTACATATATCCGACTTATTAAAATGTGGAAGAAAATGACATTGAAAAGATTTTTAATAAGCCATGAGGAGATTACATATTTAATACATCAATTAGATATTGCAATGACAGAACTCCATGCATCCTTATCTTGAAGAAAATAAAAAAGGAAGTTTGTACCATATCAATCTTATATAATTTGATATAAATATATGCTGCTAGTTTGTAGTATGCACTGTCACTGTTGTACTTGAAGATTACACATTTTAACCTCCGGATATTAACTTGCAAAATAAGTTGGTTCTTCAAGTTTTAAGAAAATCAATGTGTAATCATATGTTATGACATTCATTTGGAGAGTAATCCAATTTATTGTCAGTGGAGTTCTTGTTCTTGTCAGTGGAGTTCCTGTTCTAAACCCACCTGTTTCTAATTACACGATAGAAGCCCAAATACTGAAATAGTTGAATGCATATCGCATGCAACCAAAACCAAAGGAATATATTAATGCTATATCATGTTCAAAAAATTAGAATTAAAAAGGTAAGAATTTTCCATCATTTTTTATATGAATTATGGACCAAGGTGGGTTTATAACTCATTCTCAGCCTGCATCAATTTTTTACCTAGCAAGGGCTTAATACATGCATCAATAATTAAAGACAATACATTTATGTTGCGCTGGTACTGACATGGACATGGTGATTCGTGGACAACACCATACAACGTGGAGACACCCCCAATCCCAACCCCCAACAAACATGGACATGCAGATGCAAGGTATCCTGATTGGCCTTCAAATTTCGGACTATACTACTTCCTAGTCATATCCTGATTCGTCTAGACATCAATCTCTAGCATTCATGCCGGTCTATATCGCTAGGAAGTTTGAATTTCACCTTCCCACAGATAGAGAATAATAGTCCTACAGATGTATCAAATTGATGCTTATCAGGGCCAACATCAATATTTGATAAAATGTCAAATGTATCTAAAAATTTTCAAACAATAAAATGAGGCCTGAACTAATGTAGCATCCAAAGAAAAATCCTGATAAGCTAGTTTGATTTAGGTCCTAGATTTTAGTTACCACAAACATTTTTTTAAAATTTAGGGCCTACAATTTTTTTAAAAAATGACCAAATTGGATCCTATGAAAGCGAAAAGGAAAGATTTTTAACAGAGAGATAGAAAAATAAAAAGAAATTACAGTTTACATCAAAAAATGAAAGTGGATTAGAGAAATCAAACCTCTTTATCTCTTCCTCAACAGACCAAAAGACAACAATAGCTGAACTCTAACTCCAAGCAATAGCAACCCAAGCATAAAATTGCTATCAGTAATAAGAGACAAAAATAGCAATCAGATTTTGACTTAGCTTAAATGTGAAGAGACAGATGACAAAAAAAATCCAACCAAACCAAACAAAAGAAAACCACATGGGTTGCAATTAAAGATGTTAATAAAGAAACCCATACAATTGGATTGAACAAAGAAACCCCTCAAAGACCATTCAGACATACCTTGAAATTTGGCAGACTTACTGTTATCTCTGTTGATTTTATTTATCGGTATATCCTTTTGTTCTAGCTCCAGGATCCCCAATAATCGTTGGAACTCAGAGTCAATCAAAGAAAATCAAATATAAGTAATGATGCAAAATAAAGATCAATGTTGCAAGCTAGATTGTTTTGACCCCAAAAGCTAGAAAGATCAATGCTGTTTTAAAATTAATAGAAACTTAAAAAACATTACCTGTTTAAAGAGTTGCAAAACCCTAGTCCTCCCGTTCTCCCTCTTCTCCTTCGGGATTAAGAATTTTGTCACAATTTTGGTTTGAGAGAGAAACCTTGGGCCTCAGCTTTTACCCCAAGAATTTCGGTTTCCCCCATTACAAAATTTTTTGTTCAAAATTTTAGGTTTCCTAGTATTTTGTGTCAGAATGTAGAGAGAGAATGGAACGAAATATACTTTCGAAGATGAGAGAGGAAGGTGAAGGGTTCTGATTGGCAGATTTGTCTTTCCACGGATCGACGTCTTACTGCAGATCGATGAGGTGGCAGCATGATCGTGAATTCCCAGATCACTTGGTTCTCCCCCAATTTTTTTCGCCAGAACTTGAAGAAAATTTAATGAGGCAGTGTGCCCCTCACACGTGGTGGCCCCGCATTTGAGGCATGTTTTTTGAAAGAATATAAAATGAGTATTTAATTAAACGATGGGTTCTTGGTTTCTCCAAAAAGTTCCCCTCCAAATATTTTACAACATATCATCTAACCATTGATTCATTCAGGTTAAATCTCAGCCGTCCTTCTATCAACCCTTTGTCCTAGTCAGCTTGTCCTAGTCAGTCCTAAAATTCAAAAAACACTGTCAAATGTATAATAGATGTATGAAGTTGTAGTTTCTTCGTCTGTTTCACACATTGCATAATTGCTTATCATATCTGTGTGAATTTTGAGATATTGTCTCCATATATGCCATATTCTTCATGTGATGTGAATTGAGACAATATGTTTTCTTCGTGTATTTCAATGTTGATATTGGACTTCCATTCCTCTGATCACCAAAGTTTATGATTTGGTTTTATGAGTTTTGATTCATCTATATTTAAACTTTTGTAATTGTTACTAGTTCTTATTTAGCACGATTGTTGTTGTTATTTTTACTCCCACCTTTTGGATAATGCCACATGGGAGAGAAATAAATATATAGATTCATAATGAATGTTCTAAGTACATTCTAATAACACTTGAATCTAAGATTGAATTTTCCTTAGATTCAGGGGGAGTAAGATACAATGAATATGGATTTTAAATCCTAGATTTAATGGATTCATTTCATTCATGCATATCTTACTCATTTGCTTCAATTAATATATAGATGCCCTAATATTTGTTGACTAACTTGATTGGCATCTATGTAGGGGGAGTAAGTTTTCGTTAAGCACAATTATTTATCTTTTTGTTTATGTTTGTTTGTCATCATCAAAAAGGGGGAGAATGTTGAGTATTGGACTCTCCCTACTTGGTGTTAATGATGAGCAAACATAAATACTTGTGACTAATCCCCTATTTTGCAGTTAATTCATTGCCTAAGCTTATTATGAAGATCTACTTGCAATGGATGACACTCTAAGATCATTGAAAGAAAATGAAATGAATTGGATGATCGTAGATGGTAATTGAATCTCCTAGAAGACTTCAAGCTCATGCTTTGGATAGAAGAGAGAGTTCGTCAAATGTAAATTTTTGATATCTCTTCTAGTATGTAGCTTAGAAGTAGAACATTGTTGGAGGACACACATCTTTATTTCAGTCTTAGGATATCAGTAGACCAACCTTCCTTAGACTCCAATTCATTTCAATCTAATTTGTGCATGTCATGTTTATAACAGTTGACTGCTGAACATTTTACAGTCACCTATCTCAAAAACAGTCGACTGTGTTGTGTTCTACAGTTGGCTGTTATGCACAAACTATTACAGTCTAGTTTTGGGCTTCTCTACTTTAACTTTCACAGGCGACTTATGAACGATTCGTAGGCGCCTGTCCAAGTGACAGTCGACTGTGTTTTGTTAATCAGTCGCATGTCTGTCTTTAGCCCAAAATGTATTTCTCTGTTTATTCTGGCCAGTCGACTTTTGTTGGATTTACAGTCGACTGTCCAATGGAACAGTCGACTGTCAATGCTTCAACAGTCGTCTGTCTGTGAGCCTATTTGATGACTCAACTCTCTGGAAAATCGCAGGGTTTTGACAGTCGTCTATAGAAGGAATTACAGTCGCCTGTTCAGATTAACAGTCGAATGTCTTCTCTTCATCAGTCGTCTGCCCTGTTTTCCCAGACGTTTTCTAGATTCCTTCAACTTACCAAACTTACGGCCAGTCGCCTATAGTAGGATTTACAGTCGCATGTTGGTTCAACAGTCGACTGTCTATGCCTCATCAGTCGACTGTCCACGTGGTAAGTTACTGTTATGAATTCTCACCTACCCTCTCTGACTGTGCAGCAGTCGACTGTGAATTCTTCAACAGTCGACTGTCGTGGGCCCAGATTCTATCCGTTGAGTTTTTCCTCACGGATTTCAAAGGGGTTTTTGCTATTTTTGGTTGAGGGTTTTGAGAAACCTATATAAGGAGCCTCTACTATTCCTTTGAGAAAAAATTGATCTTCCAACTCTCTTGCTAAAAGATTAAAGCTTTCATTCTCATGATCAAAGCTCTCAAATCCTAAAGCCCTAAGAATTCCAATCTCCAATCTCTTGCTCTCCAACCTAGAACCAAAGAGATATCTTCTAGGCATTTGGTGCAGTCAAGAGAAAGGGCTTTCCTCTCTTCCAAGAGAGTCTTTCAACACACAACACACTTCTCCTTCAAGTTCTACTTCAAGGCATAGGTGATTGTAAGTGTTGCTTAATTTCATATTTCATAACTTTCGTTATTTGATTTACTCTCGGGTTGTGAGAGTGGTTTGCTTGCTCCCAAGTT
This sequence comes from Scilla litardierei, assembly GCA_030789695.1. Lineage (NCBI taxonomy): Eukaryota > Viridiplantae > Streptophyta > Magnoliopsida > Asparagales > Asparagaceae > Scilla > Scilla litardierei. The sequence goes on along the minus strand of CM061142.1, from coordinate 260,709,341 downwards.
GTGGGAGTCAATGTCAATCGATTGTATTTCGATTTCACTTGTAGGGTTGCGACAAATTGGTTTTAAGAAAACCTCAAGTTAGGGTTCTAACTTGAGTATCCGGTTGTTAACCGGGTGGAAGGGATGTAGGATTATTGGGAACAAGTCGGGAAGTGACTTGGGTAATCCGAACCCTTGAAACATCCTTGTGTTTGCATTTGTTTCATTTTGGGTTTATTTCTATTCCGTACTTTTTTGTTGGTTAGGAATTTAAATTGGTGTAACTATCTTTTTAAATAACATAAACACTATTCAACCCCCCTTCTAGTGTTTTCCCCATAGCCATGGTCCTTACATAGGCTTCGTTAACTGTCACTAGATCTGGAGGACAAATCTGGAGGTATTATCTTAAAATTTTATTTTTATCATGATCATGATACAATCATTCATCTATCTCACAAACTTGGATTAGAAAGGGTTTTACTAAGTTAAAAACAACGATATTTAATCGTCGTTACTTGATTTTTAATCAGCGCAATGGTAAAAACACCTCCCTTACCGGACTCGAAGGCGGTGACCAGCCCTCGTGCATGCCTCTCATGGCCGTACCTGACCATCCCCCTTGCACACTCATGGTGGTGCCCGGCCATCCCCCTCGACCGCCTCACGGCGGTACCGACCCCCCTCGCTCGCCTCATGGTGGTGCCGTCACCCTCGCCCGCCTCATGGCGGTGCTTGTTGGATATGGACGACATGAATACACCCATGAGGGGATGTATGAGGGTATACGGACCTCAAATGTCATGTGCACGAAGGCGTGCACGAAGGGAACCTTTTCTCGTGTGAAAAGGACCACTCGATAAGTGGAAAAAGCCACTCGATAAGTGGAAAAATTCACTTTATAAGTGCATAAAGGCACTTGATAAGTGAATGAAGAAGAGGATAAATGAATGTGCTAATATAGGCTAATAAGCTTATAATTGGTTATTTCCTACAATAACCATCCCTAAAGCCTATAAATAGGACCCAAGGGTAAGGCATTCATTCCACACTTTCCATGCCATAAGTTTGCATAAGGCATCTTATGTTCTTCTTCTCCCTTCCATTAAAATCCTCTTCTAGTTAGAGATTTAGGCGGTGAAACTCTGCTTCGATCCTCCGTGAAGAAGTATCGACCGTTGTGGCGAATCCGAGGGCGAAGTTCCGAGATTACGGTGCCGCGTACGCAAGCGTAAGTCTCGACTTTATTATTCGATCCTAACGTCCTTGTTTTGTAAGGATCCAACATTGGTATCAGAACCATACGGGTTCGCCCCGGTCAAACCGACGCCCCGTCGAACCGATGAACGAGGCGTTGTCTTTTTCACGAATGGGTATCCTACCATTATGGATATGGTAGGAATGCTTCGTGACGGAGAGAACGCAGCGGTTGTTCTTTTCACGTTATGGTCTTCTGCCATTACGGATATGGCAGGAACTCTCCGTGACGGGAGGAACCGACCGTTCATATCGTCAAGCTCGCACTCTTCATGGATGCCGAGTCTCCATTCATAGGGAATGTGAACTCTCTTCATGTGGAGCGTGTAGTTTACAAACTTTAAAGTATGTTATTTTTCATTTTTGGCACACGGCCATTAGAGAATAACTACTTTCTCGACGAACGGGTGCTTCATCGACGAACAGGTGCTTCATCGAGGAAGGAGATGGTAGTTATTCCCATCGGGGAAGATGACTTTTGGTGCTTGATCACCATGGCCAAATGGGCTATGAAGGCAATGCACCCCCCCTCCCCATGCGGAGGGGGTTGGCTACGGCCAATAACCACCACGGCCACCCCTCCGGCGGGGTGTGCGGTAACCCCATATAAGGGGGTGGCCGGCCATGGCCATATGGGCCATGGCCAAATGGCCATGGCCCGGCCATGGCTGGCCATGGCCGGACCTGGCCGGCCACGGCCAGGGCCAGGGGGTCCTGGCCGTGGCCAAGGCCAGGCCTGGCAGAGGCCAGGCCAGGGCCAAGGGGCCCTGGCCGGCCTCAGCCAAGGCCAGGGGCCGGCCTGGCCGGCCCTGTCAGTGGCCAGGGCCGGCGCCCTGGCCTCGGCCAGGGCCTGGCCGGCCCTGTCAGTGGCCAGGGCCGGCGCCCTGGCCACTGTCAGGGCCTGGCCGGCCCTGGCCGGCCAGGGCAGAGGCCCTTGGCCGGCCTATGGCCAGCCTCGGCCAAGGCAGAGGCCCTGGCCGCCGGGGGGTGCCGGATCCTTGGTCGGCATTGGTCGACCAATCCGGGATTTTTGGTCGACCAATTCTGCCAGAGGCCTTGCCAATAGTTTCGGCCCCGGCCACCTGCCGACTAGCCCATACGGGGCCAATGACAGTCTTCTGCGGTAAAATTCTCCTATACGGGGGAAGCGCCTGGATCCATATGGGAGCTGGCGACGATGGCTTGCAGAAAAATCCCCAAAGGGGGGATCCGGCCTTGGTACAAGTACGACTTATCCCGGCAAATGGCAAGGGATTACCGTACATTTCACTAGTATCATAAGGGTACTAAGTTGGAATATCACATTTTTCCCAAGGGGGATCCGGCTTTGGCCAAGTTGCGATGGCAACTCTCACTTCGGAAGGAAGATGAATTCGGCCTTGGCACGGCACGACCCCGGCAATGGCCGGGGAATTGTCGAAATATTTTGGCTATGACACCATATAATGGGGTATAGGCCTTGCAAAATACGTTTGCAAAATGCATTTGAAAAATACATTTTCAAAATACTGCGAAATACGTTTGCAAAATATTTTTGAAAAATACGTTTTCAAAAATGCTTTTCCGCTGCAAAGTACTATAAGAGTACTATTATTTGATAAAGTGATGGGGAAATGTTGAAAGTTACCCTAGATGGTGATTGGAAACGTAGTAACCTTTCCGATTCTAGAGTAACATCTTCAATATTTTTCAAAAGTAACTTATCAAATTATAAATATCATTCCAAGTGGGAGTTGAAATTAGAACTATCCAAATGGGATATTCTATTATCATTTCAAGTGGGAATTATATTTTAAAGAATTTTTAATGCAATGTTTTTGATCAAACCTTCGGTTTTGTGTCTTTTGCAGCATTTTAAAAGTAAAATGTCTTCCACTTCAAAGAATATCGTCGCTGAGTTAAACAGAGGTGAAAAACTCAACGGCGATAATTACAAACTTTGGTCCATCAAGATACAATACGTTTTAGAGGAGCAAGAAGTGCTCGAAACTCTAAAGAACGTAATGATTGAACCCGAGTTGGGCACTACGGCCCAACACAGACGAGACAAGGAAGCTTTTGATGCTTGGTCTCGGAAGAACAAGACAGCACGCATTACGTTATTAAGCAGTATGGCTGATGACAAAATGCGCATCTTCCGAGAGCATGACTTAGCCATGGACATATGGTCCAAGCTTGAGGAGAAGTTTGGTGGCACATCGGTGTCCAAACTTCGTTCTTAAACTATAAGATTTGATTCATACAAGAAACGTCCAGATCATTCCATGGGGAAACATCTGCGACATATGGCGAATCTAATCTCAGAGTTAAAGGATGCAGGTCATGTGCTCACTGATGAACAACAAATCCAAGCAGTCATACGTTCCCTACCAAATGGGTGGGACCAAATGAAGATGCATCTCACTCATAATGAGAGCACCAAGACTTTCAGCGATGTTTCTAAGCACCTCGAATTAGAGGAAGAGCGGCTTGCGGCTGCCAAGCCAAGTGCAGAAGTGCATATGGTTGCTAGTTCCTTACACGGGGGAAAGAAACGTAAAGATCGTTCGAAGTCTTCTAATGAACGTAATAAGCAACCTGAGTCTACCAAGAAACCCAAACATAAGGGTGGGCACAAGAAATGGCACAAGAAGAAAGACTTGAAGAAGATCAAGTGCTTCAAGTGCAACAAGCTCGGTCACTATGCTCGTTCGTGTACGAGTGGAGGTGACGAGGTAACTTGTAATACTAGTTACAAATGTGTTTCTAGTTCAATATTTCTTGTGGAATCTAATCCATTTTGGATAATTGATTCAGGTGCCACCGACCACATAGCAAGGGACAGACGGTCCTTCGTGGAGTATCACCGGATACCCCAAGGAACAAAGTGGATCTATGTAGGAAACAACACACGTGTTGAAGTGAAAGGCGTTGGGACTTGCAAGCTAGTCTTGGACAACGGCCGCACTCTCCTACTTCATGATGTTCTCTTCGCTCCAGATATTCGAAGGAATATAATATCTGTGGTCATGTTAATGGGTCTTGGTTATAGCTGGTTTTTTCATGATTGTAAAGTGGACTTGTGTTGTAATAATTCCTTAATTGGTACTGGGTATGTATTTAAAGGAATTATTGTATTAAATACAATATATGATTCCTATGATTGTAATGAAAATTTCCTTGTTGCAAATTCTTCGACTTATGAGTCTGATATAATTTGTTGGCACGCAATACTTGGTCATATTGGACCAACACAAATGGATAGACTTGCCAAACGTGGCCTTCTATCTAATGTTTCAAAGGTTGAAATGTCGACCTGTGGACATTGCCTTGTGGGGAAATCTTGTCGCAAGCCGTTTGGAACCAGCACAAGGGCCGAGGTTCCATTACAGCTCATCCATTCGGACATATGTGGTCCGATGAATGTCAAGACAAGACGCGGGAAGTCCTATTTCATCACTTTTATTGATGATTTCACCCGATTCGGACATATCTATTTGATATCCCACAAAAGTGAAGCATTAACCTGCTTTAAAAACTATATGAGTTTAGTGGAGAATCAATTAGATCACAAGATTAAGGTCTTGCGAACCGATAGGGGCGGTGAATATCAATCAACAAGTTTTAAGGAACTTTGTGATGAAAAGGGCATAGTACATCAGGTAACTATGCCTTATACTCCTCAACAAAATGGTGTTGCAGAAAGGAGGAATAGGACTTTAATGGAAATGGTCCGTTCAATGATGGCGCAAGCTAACTTGCCAATTACCTTTTGGGGTGATACATTATTAACGACCACTTTTATTTTGAACCGCGTACCCTCGAAATCAGTTAGCTCCACTCCTTATGAGTTGTGGAACCCAAGGTCTCCTGACTTAAACATTTTAAAACCTTGGGGATGTGCATCCTACGCACATATTTCCTCCCATAAGTATGGCAAACTTGGGCCAAAGGGAAGGAAATGTATCTTTATACGATACGCAGAAAACTCCAAAGGTTATGTTTTCGTTAGTCAGGAAGACAATGGTGGTCTAATTGAATTTGAGTCGAGGGATGTCACTTTCTTGGAAAACGAGTTTCCAAGACAGGGCGAGATAAGTCAGGACTTATATCTATTTGAGATTTATGATCAAGATGGATTACCTCATTCGAGTGGGAGAATTCTTGGTGAAGACAAAAATACGTTTCAAACTTCACCAATGGATGATACGAATGACGCTAATCCTATTCCATATGGGAATAATGATCCAAGTGGGAGCATTTCTAACAACATTCCAAGTGGGAGTGATATTAGAATTGATCTAAATTCAAGTCAACAAGGACTTGAAGAATCTCAAATACGACGTAGTAGTCGTACAAGGTTGGCTCTTCTAATATTTGAGAATGAATTTCAGCAAACCTTTATGACTTTACTACAAGATGATGACGAGACTGCTACTTTTTAAACAGGCCGTATCATGCCATGCAAAAGACAAATGGATGGAAGCGATGAAGGAGGAATTGGAATCCATGAAAGTTAACCAAGTCTGGGACTTAGTTGACTTACCCAGAGGACGTAGAGCAATTGGGAACAAATGGGTTTTCAAGATCAAGCATAAGGCTGATGGCTCTATAGACAGATATAAAGCTCGCCTTGTCGCGAAAGGTTTTACGCAACAGGAAGGGATAGACTATGAAGAGACCTTCTCACCTGTTGTACGTTTTACCTCGATTCGCCTGATTCTGGCAATGGTAGCTTGCTTAGACCTCGAATTACATTAGATGGATGTAAAGACTGCCTTTCTCAATGGAGAATTGGACGAGGAGATCTATATGGAACAACCAACAGGGTTTGTAAAAGAAGGAAACGAACATAAGGTTTGTAAACTTCGTAAGTCCATATATGGTCTTAAACAATCCTCGAGGCAATGGTATATACGATTTCAAGAAGTTGTCTTATCAAATGGTTTTTCCATGCTTGATGAAGATAACTACGTATATATCAAGAGGATTAAGAGCAAGTACGTTATTATGTCTCTATATGTAGATGACATTTTAAATAGCCGGAAATGACAAGGGCTTTGTGATGGATATCAAGGCTTGGCTTTCATCAGTTTTTGAGATGAAAGACATGGGAGAAGCCGCATATATCCTTGGAGTTAAGATTTCAAGGAATCGTTCGAAGAAACTTCTTTCTCTTTCACAGGAGACTTATATAAAGAAGGTTTTAGAACGTTTTAATATGCAGGACTGCAAGTCCATTGATACTCCTATAAGCAAGTGCGACAATTTATGTCTGAAATCATGTCCAAAGAACCAAAAGGAAAAGGAAATTATCAAAAAAGTTCCATATTCCAGTGCAGTTGGTAGTCTTATATACGCTAAGATGCGTACAAGACCGGACATCTGTTTTGCCGTTGGAATGGTAAGTCGTTACCAATCCAACCTAGGGCAAGAACACTGGAAAGCAGTTAAGAGGATAATGCAGTATCTTAAAGGAACAGTAGACTTGCAAAAGACTATGACAAGACCAAGAAGGTAGACATAAAGTACATATCTACGCATGAGATGATAGCGGATCCGCTTACGAAGGCGATCCCCAGAGATGTGTTTTACAAACACTTATCATCTCAAGGATTGTGTAAGAGCTGATTTGTACCAATATAAATTCCCATGTCTGTAAATGATCAAATTTAATAAAAGAATAAGTTCTTTTCAACATTGCATATGAATTTCTTTAGAAATGTTTGTGTACATTTTTTTGAAATCTCAGCTGAATTCTAGTATGTCGGACAGATTAAGGTTGGCTCTCTCACATGAGCAACCGCCTTTATTTTATCAGACGGGTAAAATAAAGATGAGACATGTTTAAAGTCAAAATTGTCAGACGGACGATTTAGAGTCATGACTTAAACAAAATGGTCGTATAAAAGATCTGCATCATATGGATGCTTTCAAAAGATCTAAGAGGATTTTGAAATCTTATCTGTCTTATGCGGGATGTGAGTCCAGAAGATTATTTGAGTAGCAAAAGGAACTCAAAGTCAGACATTGTGGTGTCTGGTTATCATCCTTACAACATCATTAAGACATACGCTCCCTGGGAAAGGAGTGATGTTGTAATACGTATTCATACTACGTATGCATTTTGACCATTGGGTTAGAATAGTAATTGTGTTTACTATTATGTGAGACCCAAAGACCACATGGGTCTTAACTCATTACCCTTATGGACTCTAATTGGTTCCTTAAGATTTGACTGGGTGATTGCTATCTTAGCATGTTGCTTATGGACTATGGTTAATTCGGTCCGGCGGGGCATGTTAGAAAAGCGAGTCAAGTCAAGATCAAAAGGATCGCAAGAAGAGGAAGATTAATTTCATATTCACATTTGGACTTTAGAGATTCAAAGCTGGCCAGCCAATTGTAATCCAGATGGGATTCAATTGTTGAATATAAAGTATAAGAAATGTGAAGAAATAATCTAGGGTAAAGCATGCGTTGATCTACTCAACTTTGCACCTCGAGGGGTGTTGTGTATCTCTAACAAGTGCACAACAGCAGACTCTATGCGCATGACGGTCACACGGCCTATTTCTCGGTATGATAAACAGAAGAGTTAAAGGAAAGATGTTTCCTTACAATCCCCTCAAGTGAGAGTGGGAGATGTTGGATATGGACGACATGAATACACCCATGAGGGAATGTATGAGGGTATACGGACCTCAGATGTCGTGTGCACGAAGGCGCGCACGAAGGGAACCTTTTCTCATGTGAAAAGGACCACTCGATAAGTGGAAAAAGCCACTCGATAAGTGGAAAAAGTCACTTTATAAGTGCATAAAGGCACTTGATAAGTGAATGAAGAAGAGGATAAATGAATGTGCTAATATAGGCTAATAAGCTTATAATTGGTTATTTCCTACAATAACCCCCCTAAAGCCTATAAATAGGACCCAAGGGTAAGGCATTCATTCTACACTTTCCATGCTATAAGTTTGCATAAGGCATCTTATGTTCTTCTTCTCCCTTCCATTAAAATCCTCTTCTAGTTAGAGATTTAGGCGGTGAAACTCTGCTTCGATCCTCTGTGACGAAGTATCGACCGTTGTGGCGAATCCGAGGGCGAAGTTCCGAGATTACGGTGCCGCGTACGCAAGCGTAAGTCTCGAATTTATTATTCGATCCTAACGTCCTTGTTTTGTAAGGATCCAACAGTGCTTGCCCCCTTCGCCCGCCTCACGATGGAGCCCGGACCCCTCCCTGCCTCATGGCGGTGACCAAAACCCCCCTTCCCCTCGAGGGGGGGGGGCAGCAGCAGCTAACCCTAGCCGTCACCCCCTCCCTTCAAAATTAGGCCTTCGGGCCCAAACCATTTTCGAAAAAAATAAAATAAATAAATAATGATGTAGGTCGAAGCCCACAGCGACTTGTGGGCTTTGGCCAACAAGCAAAAAATATTGCCTTAATGTTGTGGGCCGAAGCCCACAGCGACTTGTGGGGTTCGGCCCACAAGCGATTAAAAGAACATAAACAAAACGTTGTGGGCCGAAGCCCGCAGCGACTTATGGGCTTCATATTAAGGTTTCTATCATGCATAACTAGTTTATACGCAACGGAAAATAGAAACCTACCCAGATCCATGTGTTTCTAATTGATTCGAATAGATTACTAATCTTTGTGACGATCTAAATGTGTCAGACTACTGGTGCTGCTCTACGAACGATCACCCTCAATCGGTATCCACACGCGAACGTCACGAACAAGAATTGCGAGGGTGCTAGCTCCTCTGCAACTAGGGTTTCTCTCGCTCTTTGTTTTTTCTCAAAAACGGAGGAGATAGAGTGAAAAACCGTAAACTGAAAATCATATTCATATATCTTATATAGAATCTCACGTTAACCCCTTAACGCATTTTAGTTACGCGGTGATATCTTAGGGAGAAGAATCCCACGTTAACCCCTTAACGGAATTCAGTTACGTGACGTTATCTTAGGGATAATATCTTAACGAGATACAATATCTGACAGTTAAGATATTTCGCCTTATTACGAATTTCAAATCAAATTCGAAATCACGTTAAAAAAACCCCTATCCTATCCATTACGTTCTTTGTGTGCGACCAAATAGGCTCATAATAAATTGGCAGTGGGCTTAATCTTATTAGAAGCCCACAAGTCATAATTGGTCTCTAGCAAGACATTATGACTGCCCAATTAATATGAATATCGTTAGTCCGATATTAACCTAACCAATAAAACATGTCATAATCCTTTTGTCACACGATATCTGATTTGAACATAAGTCATGTGCAGTGTCACACTTATATTGTTGAAACATTTAATTTCTCGCTTTCTAAGTAGACTGATAAAATCAAATGACATTCATTTGAGCACGGCCATGCATTTCTCAGTCCTACTTATCGAGGGGCCCATTAGATATCTCTATCATAGGAGAGTGACAAATTCCATCTTGTTCATTCACTTTCCTCTGCATAATTCACATCATGTTCAATCATAACCTTTATGATTATCTGATTAAAGATAATGTTTGGTTATGTCAAAACATGATGTTCCTTATGTAGGAAACTGTGACAATCACAGGTCTAAGGATTCTATGACATAACTATTATGAGATCATTTATGACACTACTCCATGTAATGATCTCATAGCAAGTCTATCCAGTACATGTTCTCTAACAAGTACATATAAGTTTGATTTGTATCACCATACATATAATTATCTCATAATTATCAACCAAACCCATACTAGTCTTAATTTATTACTAAACATTTAACGATGAGTGACTAGGGATGCTTAGAATAACATAAAACAGCTATTCAAACATTATTATAAAGAAACATGCATGCAAGCAATATAATAATAACAATAAGAGAAATATTTTATAAATGAAAATGACATAACATAAAGGTCCAAATATATGACCCAGGGCAAAACCACTAACATTTCAGCCCACAGGAAGAAAAGCGAAAAAAATAAAACGATGTGTGTCGAATCCCACATCAACTTGTGGGCTTCGGCCCACAAGCGAAACAAACAAAAAAGAGCTGGGCTTCATGTCCGCAGGATTTGTTTGAAAAAAGGAAAATAAAGAAAAAAAGAAGAAAGGGGAAGCAAATAAATAAATAAGAAGGGGTTTTGGACCCTAAAAATTGAAGAAAAAATTTGAAATTAGGGGATAAATGGGGAATTTAATATGGGAATTTGGAGATTTATGGGGATCTTTTGGGGAAACAAAAAAGGAAAACTTACTTCCTTTTACAAAGAACAAATAAATTTGGACATCATTCAAATTTATTTGAATTAGCCCCTAATGCACAATGAATTGCATATTTTTAATATATGATACCCTCTTTAGGATCATATTTATATGCATTACATCACATTTTTATGGATTAATTTCTGGGAAAAACTTAGGCTAAGTTGTGCTGCATTAACTTAATAATTACAAAGATCCTTTGACCGCTCTGTCGTTAGTCACCTAACCTAACGGTGTATGACATCGCCCCGTGGTCTGAATAATTAGTAAGTATTTAAATTATTGTGTTTACCTTATTCTGAATCTATGATGCCTAGATGTGTTATGAAAATGTTTAATAAGCACAAATTTTTGCATGGATGGCTAATTGTGGTTTTGGATTGGCTGTTTAGTCCCACATTTTACTTTTCCTGCATTTTTCTTTTCTTTTTTTGAGAGAAATTGTAGTAAGGAAATTATGTAATGTCCAAGACCGATTACTACTTTTCATGGAGGCAAAGGCCACTCTTGAAGATGAAGAATTTAAAAATGGGACCCAAGAGGTTTCCAAAGTTGTAATTTTTCGCTTTTGTTTGTGTAATATGAACCATAATATGGACTTTGGACATCTTTAGTTTATATTGGACTGGCCGATCCACGCAATTAGCTTATTCATTTAAAAAAGTGCCTCCACATGAAAATGTTTTTACGTATTATTAATTCATGCAAATTTGTGCTCTTTTAGATAAAATGGCAAAAATCACAAGCGTTGATTTCGAAGTGCTGGATGCATCAAGGAGAAATTATTTGAGTTGTTAGCTCGATGTTAAATTTCACCTTCGAGCTAAATCCTTTGTTTTTACTGTAACAAAAGATGGAAAGGCGACAGACATTGAAAAGGCACAAGACATTATTTATATTTATCGCCATGTGGATAAGACCCTAAAGTCTGAATACCTTACGGTCGAAGATTCATTGGAGCTGTGGACTGCCCTTGAGGAAAGATATAAACATCAAAAAGATTTTATACTCCCAAGGGCACGATATGAGTAGGAGAACCTGAGACTGCATAACATTAAGTCCATAGCTGAGTACAGCTCAGCTCTTTTTAGCATCACCTCACGCCCGAGTTACGTGGTGAAAAAGTCTAAGAAGATCGCAAGCTAGAAAAGACGTACACGTATTTCCATGAAAAAGATGCGATACTGATGCAGCAATACCATGAACGAAAGTTCACTAAGTATTCTTAGTTGTTGTCATGTTTACTCATGGCTAAACTAAATAGAGAGCTTCTCCTCGCCACTCATAACATGCGCCCCCTGGCACTGTCCCCCTCCCAGAAGCTCAGAACGCATCTTCTTCCAAAAAGAAGAAAGATAATAAAAGAAAAGGAAAAACCCAGAGGGAGGGATCGAATAAAAAGGCCAGAGGACAAGTCCAACTGCGAAGAAATGAAGGGAGACAGAAGTTCACTTGGCGCAGAAATGGCAACAATAATGATGCACCCCCACCTAGAAGGGAATGTGAAGACCAGTGCCATAGATGTGGCATGAAAGGACACTGGTCTAGAGTGTGTAGAACTCTGCGGCACCTACAAGATTTGTATAAAGAAAGATTGAAGAAGAAATATGAAACACATCTGGTGACCACCACTGCTCCAGTTCAGTTCAGTGCTGAAAACTTCGAAAAAGACGACTTGTTTGATTATCCATTTTTATCTTTATTGAAAAATAATGTTATGAGAGCTATCTGAATGATAGAATGAAGTATGAATAAATGTGAAAATGTTTTTCTAAAATCATATGTGCTTATATGATTCATCTTTTTATAGATGAATTGCTCTCATGACTGCTTATTAGACAGTAACACATACGATCCTTCAATACAAATGTTATTTTCATAGCATATGAAAGCCCACTAAAATATTAGGGCCATCAACTATTATTGAAGGTTCTGGGAACGAAACTCTGTTGCTCCCAAATGACACAGAAATTAATTATAAAGGATGCATTATTCCCTTCGAATTCAAAAAGAAACTTACTAAGCTTCAAGGACATCCGTTTAAACGGATTCCACTTATAACTGCAAATGTGAACGAATAATAAACATCTGTATGTAACGTCTCAAGAAATAAGAGTAAAATCAATACTTGAACGTTTTGAGAGCCTTTCATCAGGCCTCTATCTTACAATGATTCGGAGAGAGTAAGAAAATTTGACGGAGCACCTGAAGTGCCCGATACCAGCCAAGTTTCTAATTTGGCATGACAGATTTGGCCACCCTGGATCGGTTATGATGCACCACATCTTATCCTCATCCTCTGAGCATGACATGAAGAACCAGAAGATTCTTAAGAAGGGAGAAATCCCTTGCATCCCTTAAAGGAAAACTAATTACTAGGTCATCTCTACTAAATGTAGACAAAAAAAACTCGATGCTTCCTCGAAAGAATACAAGGAGATATATGTGGACAAATCCACCACTTCTAGTGGGACATTTCGGTACTTTATGATATTGATAAATGCATCCTCGAAATATTAGTATGTGTGTCAACTATCGACTCGCAACCTAGCTTTTCCAAAGCTATTGGCACAAATAATAATGTCGCAGGCACATTTTCCAGACAACTAAATAAAGAAAATACGTCTGGCTAATGCTGGGGAATTTACCTCCCGGTCATTTCAAGAGTATTGCCTTGCAACAGGGATAGAAATTGAACATCCAGTGCTACATGTTCATACCAAAATGGGTTGGCAGAGTTATTGATAAAAAGACTCCAATGGATTATACATCCATTACGCATGAAATCCCAGTTGCTGGTGAATGCATGAGGACATGCATCTTGTATGCTGCATCGTTAATAGAAATAATAATAAGACCCTCTGGAGGTCAGAGTCTCTCTCCAATACAACTTGCATATGGAATACCACCGAACATCTCTCACTTAAGACTTTTTGGTTGCGCAGTTTATATCCCCATAGCATTACTGCGGAGGACAAAAATTGGTTCTCAACGTCGTCTAATTATCTATGTAGGGTTTGACTCACCTCAATAATATACCTAGACCCCAAACGGGGGGACGCTTTCAAGGCACGTCTTGAAGGCTGAATTTGGTGTGACGAATTTCCCCAAATTGGGCCCAGATACTGAAAAATCTGGAGCTACACAAATAATATCGTGTGATATAGAATCATTAACACACTATAATCCGGTAACAAAGAAATGTGAAGATAAGATCCCGAGATCATATAAATAACAGTTACCAGTCTCATTCACTGACAACCGGAAGATTGTCATATCACACATCCCTGCTGCAAATATTTCAGATAGGATTGACATCCCCTGGAGTGGATGCAATCTACTAGCAGCAGAAGTTGCTATTCCTCAACAAGGAAAGAGGCAGACCATCAGGCTCCAAGGACAAAAATCGAAGAAAAAAAGAGAGAAACTACTGGAGACTAGCTTGAGACAATACTACCACAGGACAATGAGCTCATGTCCATACCCTCACCCTTCCCAGACTCCACTATAGAGGAAATGCCGGGAAAAATTGAAATGAAAGTAAATGTTGTACGTACTAGAAAGGTGTTGGACAGAAAGAACACAATTGTCGACAATATATTCACGTATCATATTGCCACATACATCGCAAAAGCGATGATAATTAATAATATCATTCCATATCCCGTTGCCAAAATGCAAACGTAAAGATTATCCAAATATGGAAGAGGCAATATAAGATGAGCTGGACTTGCTTATGAAACCTGAAGTGTTCGGACCTGAAGTCCTGACACCAAAAGGTGTCAAACCTGTGGACAAAATAAATATTGCACAAATAAGACTAAATAGGTACAAAATCGTATGCTATATGTACAACCTATAGCTCAAAGATATTTTCGCTGAAACTGGGGAATAAACAAATTAAAATGAGCATGGCTCAAAATGATGCATCAGATTCCCTAAGTTATACACTGCGAATACCTTACGATTTGGTAAAGGAAATTTTGGATATGCTGCTAATGGATGTTGTGACGACATACCTCTATAGATATCCTGATAAAGATAAATTCCACATTTCCTTAAAATGCCTGAATAGACTTTGGGACGTCTATTCTATTGAATAAGAATAGTAATAAGAATAATAAATATTGTAAAACCAAGAGAATCTCTTGACAAGGCAATGATTCTTACTAATGGTTGTCTTTGCATCTTTATAAAGAATAAAGGACAGGATTTGAGATCATAGTTGTAAACAACTTAAATCTCATCGAATCTCCTAAGTAGAAAACCGAAATATCTGTTCAAGCCTGACTATCAAACATGAAATGAAAAACCTAGGAAAAATAAAGATTAGTATGGTTCATAAATTTATCTAAAAAGATAAAATCATGTTACATTTAAATTCATACACCCTGGGTGCGTTGAAGAAATTACAAGGATCATTGTCATTCAGTAAGTACAACTATAATAGGATGTACAAAAAAGAACCCTTCCGTTCGCTGGAAGAGGTGGAGGATATACTTGGTCCTGAAGTCCCTTATCTAAGTGCAATCAGTGCACGCCTAGATAACTGCACATGTCCCGATATAGCAGTTGTAGTAAATTCTCTAGCCAGAGACAGTTATGTACCTAAAAGTGCCATTAGACTGGAGTTAAGCATTTTCTGCACTTCCTCCATGGGTCGATAGATTTGGGCTTACATTATAAAGAATTATACTCCATGCTTATGCAAATGCAGGTTATAAGTCCGATCCAAATAATGAGAAATCACAGACTGGGTACACATAGTGGCACGGCCATATACTGCAGATCTGCAAAGCAAACTATGAAGGCAACATCATCCTATCATTCCGAGATCCTCACCTTATAGAAACAAACCAATGGTATATTTGAGCGCGCTTGGTGGTACATCACATCCCATTGACGATTGGGACAGAGGCTGATCATTTAAAGCTGACCACATAATTTGAAGACTATGCTACATGCTTACCTCACTTTTGAGGAGGCCACAGTAGAGGCGACGAAACAAAACACAACTCTCCAGCGTTTTTGGTTTTAGCAGCTGCTTAATAATGGTGATATTTGTAATCTGTGTATTTTCGGAATGTTGTAAATATGAGTGATGAAAAATACCTATGAGATCTGAAAGCTTAAAGGCTTGTACAGATCAGGGGGAGTTAGAGGGAATTTATACTCTTTTCTTTAACTATGGTTTTTCCCACAGGGTTTTCCATAGCCAAAAGTTTTAACGAGGCAAATCCTATTAACTCAGGATGCTGAAGTATCCACCCTGTTAGACGCATAAGAAGCTCAGAATCCCGAAGCATTCATGGGAAGAGTCCACACTAATGGCTGGATAAGGGGGAGTGTTGTAAACGGATAATATGAATTTGTATTGAGGATTATATCTTATCTATATGATAAGATCATATCATTGTATCTCATCCATGTACATCTCACCCCTCTTCTATAAATAAAGGACATGGGTCTTCCCCCAGAGCGGATGCTTCAAAACAATATTTTTGTTGTTAAGAATCCTAGTTTAGGGTTTTAAATGTTCTGTCTTAGGATCGACGGCGGAAAGTCGTCGTCTTAGATCTATGAAGAAAGAAAAATCGATTTTTTCTAGTTTGATCTTGTGAGATCTATATCGTAGGCAACATGATCATGATAGAAAATACATCGTTTTCGATATACCTCAAAAATCGAGGAAGACGAACGCGTGGAAGTGGATGAAGTCCGCGCACGAAGGATCGACCATCTCCTCCAAGCTTTCGCAACGAACAGGCCTTCGAATCTCAAGGAGATCGTGTTGATAACGTGTCTTGAACCGTGTATCTGTGGAAAGACCGGAGGCCTTTATTTATTAAAGATGTGAGAGTTCATACATGAATATGATACAAGCTTTCAAATAGATACAATCTTATTCTCCCACACATATAATCTATTTACAACATTTTCAACTTAAAAATATCCCCATTCAGAATACAGTTTGCATCTTTTTTAATCCATCAAAAATCTTGGTGAAGCGCGTGCTGAGGCACAACCATAAGGGTTCAAATCCTGAAGGCCCTGCAAATATGCTGGCGGCATGCCAATCAGCATATAGGCCGCTGGGCAGTTTGCATCTTTCGTTGAAGGAGATTGCTATATACACCGAAATTCGGTGTAGTGATGAGACTACTTTCCAAAAAAAAGAAATAAAATAGGTGAAAGAATGTTTGTGAAGTGACAATCCAATGATTTATTTTCAATTTTTGGTAAAAATTCTCATCCCTGCACCGGGTTATTTGGTGCACCGGGTTATTTGGTGTATATAGTTGCACACTTCGTTGAATTGTTTGAAAGATTCAATCATCTCTTTTTTTTTCGTAGTTAGACATGTAGAGGTCATCGCTCGCGTAATCTCACTCTGTCACGATAATCCCTTCTTAATTTATTTGGAATCCGATAAATGTGGTCCCCGTTCACATCATTTCACGGCCCTCTGTATCCCGACTACCAAACATTGCAAAAGACGTGCATTAATACTAATCAGCGTATGTTTATCAAAAATGATTCCTATAAGATCCATCGAGCCGACAGAAGAGCAGCCAGCGCGAGAGGGCGAGAAGAGAGGGCGAGATCCGATTTGATCGTTCGATCATCTTCTTGTTCGCTGAGGTAACCGCGCTCAACTCCTTTGTGCTTACTTGTACTTAGCGGAACTGTTCTAATCTCTAATTCTCTACTGATGAGTCTCTATCTTTGATGTGTCTCTTAGTTATCATAAAATGACTTCTGGATTGAAACGTTAATGGATTTCTTTGTCATTAGTAGATTGTGGAAAAAAAACATTATCGCTCTCTTTGATAGAATTTTGCTGCAAATAGTCATCAAACTTCAGAGAAAATGGGAAGGATGAAAATTGGATCAATATACGCATCTTGACAATTTTGATAAGCTTCAAATAGATGTTCCTAGTCTCTCCTTTTTTCGAAGGAGGGTGGTTTTTGCACACGGAAGACTATTCTGTGGTCTTTATCTAAGAACATCTTTCTGAAGCCATGTAAGATAAATCACAAAATAGTCTTTCACACAAATATCATCTCCCTATAAAACAATAAAGAGAACAGGCTAAAGAGAATAGGATTTGAAATTTTCGACTTAATTTCATTGTTGGTATGTATCAGATATATAAATACAGAGTGGTGTAAACGGAAAAAATATAAAATTTAGATATATAATTCTAGCATGTACTTTTTATACAAAATTTAGAGACCAGGCCTTAAATTTTAGCATTGTTTCTGCTTGATTGGTATTTCCTTAATACACATCCGCAAGATTGAGCTACTATTAAATATACCAGTCTTGGACCTGAGAAATTTTGTACGTTGCATGTGTTGTGCGGGCGAAGGCCCAGCAATCGCTACACAGCACATCGGAATAACACAAGATCGTGGGGATCGAGGACGAAGGGTAAGCAGTGAACAAATAGAGCACAAACACGATTGCTTTTAGGCCGTGGACGGCCAAGGGGAAACACCAGTGAACTTTATTACGAAAGGGGAGATTGATACAAATCTTTTCTCTTCATTCAACGAAAAAGAAGCACACAAGATCTTTCCAAAAGCTCACACTACAATCTTTCATAAAGTTGGCTCTTACAATGGCGGCTCTCTCCAAGGATACAAATGTGTTCCACACGAAACCCTAACCTATAACCCACTATTTATAACCCTAGATTATAATAGGTGTCATCATTAGCCAAGGTCTCCTATCGGATACGGATCCCGACATTTCCGGTATACGATCCAATCGCCGCTCTACGCAATTAATGCCACCACAACCTAGTGGGCCAGTCGCCACTTCCTAGTGGGCCGCATCCCAATGGGCTCCCTTCGACCGATTGACCTTCCTTCCTTGTCGAGCGACCTTAGTACCGAGTCTTGCGTACGAGCCTTCTTCCTTTGAGCCTACATACGACCGATCGACCGAACACGGACTCTAACTGCGGCACGACCCATCGACCCAATGCCGAGCGATCGACCTTCAGACTCGAACTGACGACCGATCGACCCAACTGCGCTGACGAAGCCACATGCCCAGCATCCTCGTATCTGACTTGTGCAGAGTCAGATAGGTCGAATCCAGGCACAATCGAGTTACCCCTGCACTAGATAACTCGTCTACCAATCAACTGCCTATTCTGCGTCGAATCGAGCCAACTTCTCCACAAATCTCCACCTTGATGAGATTCGAGCATCTGTCCGACAGACGACCCTCACTGACCTTGGTTGAGCATCGAATGGTGTTCCCCCATTTTTGTTCCGAAGAACCAAATGTCCTAAGGACCAAATGGTCCGAAGGGCCAAATGCTTCGCCAGAGCTACGACTGTCTCCTCCTTATACTTGCTGACTCTCTCGAGTCTCAAATGGCTCCACCGAGCCTCACTGCCCCTTCTTGGGGCCGACGCTAACTTCTTTGAGGAATCATATTGAGCAAGTCCAAACAATGCTTGAACTTGACTCCCAATACAACCTTCGTCAGCATGTCCGTCGGATTGTCATTTGTTTCGATGTTCAACAAGTTGATGTCGTCGTCGTCTTCTCCCACATAGTCCCTGACAAAGTGAAATCGAACGTCGATATGCTTCGTACGGGCATGGAAGACCTGATTCTTAGCCAAGTACACTGCACTCTGGTTATCACAATGGACATCGTACATCTCTTGGTAGACTTTCAGATCATCCATCAGACCCATCAGCCATATCATCTCCTTCACTGTTTCAGTCAATGCCATATACTCTGCCTCCATAGTAGATAGGGCCACCGTAGACTGAATGATACTCCGCCAACATATTGGAGCGCCAGACAGGGTGAAGATGTAGCCTATCATCAACCGCCTCCCATCCAAGTCACATGCATAGTCGGAGTCGACATACCCGATAGTGTGCAGGCCGTGAACACTTCGGCTGTATGTCAGTCCGATGTCGACTGTGCCATTGATGCAACGCAGGATCCACTGAACTACTCGCCAGTGCTCTCTTCCGGGATTGTGCATGTATCTACTCACCATGTTGACTGCATGTGATAGATCCGGTCGAGTACATACCATTGCGTACATGAAGGCCCCTTCGCATTGGAATACGGTACGCCCGTCATGAGCTTCTTCTCCTCTTCATTCTTTGGACACTGCTCGGCACTGAGCTTGAAGTGAGGTGCTAGCGGAGCAACTACGGTCTTCATCTTCTCACAGCCAAACCTCTGTATAACAGACTTTAAATAGCGACTCTGTAAAAGATGAACTGTACCTCCACTTCGATCTCTTGTGATCTCCATCCCAAGAATCCTCCGTGCCTCGTCCAGATCCTTCATCTCAAATGTAGAACTCAATTGAGACTTCAATCTCCGAATCTCCTCTTTATTCAATGAAGCTATGAGTATATCATCGACATAAAGCAGAAGATAGATAAAGGACCCGTCAACCAACTTGCGATAGTCCGTCATAAAGCGTTTAAAACGCTTATACCACTATCGTGGTGATTCCCATAGAGTGACTTCTTTAATCGACATGCACGATCGTCGTCACTCTCATAGCCATCGGGCTGAGCCATGTAGATCTCCTCTTCGAGCTCTCCATGCAAGAATGCCGTCTTGACACCAGCTGTACCAGTTCAAGGTCGAACTGTGCAACCAATGCCAACAGGATCTGAATCGAGCAATGCTTCAGCACATGCGAGAATACTTCATTGTAATCTATACCTTCTCTCTGTGCGAAGCCCTTCGCTACGAGGCGAGCTTTGTATCGAACATCTCCTGCTTCGACTTCTGGCTTCTTGGTGAAGACCCATTACACCCAATTGCCTTCTTGCCCTTTGGAAGCTCCACGAGATCCCATGTGTCGTTCTTCACCAATGATTCCTTCTCTTCGTCCATCGCACTTCTCCACCGCTCCGGGTCTTCGGATTTCTCCACCTCGTCAAACGAGTTGGGAACATCGATACATACTGCAGGAAAGGAAAATGAGACCAACTCCAAGCACCTCGCAGGTTTTCTTATCTCACGCCTTGGTCTCGATATTGCGATAGAATCCTTTGACTGAACAACCCTGGGAGACGAGCTATCTCTACTAACTGAGCTTGAGCCACCAACCACACCATCGACGGCCTAGAGCCCGCCTTCTGCTACGTCCGATGTGGATCGATCTGAGTCTTCGATCGACCGTTGTGGAGTATCAGACACGTTGTCGTAGACATGCTTCAATTGTGTCTGTACGACCTCCACCTTTGGGTCATTCTCCTTCTTCAGTAACGTCGACTCATTAAATGTTACGTCTCTGCTCAGGATCACATTTCTCTGTGTCGGACACTATAGTCGATACACTTGACACCACTGCTGAAGCCCAAGAAGATGGTTTTCTTGGCTCTAGCATTGAGTTTGTCTTCCTTCACGGCATAGTAACTCGGACAGCCCTAAACTCGAAGTGATCCATAGTCGAAAACTGGCTTTTCCGACATACATCCAAGGGAGGTTTGCCTTTCAATGCAACAGATTGTAGCCGATTGACCAAGTAAGTCGCATACGCCAGGGCCTTTACCCAAAACTCCTTCGATAGGTCAACAGTTGACAACATGCATTGAACTTTCTCCAGCAAGGTTCGATCCATCATCTCTGCTACCCCATTCTGCTGCGGTTTACCAGCAATGGTATAGTGTCTTTGTATCCCTTCCGATCTGATATATACTTTCCACCGTTGTCACTTCGTAGACACTTGATTCGCCGACTAGTCTGAGTCTTGACCAGCTTCTTCCACTCGATGAAAGTGCTAAGAACTTGGTCCTTCGACTTTAGCAGAAACACACACACCTTGCGTGAGAAATCATCGATGAACGGCACAAAGTAGTGTTTCCCTCCCTATGAGGCCGTCCTCGACGGACCCCATACATCGGTGTGTACATAGTCAAGCGCCGCCTTCGTACTGTGGATGGCCGACCCAAATGAAGCACATGTCTGTTTTTCAAACACACAGTGCTCACAGAACTCGATCTTTCTGGTCTTGGCTCCCTTTAGACGACTCTCAACGATAAGCTTCTGCAACGCTTTCTCGTCCACATGACCTAGTCGCATGTGCCATAACATTGAGTCGTCCTCTTCAGCCTCACGAGTCAGAGCCGCTGTGCCAGCTACGACTGAGCCATCCAAGTAATAGAGGTTGCCTTGACGCTTCTCCTTCATTACGATCATTGCTCCTCTAATCACCCTCAGAGCTCTATTCTCCATGGTCACTCGACATCCCTTGGATTCGAGTGAGCCGAGCGATATGAGATTACGCCTTAGGTCGGAAACAAAGCGCACCTCCTCGATGTCTCGTGTAACACCGTCGTCCATCCTCATCCGCACTGTCCCAACGCCTGTCGTACTACAAGCTCGGTCATCGCCCAGCAAGACCGTACACTTACCACCTTCCCTGAAGGTCGTAAAGTACTCTCGATGCGTCGTCATATGTAACGAGCACTCAGAGTTGAGTACCCGATCATCTGATGTCACGCCCTTCAAAACACCGACCAATACATACTCTTCGAACTCAACGCCCTTAGCGACGTTGGCAGTTGCATCGTGCTTCTTCTTTGCCTTGGGGCCGTCTCTGACCCACTGTCCTCTTTCTTTACAGAAAGCACATTGATCCTTCGCCACCTTGCGCTGAGGGTCTCTTGTCTTTGTCTCTGGACTTGGATCTGAAATACCCCCTTCGATCTCCACCTTTCTCACCATTACGACCCCTTACGATCATAAGAGCGTCGCTCGTAGCTCGGCTGCTGGTGTTCCCATTGTTCTTCCTGAACTCGTTGCTCGTCAGAGCGTTGGACACCTCTTCAAATGTGATCGATTCCTTACTATAGGTAAGAACCGACACTAAGTACTTATACCCGATGGATAGAGAGTTAAGGAGAATCATCGCCTTGTCTTCATCATCGACCTTCACATCGACGTTCCTCAGGTCGGTAAGAAGCTTATTGTAGTAGTCGATGTGTTCCTCCATAGAAACCCCCTCGGCTAGCTTCAACCCAGATAGCTTCTTCTTCAAGTGTAGCAGGTTCTGGATGTTCTTCTTCATGTACTTGTCGCAGAGCTCCTTCCAGAACTTGCTAGCACTTGTCTCCTCCATATATAGGTATTTCTTTTCCTTCGACAAATACAAGCAGATGGTACCACATGCACTCTGATTCAGAGTTCTCCACTCCTGATCGGACATGCCCGTCGACTTCTCGTCTAATGCGATATCTTGGCCAAGTTGGTTCAAGATATCCATGACCTTGCATCTCCACATACTGAAGTTGATCTTTCAATCAAACTTCTCAATCTTGAACTTTGTGTTAGACACAATAGTTTGGAAAGATGAAGAATACCCACAAGTCGACGCCTTTGAAGAACCGTCATTGCCACCGCTACTCATCTTCGTTTTCTACGTTGATCTCCAATACCGTACAGCTCTGATACCAATTTGTTGTGCGACGAAGGCCCATCAATCGCTACATAGCACAGTGGAATAACACAAGATCATGGGGATCGAGGACGAATGATAATCAATGCACAAATAGAGCACAAACAAGATTGATTTTAGGCCGTGGACGGCTAAGGGGGAACACCAGTGAACTTTATTACGAAAGAGAAGATCGATACAAATCTTCTCTCTTCGTCCAACGAAGAAGAAGCACACACGATCTTTCCAAAAGCTCAAGCTACAATCTCTCACAAAGTTGGCTCTCACAATGGCGGCTCTCTCCAAGGATACAAATGTGTTCCACACGAAACCCTAAACTAAAATCCCCTATTTATAACCCTAGGTTATAATAAGTGTCATCATTGGCTAAGGTCTCCTATCGGATACGGATCCTGACATTTTCGGTATACAATCCAATCGCTGATCTACGCAATTAATGCCGCCGCACCCTAGTGGGCCAGTCGTTGCTTCCTAGTGGGCCGCATCCCAATGAGCTTCTTTCGACCGATCGACCTTCCTTCTGTGTCGAGCGACCTTAGTGCCGAGCCTTGCGTACGAGCCTTCTTCCTTCGAGCCTCCATACGACCGATCGACCAAACACGGACTCTAACCGCGTTACGATCCATCGACCCAATGCCGAGCGATCGACCTTTAGACTCGAACTGACGACCGATCGACCCAGCTATGCTGACGAAGCTACATGCCCAGTATCCTTGTATCTGACTTGTGCAGAGTCAGATAGGTCGAATCCAGGTGCAGTCGAGTTACCCCTATACAAGATAACTCGGCTGCCAATCAACTGCTTCTTCTGCGCCTAATCGAGCCAACTTCTCCACAGCATGTGCAATAAGTTAATCAGAAGATATGCTATTACTGATCAGAAGTGTAAACATGTGATCCTTTTTTTACCAAATCTTAGACGAAGTGAATGTTAATCTGAATATGCTTCATTCTTAAGTGATGGGCATGATTTAATCTAAGGTGTATAGCATTAAGATTATCGCACAACAACGGGAGAGTAGTAGAAGGTAGATAGCCGAGTTCAAAGAGTAGGTGTTGTAGCTACATGGATTTTGAAATCATCATGGTTAATTCTCGATACTCAGCATTAGTCGAGAAGTGAGCAACTGCACGTTGTTTCTTTGAGCACTAACAAATCAAATTGGAGCTAAAGAAATTAATATAAGCTGAGATGGAGATATGGTTATCTAAGTTACATACCCAATAAAATACCAAGAGTTTTGAAGCTGATAATTGGTGAAGCTGAAATGAATGATGGTATTTTTCAAGTATCGAAGAGTGTGTTTGGTTGCTATCCAATAAATTTGACTTGGGCAATGCATTCATTGAGAGAGTTTACTTACAGCGAATGAAATATCTGGTCTAGTGAGAGACACGTACTGTAATAGATGGTATTCAGTGGCATTCACAGAGGCTGAGCCATTATTGAGATGAAAAAGAACTGATGTGGAGAGTGGAATATTATCATCTTTTGTTGCATTCATATGAATCCTTAAGAGAACATTCGTGATGTACTTATGTTAGGATGGAAACTAATCGGCTAGTTTGTAATGGCTTCAATACTCGAGAAATAATGCATGTCATCAAGATCCTTGAGAGAGAATCGAAGATCAAATTCTGCAATGATCAATTGAACAAAATCAAAGTGGTTGCTTGTGAGATATAAGTTATCCACATACATCAAAAAAGTCATAATAGATCCATGGTGATAAATAAATAATGATGTATATGAAGCAAAATTGTGAAAATCAAAAATCAAGATGTGTTTGTTTGCGAGCAGTGTACCAGGCTCGATGAGCCTGTTTGATTTCATAAATAGATCATTTAATCTTACTGATATAATTAGGCTTGGCAGCGTCAATGCACATTAGAGATTGTCATATATAAATAGTTTCTTATAGTTTGCCGTAAAGGAAGATATTGTTAACATACATATATCTTAAAGATCATTCCTACATAACGACAATAGATAATTCCATGTGAATGGTTGCTAGTTTTACAATATGATTGAATGTCTCCTTATAGTCTAACTTAGGATGGTGAGTGAACCTTTGGTAACGTGGTGAGTCTTTAACATGTTTACACTACCATTGGAAAAATATTTAATCCTAAAAATTCACTTATAATCAACAATATTAATATTAGTTGACTTAGGAATAGATCATAAGTTTTGTGATGCAAAAGGATAGTAAGTTCTTGAAATATGGTAGCATATCATTGTGGGTTACAAATTACCTGACTCACACATGTAGGTTCACTGGTGGGTGCAGGTGGGTGCTTGGAGACAACGGAAAGTGTTCATAATTATAAATCTGATTCATAGCTTTGGTGATCATGAAATAAGTCTGGATAGGACGAGGTACTGAGGTGATGAAAGGAATTTGTGGGAGCATGTACAGCTAAGGATTCCAGGGAAGTCATGGGAAAGGCCTACAATGAGGGAGAGATAAGAAACATGAGGCGGAAGATGTCGCCATACATGAAGAATGTGAAGTAGGGGTCAAGTCAACATCTGTTACATCTGAAGGTGGGAGCAGTGGTAGCTGATATAAGCAAGGAAGTACAGATATAATGGTTGTATGAGGAAATTGAATGGAAGGTAAGGGTGTCAAGTGGGTATGTGTGATGGTGAGGAAGATGAAACATCAAACAATACATAATAAGTGTGGTATAAAACATGAGTGGGGAGTGATTCACGAATGTATTCACAAATGTGTACACATGTATGCAAGAACAGATTTTGGGTCTAATTTGGATGATTTATATGGGTAAGTGGGAAATAGAGACAATCAAAATTTTTGAATTTGAGATAATTTGAACGATGCACATTTAAGGCCTAAAGGGAGAAAAAAATATAAAGAAGTGATACGATTAAAGCGATATGTAGCTATCTTGAAGGCAAGCAACCAATAAAGGTGAGGAAGAGAGGCATCAATAATTAAAGTGAAGATAATTTCAACAAGATGATGAAGATATTTTGACACTCCATTTTGTTATGGAGTGTGAGAAGCGATGGTAAAGTTACTGATCATATTAGTTGAGCGAATTTTGGAAATTTTCCCCATTATCAGAATAAAAATTTTTGCTGTGGTTTTGAAATTATTTTTCAACTAAAATTTTAAACTAAGAAAAATACAATTTATATCAAATTTCGAAATTTTGAACTATGGAATATGACCAGATATATTTGATGTAGTGATAGAATAAAATTAGATAGTAACATAAATCATTCTTACCAGTAGTTGAAAAGCCCTTTTAAATATCAGCAAATATTAATTCTAATGGAGCCGAGCTAGTAAGAATCGCAGCACGGAATGGATGCAGATGTACTTTTTAATGAAACAAGGAGTATATATTGAATGATTAGGTACTTTCTTTTTTACTGGTAAATAAAATGATTGAAAGAGATTGGCAATAATGCGATGATAGGAGTGATCTAGGTGGCGATGCCAACCATCTATGGTTGTGCGTTCATGTATATTTGCTTGTAATGGTGGTGGGTGAGATACCGTGGATGCTAGAAATGAATAAACCACATGTTCACATTCTTTGCGTAGAAGTTTCACTCTTGTATTCGGATACCTAATAAATAATAATAAGGCTGACATTCTATAAGCATATTATTATTTTTGATATGATGATGAACATAAATTAACTTTTTAATAGATGGAACATAAATGGTATCATTTATATGAAATGTATGAAGTGAAGATTTAAACGAAAAAGAACTAATGTGTGAGATCGGTAAACTTGAGCCATCCATAAGAATGACCTTATCAGTGTCATCATAATCCGAGTGGATGGTGAGATTAGACAGACTTGAAGTTATATTATGCGAGGCAACCGAATTAACCTTATTTACCTTTAGTGGATGTGCTTATGATGCTGAATTTGCAACAACTTTGGAACATGAATTTCGAACAATGCTTGGCAGAATGGCCGATTATCCACATATAGTTGGTATTTTTCTTTATAGCATGTAAGGCCTGGGCGCACGAGTTTGAATTTGGGAAACCGTACTAAACTTGTGAAGGCTTCTGATCGGAGTGCTAAAATTAGCCTTTTCGGTTGGGATGGTGAGGACCTGAAGTCGTATGTGACTTCTTGTTGATGTAATTTATTGATACAAGTATGGATATCAGTAGATATACATTTAATGACCAACAAGAAGATCATGCATCTCCTCAAAGGTTAAAGATATTTCTTGAGCACAGATCAATCTCACGATGTCGCAAAATTATGGGCCGCATCCTTGAAGTATGGATATAGTGATGTCTCTGCTGGAGACATGTTGATCGATGAGGGTCAGTTCATCGATGAGCTTCTTGTGGGCATGAATGAATTCCATGATGGATCGTGATCCACATTTAATGGTAGAGAGTTCTTTCATCAATTGAAGACCTCGAGTGCATGATTTGTTAGCATAAAGTTTTGTGAGCTTATTTCAAACATCTTAGGAGATGTCAAAAGTGACAATCAGCGGTTTGATATTGGAGCTAACATTTTAGAAAATGATAGAGAAGGAGCTTGTCCTGTTGGGTGTAATAACGAGAAGTGAGGGTAGTAGTGGTGAACTCAACAACAGATTTTGAGGTTGAAGTTTAACTGGTGGTAGAGGGACAAAGAAGAATGTCGTTAAGGTATCTTTGAAGATCATACTTAATGAGAATATCGTCAAATTGAGCACCATTGATGATAGTTGGAGGGAGTAAGCCAATCTGTTGATAATTGGCAATGATGACATACATACAAAGAGAAAAAATGGAAATGATAGTGGTGACAATGCGGAGTTGAGAAACTTAATTATTGTTCATCGACTTTGGTGGATCAAAAACTTGTTAGAGAAAAGAGCATAATACCATATAAAAAATGAAAAGGATATGCTAAAGTGAATAAGATTCGAATTTTTCGACTTAATTTCATTGTCTATATGGATTACACACACATATATAAAATCACATAGTATTGTAAACGGAAAAATATTAAATCTAAATCCACAATTTTAAATTAAACTTTTTACAGTTGATTTTACCAAATTTAGATACATAATTTTAGCATTAACATACACTGATCTTGATTCATAATTCTAAACTTATATCTGCTTGATTGACATTTGATTTTACAAGATCTAGATATATTATTCTAGCATTGGCATATACGAACAGATCCATAATTCTAACCTTGTGTTTGATTGATTGGCGTTTCCTTGATACGCCCATCCCTTTCAAAGGGATAGGAGTCTAATGGTGCATTTGCAAATTTCACACTGTTGTTGAGGTGTGTATTTTCATTCGACTTCTTTTTCTTGATTCTGTATCTTCCCTACATTTTCATGACCATTGATTTATTAGGTGGAGCTTGTTGATGAAGGGATGGAAAGAAATAACCAAGCAATGAGCATTGTCTAAAATGAGAAAAATCTAAATCAGAACGATTCTATCATCAAATTGTTTGAATATAAAGTTAAAGAAGACAAGTTGGTGAAAAGACAAGTCTAATTTGTACACCCATTGAGGGATACTTTCTTGGGGATCTCCTTGTTGGACTATGCAAACAATTTTATGGGTTTATCAAGTAGATATCGTATTTAGTGTATTTTGTTTCTTATCTCCAAGCATTAATTCTATGCTTGAGAAGAGTATATTTGGTTTTTGTTCTCTTATATCTGTAGAAATCTTGTTAGCTTAAAGAATACGGCTGCGATTTGGCGAGAACTGAGCAGAACAAGGAAAATTAATAGAATTACAATGGAAACCATAGCCTCTTCCTTAGTTTGCTTCAGACACGGTAAATTTAACCTATCAAGAAATAAAATGTATGTATGAAACACTTAACATAGTTATTCATAGGCAGCATATGGGGCCTTGACAGTAGGTTTAGCTGAATAAAATGATTTCATTGGATTCTGTCTCGGTCTTGACTATTTTTAATGAATTAATTGGTGATCTATACTCGATGTTTCATCTATTAGATGCGCATGCATACACATAAACAACTGTTATTCTATGTTTGTTTCTAGAAGCTTGAGAACGTAACATCATTACTACTGTCTGATACCTATACGAGGAAAATATATCCAAATTTATGCATGAACACATACATCCACTGTCATTCATCCTGGTTTCCTAACACCCAGAGTGCATTGAATATTCTTTGTTCTACTAATGTACTTGCTTCAGTGGACATTATGTTGAGAGAGAGCCATAAAACTAGGACAATTCATTTGTAAACTTGAAATTTGAGTTGTGCTCCCATAACCAGAGCAAATTGGTTCTGACGATGATGATGATTTGCATTCTGGTTACAACTGGTGTATTTGCATCACTAAATATAAAGTTAGCTGATATAATTATTCTGAACAGATAGATCAGCTATGGATGCTGAAAATGCAGACTGCCTTGGATGGGCAGCAAGAGATACTTCTGGAGTTCTCTCACCCTATAAATTCAGCCGCAGGTGTGCTTGACAGTGAATATTAAAGCAGTTGGAATTCATTTCCTTCATTTTCTATTTGAATTGTTGTATATATTCTTGCATACGCTGGGTAAATCTAGATGAATATGAAAAAGATCATGGGAAACATGTCATTGTCTTTTTAAATGCAATCCGATATCTAGCTCAATTCGTCTATTGTTCACAGTTTCCTACATGAATACCTAAGATCTTTACTTGCTAGTGCTGTTTCTGACTGCTGTCTGGGCTTATGCTTCTAGCCTTCTATTCCTGAATTAAGACATTTTCCATTAATATCCTTTTTGTGTTCTTGCATGTTGTTGTGTTTTGGGGAAATGGTGATTAGCTTCCAAATGAGCTAACCCCTCATATATATAATATCCCTTGATTTGCTTTACACACACACCCTAATACAAATAACACTCAATACTCCCCCTCAAGATGAGCAAAAGATATTTATCATGCCCATCTTGTTACAAGCATCCTCTACTCCTTTAGAGTTTAACCCCTTCGTAAGGCAATCTGCTAATTGCTGTCCAGAGGTAATATAGGAGATCTCCAACTGCTTCTTGTCCAGTCTCTCTTTAATGAAGAACCTGTCAATTTCTATGTGCTTCGTTCTATCATGTTGCACTGGGTTGTTGGCAATATTAATTGCTGACTTGTTATCACACAACAACCGCAATGGTCCTTCTCTCAGCAGGTGTAGCTCATGTAGGAGTGATCTCAACCAGATCATCTCACAGGTACTAAGCACCATAGCACGATACTCTGCCTCTGCAGTGGAACGAGCCACCAAATCCTGCTTCTTGCTGCGCCAAGAGACCAAATTGCCTCCAACAAACACACAGTAGCCCGAGGTCGATCTCCTATCATCTAGGCAACTGGCCCAATCTGCATCACAGTAGCCTGTCGCATTCATGTGACCATGACTACCAAATAATATGCATTTTCCTGGACTATTCTTCAGATACCTCAGTATCCTGAAGACTGCCTCCATATGTCCAGTCCTAGGATCATGCATGTATCTACTTACCACACTGATAGCATAGGCAATGTCAGGTCTAGTATGGCATAAGTAGATAAGGCGTCCAACAAGTCTCTGGTACCTTTTTTTGTCTACTGGCTCCACTGATTGTGAATGCAACCTATGATTCTGATCAATAGGAGTGACTGCTGGACGACATCCTAACATACCTGTCTCAGCCAGTAAATCCAGGGCATACTTCCTCTGTAAGAGAACTATACCCTTCCTGGACCTGGCAATCTCCAGTCCAAGAAAATACCCCAACTGTCCAAGGTCCTTGACCTCAAACTCTCTCGCCAGCCTCACCTTCAAGTGAGAGATTCCCTCCTCATCATCTCCAGTGATAATAATATCATCAACATACACAGCCAAAAGAGTAATCCGCTGTCCTGAATGTCTATAGAATACAGTATGATCACCGTTACTCTGCTTGTAGCCCATAGTGATGACTGCACGCCTGAACCTGTCAAACCATGCCCTTGGAGATTGCTTCAGCCCATACAAGGACTTGTCCAGTCTACACACCTTTCCCACCGTCTGTTGTGTGCCAAAGCCAGGTGGGACCTCCATGTATACCTCCTCCTGTAAGTCTCCATGCAAGAAGGCATTTTTTACATCCAACTGATGCAATTTCCATCCAAAATTCGCTGCACAGGATATCAGTACTCTCACAGTACTCATCTTTGCCACTGGGGCAAATGTCTCATCATAATCAATACCATAAGTCTGACTGTAGCCCTTGGCAACCAGCCTTGCCTTGTACCTGTCCACCTTCCCTTCTGAAGTTTGCTTTATTGTGAATACCCACTTGCAACCCACAGCTTTCTTCCCTGCTGGAAGTGAGACAAGTCTCCATGTCTTGTTCTTCTCCAGTGCCTTAAGTTCTTCGAGCATTGCTTTCTTCCACTGGGGATGTTGCTTTGCCACTCGCCAATCACTTGGTATAGGGATAGACTGTAAGGATGCAATGATAGCCCTATATGCAGGTGTAAGAGAGGCATAGGAGACATGATTAGCAATATCAGTCTCATATCCATACCGTACAGGAGGCCTGCCGGCATTGATACGAGGCTCCCTACGAGATGCAAGTGGAAGATCTAAACTAGAGGAAGGTAAAGAAAGGTTACCATCCGTGATAGGAGAGGAAGGCAGTAAGGAAGTCGGGACTCGAGCAGGCGTGATAGACTGATCAATCTCGACATGTGGCAGTGGAGCTAGTGGTTCTTCAGTGGGGAAGATGACTTCTTGTTGTTCTCCATCGCCATGACTATCCTTCTGTCTCCTGCTATATTTCTTGCCATACAACCTGTCTTCCTCCTCCTCCACCAATGTCCTTTCTTCCTCCCTGCTATCAGGACCAGTACCTGTAGGCCTGACGGGACACGGTATAAGTCCAACCACTACCCTCCTGTCATCAGTCTCCCCCTCTCGACCAGCTCCTCCTGTGCTTGGAGAGGCCCCAGTATCAAATACTGATGTAGAATCTGTCAGTCCTCCATAAAAGGGTTCAGTCTCCCTGAACGTCACATCCATGCTCACAAACAGCCTTCTTTCTGAGGGACTCTAACACCTATAGCCTTTCTGATGTGAAGGATACCCAACAAATATGCATTTAATTGCCTGAGCATCCAGCTTCCCCACAGAAGGTCTATGATCCCTCACAAAGCATGTGCATCCGAACACTTTTGGTGGAACTACAAAAGTGTTCTTTCCCATAAGAATCTCACATGGAGACTTCATACCAAGGATTCGTGAAGGCATCCTGTTGATAAGATATGTGGCTGTCATCACTGCTTCACTCCACAATATCTTAGGTACATTCATGGTGAGCATGAGTGACCTAGTTACCTCCAACAAGTGCCTATTTTTCCTTTCAGCAACTCCGTTCTGTTGGG
This sequence comes from Scilla litardierei, assembly GCA_030789695.1. Classification (NCBI taxonomy): domain Eukaryota; kingdom Viridiplantae; phylum Streptophyta; class Magnoliopsida; order Asparagales; family Asparagaceae; genus Scilla; species Scilla litardierei. Next base: position 260,677,008 of record CM061142.1, on the reverse strand, counting down.
GGGTGTTGGGACAAGTGGTTTGATGAGTTATCCCACTCTCAGATAGGTAAGATGCAAACTCCATGTTTACATACTCTGTCCCATTATCCGTTCTCTAGACACGGATCTTGGCCTCATACACATTTCTGACACTTCTATGGAAGTCCTGAAAACACTTCAACGCTTCACCTTTGTTTTTCATCATATAAAGCCATGTCATCCGAGAATGACAATCTATGAAGGTGATAAACCACCTGAACCCACTTACTGAAGTCACTGGGCAGGGCCCCCAAACATCTGAGTGAATAAGATGAAATTTCTCTACACTCCTCATCCCTACACTAGGATATGACGTCCTAGTGTGTTTCCCAAATTCACATGCATCACATTTCAAATTCATTTCATTCACTCTATTCAAAACATCGGGATACATTTTACTCAAAATATCAAAAGTCAGGTGTCCCAACTGACAATGTAACAAAAGTACATCCCTTTCCTTCTCTCCACCAACGACAGCCAGTGCAGCATCCCCACTAGCTCTGTCAAGGTACCACAGTCCATCACGCCTGACGCCAGTCCCAAGCCTCCTCCCAGTCTTCCTTTCCTGCAACACACAATGAGTGGAGTCAAAAGTAATGCTACAGTCGAGATCATCAACAATAAAACCAACAGATAAGAGGTTGACTGGAAATGATGGGACGTGAAGGACTGAAGAGAGGCGTATGGAGGGAGTGCACTGAATAGTACCAATCCCTCTAATGGGTTGGGATGTACCATCAGCTGTCTGAACGGTTTCATGAATGGTATGTGGTTTATATGTGGAAAATTGTCTATATGCTCCTGACACATGACTAGATGCACCTGAGTCAATGATCCACTCTATATGATCTCTACATGAAAGGGCTAATCGGTTACCTGAGCCTGTGTGAGCGAAGTGGGCAAAGTTACCGAATGGCGAGGCAATATCCCCAGTCTGGTCTGCATGACTCTCTGAGCTCTCAGTAGTAGACCTGGACTGTCTCCGCTGCTCTAGATCTGACGCCTCAGCTGGCGTGGCCTCGATCATCACTGTCTCCTGTCGTCCGTCAGCGGTAGCAAAGTTGGCCCGTGGGCCCCCGCGACCTCGTCCACGGCCTCCACGGCCCCAACGACCTCCTCCTCTGCCTCCTGTGTCACGTCCTCGTCCACTGCCCTTCTGTGGGCAGTTAAAGCTCAGGTGCCCCTTCACCCCACATGTGTAGCACTCTCGATCCTCGCTCACTGCTGCCACTGCAGGTACAGCCAGTGCAGCCCGAGTGACCTGAATACCCTCATCCTTCATAACCCTCAATCTGGTCTCCTCCTGTGCCATTGCAGCTATGGCCTCCTCCAGAGATGGGATGGAGGATAAGTGGCACATACTTGCTCTCCTGGCCTCAAAATCTCCACTCAGGTTCCTCAGGAAATGGGTGACACGCCTACGCTCCACCCACTTCCTGTGTATCGCAGCGCTCCTAGGATCAGGCAGATCAATAGGGTCATAGTGGTCCAACTCTGACCACAGCCTTTTCAACTCCGCAGAGTAGGCTAGAATAGACATCTCCCCCATGCTTCAAGGTGTCGACCTTGCCCTGAACCTCCATCATAAGCATCACATTCCCTGCTCCAGAATACATTTTCTCCACCATACTCCATATCCCCGCAGCACTCTCTATGGCCTCCACCATCCCAGCAATGGGTGGAACCATCGATGTCATCAACCAAGCAGCCACCCGTGAGTTGGTGGTGCTCCAGACTTTCCAATCATCCCCATCCTTGTCCAGCGGTTCCTTGCATGAACCCAGAACGACGCCTTCTAACCCCTTCGACCTCAGAATGAGAAGCACCCTCCTGGACCAACTGAGGTAATTCTTCGTCCCTTCCAATTTCACATCATTGGGCATCAATTCCAGCTTCTGCACGGGACGTGAAGGCGTCGATCCACTCGAGGATCCCAACTCCTTCGAAGCAAGCAGCTTCGTTATCTCTCCAATGAAAGCCTTCATGTCAGCGGAGGTAAGATTGTCCCCCCATCTCTCCTCAGATCCGCAGATCTCTCCTCTCTTCCTCCTTAGATCCGCAGATCTACTTCTCTTCTTCTTCTTTTAGGGCATACCCTAACCGTAAATCTATGGAGTCATCTCTATGGCTCGACCATAGATCTAGGGTTAGGGTTTTTTAGGATCCTCCTTAGTAGCAGAAAATCAGCAGCGAATGAGAATCAGCAGCGGCAGCGGCGGCCTACGCAAGCAGCGGCAGCGCGCAGCAAGGCAGCAGCGACGGCGGCCTGTGCATCAGGCGGCGGAGGTGGCTGCGGCGGCCTACGCAACATGCGGCGGCGGCGACGGCGGCGACGGCGGCGGCGGCGGCCTGCACCGCAGGCGGCGGCGGCGGCGGCCTACGCAAGCAGCGGCGCGCGCAGGCGAGGCTGGCGCAGGCGGCCTGCTGTGCAGACGCGGGTGCGGGTGGCTTCGGGTGGTGGAGAAGCGGGTGCGGGTGGCTTCGGGTGGTGGAGACGTGGGTGCGGGTGACCGCAGGAGGGGGCGCTGGCCGCGAGTGGAGGCGGAGGCGGGAGGGTTAGGGTTTTGGTTTCGTTGTTTTTTTTTCTCTAGGGCTCTGATACCATGTTATGTTTTGGGGAAATGGTGATTAGCTTCCAAATGAGCTAACCCCTCATATATATAATATCCCTTGATTTGCTTTACACACACACCCTAATACAAATAACACTCAATACATGTGTTTTGTCTTTTAAGACTAACTAGTCTACACCTGACGGACTCACTCTAGATTTATTAATTATATATAAGTGTCTATGATGCGATCCACTATGGTTTTATGATAAAAAAAGGGATTTTTATGAGGAAATATGCGATTTTTATGGGGAAAGGTGGGATTTTTAGGGTTTTTGGAGAGAGGGATTTGGGAAAAGAGGGGTTTTATTGATAAAACTGAAATATAATAGATAATTTTTGCCACAATTGGAGACGAGGCCGCTCTCCTACCTTTTCATTCGAGATGAAAGCCTAAATCTCCAAACTAGGGTTCGAGGATGCCTAGTACAAAATTCATCTCACAAATCAAGCATGATTCCTTCCCCTAATCAGCCCTATCTCTAATAAAGAGAAAATTACAGAAAAGTACATTACAAAAAAGCCCACAATACTGAAAACTACAAAAAGACACCCAATTCTGAAAATTCTGAAAATGTCCCTGATGGGCCTAAATGCAAAACGCATCAGGCTCATTCAGAGTAACTTGGTTTTCCTGCACCTCAAGAAGGCATATGCCAACTACTCTCATGCCATGTGTGCCTAATCTATTTTGTTTGGTGTACATCAGAAACAACGGACATACATTAGTTAGTATGAATTGAATAGGGTAATATGCCTGGGATTTTTGTGCAAAGAGAGATTTTTTTGCATCATCCATTGTTTCATAAATGGTTTATTATCTTATGCTCGTGTTTGGTGGGGTTATTGTAACTGGTAGTTTCTTTAATTGATGCAGGGAACTAGGGAATGCTGATATCTCTCTTCGGATAACACATTGTGGAGTTTGTTTTGCTGATGTCATCTGGACAAGAAATAAAGTGGGGGACTCAAACTATCCCCTTGTTCCTGGGTTAGTTTGCTTTCTTGTAGTGCTTGGAGTTTTTACATGTGATTTATATAACATTGTTGATAGTACATATGTCTAGTTTTGCATGATAATATCTCCAATCTCATTATTACCTAGGTGCAGGACACATTGTTTCAATTACCATACTATATAGGAAAAGACGTGTGATATATGCATATAGCTGACTCCACGCACTTAGGTTGTTAAGAACTTATAGATTATACCGCATGATATATGGAGAATGGAGACAGAATTTTTTGATGATTGAAAATGTAGGTTTATGCTTCAAACACGTATTTAAACCGGAAAATTAATTTAATTGTGTTCTTTTAATTGATGATTGAAAATGATTGAAAATAGAGGTTTCTTAGTTTACACTTTCTACCTATGTGAATAACATTCTCCCTGATCCTCCCTTGAATTGGGAGAGACCAAAAAAAAAATGAAGAAATTGGAAATATCCAGAAAGTGGGAATGGGAGCAAACTAGTACATTTTTATAGATAAAAATGTAACCTAAAATTACAGTTACATTTAGAAAACATTATATTAAAAGAGCAAGAATACCAAAAGCTGGCAGATGTGTCTAGAAATTAATCGCATATGCAACCAAAATTTTTAGTGTAAGCTATCTAAAATTATTATGTTCTATAATCTGAAATTTGTTCTTGTTTTAATTTTCTTTGATTAATTTTTCAGGCATGAGATCGTTGGAGTTGTCACGAGGATTGGTTGCAATGTTAATCGCTTCAAAGTTGGTGATCATATTGGTGTTGGGACATATGTAAATTCTTGCAGAGATTGCGAGTATTGTACTGAAAAGTTAGAAGTTCATTGCTCAAAAGGGGCGGTTTCAACTTTCAACGGACGAGATTCAGATGGAACAGTCACAAAAGGGGGATATTCGAGTTACATCGTGGTACATGAGAGGCAAGCTGCTGTTTATGAAACTCTTAAGTTCTTAAACTTTATGTTTGTTTATAGATTTTGCCGGATATATTAAGAAAACAAAGGATGCCTCATATTGTTTGAACTAGCTAAACAACTTTATCTTTCTTGCTCGTACCCTTAATAGCATACAAGGAGTAAAAGCTCAAAATTGGCCATAGTTTTGTTACAAGTTGTTTGCTTGACATCAACCATTTAACTTGGTGCTACGGATTGTAATGCAATTTAAGTTCATGCAAGTGTGAAACAACTGCCTAAACTATTATAGACTAACAGTACTCCAGACACATAAAGACGATATTATTATGTATTAGCAATTGCATTTATCACATAAAAATTTCATATTGGGATGTGCTTTCCATTGTCGTTGGATGATTATCCACAGAAAGACAGACCTGAGACTGATATTAACCATAACATCTAAGGTCATAAAACCGATTAATTTTTTGTTCCCTTGTAGTTTACGGCACACAAAGAATGAATGATTTACTCATTTATGAACCCACAGGTACTGCTACACAATACCTGATGGTTATCCACTGGATAAGGCAGCACCCTTACTATGTGCAGGAATCACAGTGTACACTCCCATGATCCGTCATAAGATGAACCAACCTGGTAAATCTCTTGGCGTTGTTGGTCTTGGGGGTCTTGGCCATATGGCAGTGAAGTTTGGGAAAGCATTTGGTCTAAAAGTCACCGTTTTCAGTACGAGTGCATCCAAGAAAGAGGAAGCACTGGGACTTCTTAGGGCAGATAAATTTGTGATCTCATCAGATGAAAAAGAGATGCTGGTAAGTTTTGCAATTTGTTAGAACTCTTGTGTTTAAACATGGGTAGCCTTGGCTTAGTGTGCCTTTCCTACAATTTGGTGTAGCACTTCTCTGTTCACAAGCCACCAAGTAGATATTTGCAGTATATACTCACCAAATGAACAGTGCCTATCACCCAAAAAATTGTTGGAGTTTGACTACCATCTGTACGGGTTTCCTCCTAGTGCGGCATTTTTCTGTTTTTCTCATATAGTTGATTGACTTTAAATCGCATTCTTTATAGATTATATTGGGACACCGGCTTAATCTTTTACGAATACATTAAAGCATAATTTTCTTGAATTTTTTAAGAAGTATTTGATTGAAATGTTGATTATTCTTTGCTCCTATGGAAGATGTTTATTTACCCCTGACAAAATTTTGCGCAATTTATTCCTAAATAATTTGGCTATTCGAAACAATCTCTTCTGAACCGTTTTCCTGATTTTTTTGGCATACTCTTGTTTCAGTCTTTAGCAAATTCCCTAGACTTCATTGTTGACACTGCTTCGGGCGATCATCCTTTTGATCCATACCTGTCGACACTGAAAGTTGGTGGTGTTATGGCGCTAGTGGGCGTCCCCAGTGAGATCAAAGTGCACCCTGGAAGCCTTCTCTTTGGTATTATTTTGCCGCAGACTTTTTTGATCACTACTTTTGTTCCATCTGGTCCTGCGAGTATGCTTGCTGCAAAACCACTGATATTTTTTATCTTTCTATTTTATTTTATTTAATGTTTTGTTAGGTTCAAGAACCATTTCGGGGAGCATTACAGGTGGTACAAAGGATACACAGGAAATGCTAGACTTCTGTGCAGCCAACAAGGTCTATCCCGAGATCGAGCTCATTGAGATTCAGTACATAAACGAGGCGCTCGAGAGGCTGATAAAGAAGGATGTGAAGTATCGATTTGTCATTGACGTCGAAAACTCCCTGAAGTGAATGGCTTCTGCACAATGGAGGCTACAGGCAGTATATTATTTGAAAAAAGTTTGATTTCTTGTAGCAGTCCGGCATGTTTCACACCCCAACGATCTGTTTTAGGTTATGTATTGATAATAAGGCGGCTGCTTTGTAGTTCACGCCGATATCTTTCTTCTCTCTCTAGCTAGAAAAATGTTATACTGAACATAAATAAATATTGTAATGAATTCTGACGTTTGCACTATATCTTTCCACTTGCGTGTATTCATATCTCGGTTATTTAAGCACTTTTGTTGATTTTCATGGGCGATTGGCCTCAGGAAATGAATCTGGTTGGTCCTAAAATGACTTGTCCTCCCATTTGGAGGCATGCGTCGCTCCTATGTGGCGCCCTGGGAAGCTTTAGCAGCTTATTTTTCCTTTTTTAGTTCTGATACTCATATTTCTCTCTTTCCAACGTAGCTGGCAGATGGACTTGTGTGGGTTAAGTTGGGTTGTGCCTGAAGGGTCCGCAGTCAGCGAGGGGTAGGGAGTCGAACCTGACGGTGGGGATCCCGGGGTATGCTCATTTGATTCTCAAGTAAGGATATAGATCAGAAATATATTTTAAGTGAGACAGAATTAGAGAAGAATGAGTTAAGTTTTGAGGGAGGGGTATTAATGGAGTAGGCCAAAGTGTATTTTTGTCTTTCCATGTACTAGGCCTTTGTTGTCTTGGCTGGGCCTGCCAGTCTTTATGAAGGATCATGCAAATGTGCCTTTATTTTGTTGGGCCTCTTGTGTGGTATAATACCACTAAACACCATCTAGCCCAAATCTAGTCCAATTCGTCATTTTGTGGCGTATTCAATTGTTTTTATATTGCTTATAACTGCCTCCACTTGCTTCCTTTTAGAAGTATGATTCCTTCTAAAAGGGGATTCTTTTCTTCTTCTTTTTCTTTGATACGTCGGAAAAGAAAAGGGGATTCTTTTGCCACATATTAGATTGTGGCTGACATTTCATCATGTTGCACATTGTTGGTTGAGTTCCATTGGTGTAGTATTCTGGCGATGGTGATCCCAAATCTCATCGTGTGTACTTGGCGATGGTATTCAACAAATGGCATGTGAATCCGTAGATGCGCGCCGGGGGGGGGGGGGGGGGGGGGGGGGGGGGGGGGGGGGGGGGGGGGGGGGGGGGGGGGGGGGCAAATGATGCCAGTATTAGGAAAACTAAAGTTGATCGGGTCACCGTCAAATTTGTTGGGACATGTGGCTATTGGGACATGTGGCCACACAATACGCTAAACCCAGGCATAAATAGTGTAAAGGCAAGCAATGTCCGTAATTAAAATTTACTAAAATTAAACACACAATAAGCAACGGAAATTAAAAGATGTTGTGAATGAGTATTTACTGGGTTGGATGAGTTAGTGGGCCAACCTAAGTGGTTGGGCCCATATCTGTATAAGCCCACTTGTATTCTCCCCTTTGGCTATAAATATAGACCTGAGGGCTCTCCCCTCAGTAGTTGATTCATAACACGTTATCAGCACGAGCCTCTAAATTTTTTCCCTTTCCACAAATTTTTTCCGTTCGTTGCGAAGGCGAAGGCGAAGGCGAGACGGGAGATCCGCGAGCGCGGTGCAAGGCTTCCTCCATCAAAGGTCGTCATCCGCGTAGGGCTTCGAGCAACCGTCGCTATATCCGGAGGACGGATATAGAGGTAAAAATACTAAAAACGATACTTTTAATCATACATATGATTGCCCCTCCCCTAGATCTCGCAAGATCGTCATGTGGATTCATCGTCGCCTTGAAAACGACGGATTTTTCATCCCAAAATTCAATTTTTTTTAGGGTTTTTGGATTTCTTCTTGAAAAAACCCCAAATCAACCCCGCCGGCGGCCTCGCCGCCGGCCCCCCCCCCCCCCCCCCCCCCCCCCCCTCGCTGCCACGCCGTCTCCCCCACAGGGGGGGCGGCAGCCGCCGCGCCTCCCTGCAGGGGGGGCGGCGGCGGCCCTCCCTGCCGCCGCCCTCCCCTGCAGGGGGGGCGGCGGCCCCCGCGAGGCCGCGCCCCCCCTGCAGGGGGGGCGGCGGCCGCTGCCGCTTCCCCCTTCTGGGGGGCGGGCGCCCCCCTGCAGGGGGCAGCGGCCCCTGCCGCTCCCCCCTGCAGGGGGGGCAGCGGCCCCGCCGCCGCGCCCCCCCTGCAGGGGGGAGGCGGGACGGCGGCCCCGCCGTTGCGCCCCCCTGCAGGGGGGCGGCGGCGGCGCCCCCCTTGCAAAACCCTAACGCAACAGACAAAAAAACAGAGTTCTGTGGGCCTGAAGCCCACAGCAGATCTGTGGGCTTCAGGCCCACAGATTCAAAAAAACAGATCTGTGGGCCTGAAGCCCACATCAGATCTGTGGGCTTCAGGCCCACAGATTTTCAAAAAAAAAAGAGGCTTATGGGCCTGAAGCCCATAGGTCGACTGCGGGCTTCAGGCCCGCAGGCTGGTTTATCTGAAAAAAAAAAAATTTTGGGAGAGGCAAAGGGCTATAAACTCGTCTCAAAAGGCAATTTATTAGCCTAAAAATTAATTTAAAATGGGGATTCAAAGGCAAAATATTCGTGAAAAATCACGGTAAATTACGGGACGAATATCGGGCAGACAAGGGCATTTTGGGGATTTTTCGGGGGGCTTTTGGGATGATGAGGAAACCCTTTTCCTCATACAAAAGAAAATGTTAATTTTGGGCTCTTAATCAATTTAATTGATTAAACCCATTTACTTTACAACCTATGCATCGTAATTTCTTTTACATGCTTTACATCTCTGGCAAAATTATGTGGATATCATTTACGTGGTTGTACATTTTATTTAAAAACTTAATAATTAGGAAGATCCTGCGACCGCTCTGCCGTTAGTCACCTAACCTAATGGTGTATGACGTTGCCCAGTGGTCCAATAATTATTAAGTGATTAAATATCGTTTTATCCTCATATGAATAAATTGCCTGTGATGTCTGTGGATGAAAATGTTGATGAGCACAATATTCTTGCATGAATTGCTAAATGTGGTTTTTGGATCGGCCGTTTAGTCCCACAGTTTATTTCCCGCACTTTTCTTTTACTTTTGAGAGAAATTGTAGTGAGGAATTTATGTAAATGTCAAAGAAAGAAGACCTACTTCCATGGAGTCGGAAGCTACGCTTGAAGACGAAGATATTAAATGGGACCCACGGGGTTTCCAAAGTTGTATTTTCATTTTATTCAAGCTGCAAATTTGTATAATTTGGACTGTGGACTCTTGGACTCTTTCTTGTGGGACTGGCCGATCCACACGTTTAGCTTTTCATTAAATATTTCTTCCGCATGAAAATGTTCTTTCTGATTGATTATTAATTCATGCATGTTTGTGCTCTGCTAGATAAATGGCTAAAATTGCAAGCGTTGACTTTGAAGTGCTGGATGCATCAGGCAGAAACTATCTAAGCTGGCAGCTAGATGTTAAGTTTCACCTGCGGGCCAAGTCCCTCATCACTGCTGTGACTGAAAAAGAAAATGTTAGCGATATAGAGAAGGCGCAAGCCATCATCTATATTCGCCGCCATGTGGATAAGACCTTAAAGGCTGAGTACCTTACGGTCGAAGATCCACTTGAGCTATGGACCGCCCTTGAGGACAGGTATAAACATCAGAGAGATGTTATACTCCTGTCACGACCCGCTTCCCTGAAATGGAGGCGAGACGTGAAAAGGTCCGCACGGGAGTGGAGCTGTGAAGCCCCAAACCCGATAAGCGTCCACAATACATAAACAGGTCCCTGTAACCACAACAGAATAACAATAATAACGTAAGGAGAGACTGAAATAAAATTCCACATCTCACAAATTGTCCAACATCAAAATAAGTTCAACATCCAGAAAAGCCACCAGGCTAAAAGAAAAGAGTCTAAAGGCCCAGAACAAAGCCAACAAAAGAAACTACAACAACAAAACAAGGTATAGGTGCCACGCACCGATAACAAAACAACTGTCTAACAAAAGTAAAACACAACGAAGACACTAGGACTGGTCCCCAGTGTCCACGTAC